>CM046805.1:20433686-20751186 GCA_025617405.1 Perca schrenkii
CAAAGGGAGTATCTGGAACTATGTAAAAAATACTAATGCAATCAAATTAATTTTGTTGCTTATCTTTGACATATCCAAGCCTCTAGTCCCCACCAAAGCCCCATCTAGATATTATTCATTATATGGAAAAAAAAATCATTTTTTGTGTTTTTTGTAATAAAAAATGAAATACTTCAAATACATAAACTGGCATTTAAAGGGTTAAAATCCTGAAAATGATTGAATGTTTGATAGTTTTGATTAGGTAAGAAGTTGTTTAAGTGATTTATAAAAAAAAAGCAGAAAAAAATATTGATATATGATGATTTAATAACAGTTTTTGTATGCGTGGACATTTTTGCCTCGAAGGTGTCGAGAGTACGTTTTTTTAAGGAGGGCATGAGGGTTAAATAGTTATACTGCCCTACAAAGGGAAAACGCCGTAACATGATTGGGCAAAAATTAGTTAATGTCATTTTTGGGATATTTGAGACCTCCTTTATCATGTGAATGCATATCATGAGTCAATTTGATTGTTTTAACGAGAAAATAAAGGGCTATGACAACTGTAACATCCAAAACCAATTGAGAAACCACAGCAGAACACCGCAACAGCTGTTACAGCGCTTTAGCTTTGTTCCGGCACGCTGAAGTTGAGTTAAGGTGTTCTGACTTTGTTTAGCCAGCCACCAAGAGAGATGTTACTATGCCACAGTGATGTTACTGTACTCTGGCTTTGTAATACTGTCAAAGTTTGCCGCTTTTAATTGTCACCAAAAAAAGTCATATGTATGTCAAAAAAAAGTCATAGTATAGTATGTGGAAAAAAGTGAAAAAAGTCATAGTATAGTATGTCGAAAACGTCATAGTACAGTATGTAGAAAAAAGTGAAAAAAAGTCATAGTATAGCATGTCAAAAAAAGAAGAAAAAGTCAGTATAGCATGTTGAAAAAAGTCATAGAATATCGAAAAAAGACATAGTATAGCATGTGGAAAAAAGTAATAGTATAGTATGTCGAAAAAAGTCATAGTATAGTATGTTGCAAAAAGTGGAAAAAAGTCATAGTATAGTATATCGAAAAAAGTCAGAGCATAGTATGTTGCAAAAAGTGGAAAAAAGTCATAGTATAGTATGTCGAAAAGGCAGTCATAGTATAGTACTAGAAAAAGCAAACGAGTGAAAACTAGTATGTAAAGATGTGAGAAAACCACATAGTACAGTATATCGAGAAAAACAGTAGTATAGTATGTCAAAAAGGATAAACAAAACATAGGAAAAAGTATATAGAAATATGTTGAGAAAACAGTATAGTACGTTTAAAAACATCATAGTATAGCATGTTAAATGAAGAGGAAAAAAAGTCATAGTACAGTATGTCGAAAAAGTCATAGTATAGTATGTCGAAAAAAGTCAGATCATAGTATGTCGAGAAAGAAAAAAAAGTCATAGACCTCCTTTATCATGTGAATGCATATCATGAGTCAATTTGATTGTTTTAACGAGAAAATAAAGGGCTGCATGACGAAACAATATCCAAAACCACTAGAAAACCACAGCAGAACACCGCAACAGCTGTTACAGCGCTTTAGCTTTGTTCCGGCACGCTGAAGTTGAGTTAAGGTGTTCTGACTTTGTTTAGCCAGCCACCAAGAGATGTATCACATGACAGATGATGCTACTGTCACATCTGCGCTTTTATAGTCACAAAAAGTCAGAAGTTGTGTAGTCATATAATATGTGACGAAAAAAGTCAGAGTATAGTATGTCGAAAAAAAGACGAAAAAGAAAAAGTCATGAGTATAGTATGTCAAAAAAAGACATAGAAAAGTAATAGTACAGTATGTTAAAACAAAAGGCATAGTATAAGTATGTGCATAAAAGTATAGTATAGTATGTAATAAAGAGTAAGAAAAGAATAGTATAGTAGGTGCTCGAAAAAACAAATTAGTAAAGCATGTCATGAAAGAGGAAAAAAAGTAATAGTATAGTACGTTGAAAAAAATCATAGTATAGCTTGTTAAATAAAGAGGAAAAAAAGTCATAGTACAGTACGTCGAAAAAAGAGGAAAAAAAGTCAGAGTATAGTATGTCGAAAAAAGAAAGTCAGAGTATAGTACGTCGAAAAAAAAGGTAGGTCATAGTACAGTATGTCGAAAAAAAGTAGCATGTAGTAATAGTATAGTGTATGTCAAAAAAAGATAGTATAGCATGTGGAAAAAAGTAATAGTATAGTATGTTGAAAAAAGTCATAGTATAGTATGTTGAAAAAATGGAATAGTATAGTATATACAAGTAGAGATAGATATTGGTAGCGTAATATATGAAAAAAACAGGCAAAGAGTCAGAGTCAGAGTATAGTATGTCGAAATAAAGAGGAAAAAAAAGTAATAGTATAGTACGTTGAAAAAATCTTAGTATAGTATGTTAAATAAAGAGGGAAAAAAAGTCATAGTACAGTATGTCGAAAAAATCATAGTATAGCATGTCAAAAAGAGGAAAAAAAATCATAGTATAGTATGTCGAAAAACAGCATGTATAGCATGTTGAATAAAGAGGAAAAAAAGTCATAGTATAGTATGTCGAAAAAAGAGGAAAAAAGTCAGAGTATAGTATGTCGAAAAAAGAGGAAAAAAGTCAGAGTATAGTATGTCGAAAAAAGACATAGTATAGTATGTCGAAAAAAGTTGAAAGCAAAAACATAGTATAGTATGTGGAAAAAAGTCATAGTATAGTATGTCGAAATAAAGAGGAGAAAAAAGTAATAGTATAGTACGTTGAAAAAAAATCATAGTATAGCATTTTAAATGAAGAGGAAAAAAAGTCATAGTACAGTATGTCGAAAAAAGAGGAAAAAAAAGTCAGAGTATAGTATGTCAAAAAAGGAAAAAAGTCATAGTACAGTATGTCAAAAAAAGACATAGTATAGTATGTGGAAAAAAGTAATAGTACAGTATGTAGAAAAAAGAGGAAAAAAGTCAGAGTATAGCATGTCGAAAAAAGTCATAGTATAGTATGTCGAAATAAAGAGGAAAAAAAAGTAATAGTATAGTACGTTGAAAAAAATCATAGTATAGCATGTTAAATGAAGAGGAAAAAAAGTCATAGTACAGTATGTCGAAAAAAGAGGAAAAAAGTCATAGTATAGTATGTCAAAAAAAGTCATAGTATAGCAAGTGGAAAAAAAGTGGAACATATATATATATATATATATATATATATATATATATATATATATTCCACAAATAAAATATTCCACAAGTAAAATAAATAATAAGAAGTAGGCTACATATTTAATTTAAAGTGGAATCTGTGCTGGCAGTGCTCTGTCAGATGCTCTGTCGCAAAGTAACTTTTATCCACTTTTAAAAGCCACTTTTTAAGATACTTTTCGTAGAACTTGGACACTTTCAACAACACCTTTTAACTGGATTCGGACTTTTAGTAATCGGATGCTGGGATTTCAATTATCTGAGGAACAGACCCAAGAAGTGGTAACCATGCCTTCTGTGAACACTGAGGACAATGTTTTGCTCCAGAAAGCAAATAAACCTTAAGGAGGATGTCCAACGGATCTTTGAGGAACTGAGGGCCCCTGGTCACTACTCCCGTAACATAAACTCTCTCGCTGCTGTTCACTTTGCCGAAGCCTATGAGAGAAACGTTATCACAGACTCAATTTCCTATACTGCTGAGCATCTTCTGAGCCCTGATAAATTAATTTCTCGATTCCACTCTTCATGCTCAACTATTCTGGATGCTGTAGCCACCTGAAATATAGATTTGATTGGTATTATAGGTGCAGCTTTAAATTGGTTTGAGTCATATTTCAGTTTCAGAACATTCTCTGTAGCATTAGGTCAGTTTTCCTCATCCACTACTACCCCCTGTCACCTACGGTGTCCCACAAGGCTCCATCCTGGGTCCAGTTTTTTTCTGCCTGTACATGCTCCCCCTAGGAAACATTATTAGAAAATATAACATCTGTCATTTCTACGCTGATGACTCACAGCTGTATCTGCTGCCAAAATCTAGGGACTCCCTACAGCCTCTCCTAGATTGTCTTGAAGACATTAAAGGTTGGATGGCAAAGAACTTCCTTTAGCTAAACGACAGCAAAACTGAAATAATTATCTTTGGTCCCTCTAAGTCCAAAAGTCAACTCACCAGTATGCTAGGCCACCTCACCCCATATGTAAAGTTAAATGCAAAAAAATGGTATTATATTTGATGCTGCACTTTGTCTTGACAAGCAAATCAGCTTTGTTGTTAAAAAACGTAATTCATGCCTTCATTACATCCAGGCTGGACTATTCCATTTTCCTTTCTTTAGGCCTTCCCCGAGTGTTTCATCAAGTCACCTATGGTCCAAAATGCAGCTGCAAGGATGTTGACTGGTACTAAAAAATATGAGCACATTACCCCAGTGCTAGCCTTTCTTCACTGGCCACCCGTCGACTTTAGAATCCGGTTTAAGACCCTGTTGATTGCCTTCAAGGCTCTTAATGGTCAGGCACCATCTTATATCACAGATCTTATTCAAGGACACTCAGCCCCGAGGTCTCTTAGATCTGAGGACAAATCTCTCCTCTATGTCCCCCGATCTCGACTTAAACTAAAAGGTGACAGAGCCTTTGCAGCTGCTGCTCCACAACAACAGATAATCATATCAGATGTGCTCCATCTATTTCTGTATTTAAATCTAGGCTAAAGACACATGTTTACTCTCTGACCTTTTTAACACACTAAGTATTCATTCTGTTATGTCTATAATGGGATGCTTTTCTGTATGTGTGTTTTGTTTTCACATTTCAATGTTTTTATCAGCACATTGGTGCTTCTTTGTACAGCACTTTGGTCAGCTTAAGCTGTGTTTAAATGTGCTCTGGAAATAACCTTTACTTAATAATATAAGAATAGAATAAGAAAAGAAACTATACAAGATTATTTGGAGACAAATGATATTTTAAAGAGACAATGATGTGATTAATATCAGCAGAGTAAACAAGTATTTATTAACACCAGACTAATATTGGATATGATTTAGTAAAGGTATATCATATAATAAAATGCAAACGTCAATGTAACATATAAACATGATATAGTATAGTATGGTACATAATGATAGAGTATGGAATATGAGACATACTATAAGGTGTAGTAGTGTAGTAATATAGTAAAGTACAATATAACATTAGTATAATAATATAATATAGCATAACAGTTTTAGATATTACATAATGTGCAGTATAGTACAACAATATAACATAGAAGTCAATAAAATATAGTATAGTAATATAGTATATAACAAGAATATATCAACAGGATGGCAAGGTATATAATCAGCAGAGAGACAGTGGAAAGGAAGAGGTGAAGGTCTCGAGTGAACCAGACACTGTGGAGAAATGAGTCTGTGTTTATTTGATGTGGGCGTTATAGTCCGTGGTTTCCACTGTTGTTGTACAATCTGATAGCAGCTGGTAGAAGGGAGCACCTGAAGAGTTCTGGTTTGCACCTGCGTGGAATGGTCCGGTGCCTGAATGAGCTGCACATCTGCCATCTGTCATCAACAGAAGAGGATTGACGGGGTTGTCCAGGATGGCTTTGATTTTGTCTTTAATACTCCTCCGTACCACATGAAAAACTTATTGAACAATGGCATGAAATGTCACAAAAGGTTACTGTATAACATGTTAAAATGGTCATTAAGTCATGACCCACTTTTATAGAATTCAAACCATGCAAATTGATTTTTCAAAAATAGCCTTTCGAAAACACGTATGTCATCTTTTTTTTAAACATAAATACACATATTTAAATTTTTTGGATGGTTTAATGCTCCCATGTGCAAGCACTTAATTAGATATCACAAACTGGGGTTTTTGTCCCTTTTTTATCCTCAATGTATGAAAATCCACATTTTAAAAACTCCAGGTCATATTTGCACTTTGCCATCTTGCCTGCAAAGATTAACACAAACTTGTGTATAGTATGTTGAAAAAAGTCATAGTATAATATGTTAAAAAAATCATAGTATAATGTCTTGAAAAAAGTCATAAAAATGTCCTAGTATAGTATGTCAAAAAAGTCAGTATAGTATGTTGAAGAAAGTCATAGTATAGTGTGTTTAAAAAAAGTCATAGTATAGCATGTCGAAAAAATCATAGTCATAGTATAGCATTTAGAAAAAATTCAGTATAGTAAGTACAAAATTAAAAAAAAAGTAATTTTAGAGCATGTCGAAGAAAGTCATAGTATAGTATGTTAAAAAAGTCATAAAATAGTCATAGTATAGCTGTCGAAAAAAATTCAGAAAAAGTAATAGTTTTATATGTCTAGTATGTAGTATATAGTCTAGTATGTTAAAAATGAATAGTATAGTATCTTAAAAAAAGTAAAAAAGTAATAGTATGTCAAAAAAGTAATAAAAACGTCAGTATAGTATGTTGAAAAAAGTCATAGTATCTAAAAAAGTCAGTATAGTATGTCAAAAAAGCATAGTACATGTCGAAGAAAATCATAAAAAGTCAGTATAGTATGTTGAGTCATAAAAAAGTCATAGTATAGTATGTTGAAGAAAATTATATAAAGTCATATTATAGTATATCAAAAAAAGTCCAAAAAGTCATTTTATAATACATCGAAATAAATCATAAAAAGTCATATTATAGTATGTCAAAAAAGTCATAGTATAGAATGTCAAAAAACGAAGAAAAAAAAAGCCATAAAAATAGGCAGGTCGAAAAAAAAAAAAGCCATAGTATGTAGAAAAGGTCCATAAAAGCTATAAAATTAATTTTATAGTTTGTCGACAAAAGTCATAAAAAGATACAGTATGTCAAAAAACGTCACAGCTGTAGAAAAAAGGTCATAAAATAGTCATAGTATAGCATGTTGAAAAAAAGCCATTGTATAGAATGTTGAAAAAAAGTCATAAAAAAATCATCCTAGCATGTCGAACAAAGTAATAAAACAGGCCATAGTATAGCATGTCAAAAAAAGTCATAGTGTAGTGATTAGAAAAAGGTCATAAAAAAGTAATAGTCTAGTATGTCCAAAAATGTCATAGAAAAGTCATAGTCTAGTGTGTTGAAAAAATAATAATAAAAAGTCATAGTATTGTACTTTAGGCTAAAAAAAAGTCAGTTAAGCCATAACATTGTCATGGCATATTATGACATTAAAAGGGCATAGGTTTATTTTCAGAATTGGGGAAAACACATTGAAGTCTGTATTCTAGCAGCTGTTCAATGATGTAGAAAATTCCTGTTTGAAATAATAATTTTAAGTCATGCTATTCACTTTAATAAACCCAACTTTAAACTAGCGTCATCAAAACTAAATTTAAATCCTTCCTGGTTTAAATCTTTTGTACAAACTTAACGTACTTTGATTGACAACATAGAAATAAAGAAGACAGTCGAGATCGTTCCATCTGAAAAACCAGTTTGTGTTTTATTTCAAACAGTTTGGACACCAATAGAACCAGCCGTCATCCCCAAACTTCACTGCATATACATGTATTCAGAATGAACTTCAGACAGCAGTATGTGCAGCGGCACACAAACCTAACCCACACAAACACTTGACAACAAGGATCCAATTCTTTGTCCTTCCGATCCCTTAGTAGCAAGCTGAGAAGCCCCAGGAGTTTGAATCTTTTCTGAAGGCGTGGAACTGTTTTAATCCTTAGTTTATTTAGACTAATATAAATAATTAGGTTTGTTGTCCGTTAGGCTGCTGTCTCTTTGCACATGACATAGTTACAATGTACATTATCAGTGTTAATGACACATTGAGTCACTTTCCGCCCGTCAACATACTGGGTTCAAAACATTTACATTCTTCGTGAGTGAAAAGTAGGGGACGATGTGGACGTCCGAAGCCCTGAAGGAACATTTCAGAAGACAGAACTGAAACTGTTTCAAGGAAAAATCCACCCGCAGATGTCAGTTTATTTAATTAGTTATTTGGTGAGAAAATGTTGGAGCTTCCGGTTTCCTCCAAACCCATCTCATCTCCATTCCCATATCCAATACATGAAATCTCTCAAATGACAATCTCCCTGTTATTTGTTTGGTTAATGTTAGCATAAGCTCTAGAAAGAAGCTCTCACTCTCTGCAGATGACATTCTATTTTAAATCATAAATAAAATCAACAAATGATTGTTTGTTGATTTGAAACAATGTCCTCAAGCCTCTGATTAGGTGAATAATCACAATGTTGATGACCAGTTTAATGTGGCATGAGTAGGGCCCTGTATCCAAGTCATGTGGTTTTTGAATCCAGTACATAAAGTACTGAAATTCAACACCAAATGCTTGGTCCGATTAATAGTCGTTTTTGTATTTTTTGACCAAATAATGTCATGACTTTACTTTTGCTGTAATTCATTTAGGTTACTTTCATTATTGTACACAAATACCCCTCAGAATGTTCACCTTTTTTGTGAATTATTATTAAAAAAAAAAAAACTAAGTAAGTTATTTAGCTTTACCGATACTTGATATTTAAGGCTAATATCAATATTAGAGACAATATATATTTGCTTGTCTCTCTCTTGCCTCTGATCAAGATTATGTAATGACTGCAACATTTTAATAATGAAAAATAAATTCTGTGGGTCTGAAACGACTTTCTAAACAACCTCAAACATATTACTGCCATTTCTGTGTATCAGTATTGGAACTCACTTTTGGAATGGAAGGAGTATTGAATATGTACCAAAAATAATTTTTCAAACTCTATAGAAGACCCATTTAAAGCTTGCTACTGAAGTATACTTTTTGAAACTGAAAATAAATACATTTTTGGTGAAGCCACTATAGTCATCTTTTAATGCTCTTCAACATTGTGATTATCAACAACATTTCTCAAGGTGCCAACAAGTCATCAACATTTGACTAGTTATTCACAGGAAAAAGTAAACTAAACACCAAACTATAAATCAGGCTGAGAGACAAGAAGAACCAACCAACAGTTGATTTTTGTGTACTTAAAGTGGATTTTTCCTTTAACACACAGGACAGTTTTGGTCAGTTTCTCTCTCCACAGCAGTTTGTTGTATGGAGAACTTTTAGTTTTCTTCATAGTAAGTGTATCTTAATGAAATCAGTCCGTTTTTTTCTGTGTACTATAGTGTGACCGTTCAGATTAAATATGAACTAATTTACTTTGGGGCTGTTTGATTTAGGCTGCCTGGGATGCCAGATGGGTGGGTTGTTAATTTTTGAGCACCAGGCATATTGATTTATTAACAATAAAAAGAATTTTGAGACATAATATCCACATTTTTTGATCTAGGTCTGCTGATTATTTCAAGCAAGCAATTTATATTCCAATAATATCTGTATTTATGTACACATCAACATCTCTTGTTACATACTCCCAAATTGAACCAAAACAATCTTTGAATAGGCTTTCCAGAGCTGCCTACACATGAATGGTAGACTAGTAAATTAGTGAAATATATCAAAAACAATGAAACATCTAAGAAAAAGAAGATAACAGACATTCATAATAATAATAATATTTATAATATTTAAATGAAAAAAAAGAGCATTGTTTCAGCCAAAATGTTCAACCAGTCTTGTTGATTACATGCACGTACAGTTTTGGGGACCAATGATTTCCATGAAACCGCATTTCATTAAAAGACCGATATAACCTGCTTCAAACTGAATCTGTGGACTTTGATCCCCCAAATAATGCGCTTTTGTGCTTGTTTTTGTCGATTTATACGATGAATAAATGAAAACTCATTAAAAAGCTTAACACGTGAACACATCACTTGGTAAATACATGAAGGTAGCTTATAAGAGTCCACAGTTTCTGTTGGGGCATGGATATAACCTGTAAACTAGGTTGTCTGACTTTCAAAAAATTGTAGCATTGATGGAAACGAAGTGGAATGATCCCAAAACAGATTTAATACTACGCAAAACATCTTCCTTTCATGAAGATTAGTTGAGTTTAAAGCTTTAGTGCGTAACTTTTTGATAATAATGAACGTCCGTTACATTCAAGCCAAAAGAGTTGATACAAAGCTAATTAAGACCATCAGCTGGACAAAACTCTCTCTGTATTTCTCAGCATGGCTATGTTTAGAAAATGGTGTCGTTCGGCGACTTTCGCGCGGAGAAACTCGAGTGAAGATAATGACCTCTTCTGAAGAGTTCGTTTTTTTTTTTTTTATTATCCTCCTTGTCCTCCTTGGCTACTAGCAACTGCGTGGTGGAGGGCTGGGGGTGAAGCGCGTTCACAGAAGGCTTGTGTCATGTGGATGCACCGATAGAATTGATGTCATTACTTAAAATTCCTCATGGGGGAGACAGAAACTACGCACTATAGCTTTAAGGGTAGCAAAGACAGGAAAAGAAAATAGTGTTGACTTCAAAGCCTCGAACCAGTGTAAAGTGTTTTGGGACGTGTCACCTGAAGTTGCTCCCTTCCTTTTCAGTCCTTTACGGCGTTTTGAAAACTAAGTAAACAAGTGAGACGTTCTTGAACAACTTAAAACGCACACTTCTGTCGTTGTGATAAACAGATTTTAACTGCCAAACTAAACTAAACATAGGAGTGACTAAGAGTTTGGATACAAACTAAATCGGGGCAACAGATTACCCTGACCGCCATTACTTTTGTTTATCAAAATAAAAGACGCCAAAGGAAATAAAAAAATTTCAGAATAATAGTATTTGTTACAAATGAATGTTGTAAAAGTGCTTTTCTTGTTTTAGCACGAGAGAGAGCAACTTTAGATTATTGAGACATGCCCCACTCAATATGGTGTTTTACAGGTCAAGCAGTAGCAGCAGCCCTATTTTTATTTTACTGTACATTTAACATTCAGATAATAGTTGACCCATTGCCCGGGCAACTCAACTACTGTAGAATATAAACATCTTTAAAAGCTACAGGCATGTTTCCGTTCTCTTTCCATCTGCTGCAGCTCTGTTACAAAGAGTGACAGGGTGAGCTTGTTTGTTAACCTTGGACAGCCCAGTTGGGTGGAGCCTCACGAGCTTGGCGGTGTAAAACACTTTAAAAAACAAGTCTAAAAAAAATACATTTGGTTTGTTTGAGTGTTAAATTAAAGAAAAACAGAGGTGATAAAGGAGGTTGTTGCCCATCAGTCGGCTCGAGTTAACAAGTAAAGGCTTTAAAATGGCTCCCGTTTCTCCTTTCCTTAGAAAAATTAAAAAAACAAACATTTGAAAGCACTCTTATTTCAGCATGACTACAACTCTTCCTTGCAACAATCAGAGCTCAAACAATTAGTCGATTAACTGATTGGTCAATTGACAGAACAAATGTATTCCACAATTATTTTGATAATCAGATACAAATTAAAGTTACTTATCCAGTAAAAATGGCAAACATTTATTGGTTATAGCTTCTCAATTTTGTGAGGAAATGGTATTTTTTATATCAGTGTAAACTGAATATTTTTTTGCTTTGAAGGAGAACTTTGAAAACATCCCCTTCGTTTGTGAGAAGGTAAGATGTGCACTTTTTACTGGTTTCTGACGTTTTATAGACTAATGAAGTCGAAACAACAGCATAAATTAAGCCTTAAATTGTTAGTTGAAGCCCTATTAGAGACATTAAACCATTTCAAGAGTGAATGTCTGTACATCTAAGATGGTTATAATTGCTAGCTGTAATTACCATTACATCTACTGAAATAATCTTGTGAAAAAAACCACAAGAAGCACAGTTTTTTCAAAGCTACTAAAAAAGTATTTGCCATGTTTTTCCAGTTTTTCTGGGTAAGCTGATAAAATGTAGCCTATTTATGCCACTAATGATAGTTTTAACTATTCATTGATTTATTTTCTTCAAATTTTTTAAGAAAAGGGCCAAAAGATAATTCCTAGAGCTGAGGAAAGACTTTCAGTTGTCTAACCAATAACTGAAAAAGCGGTTTGAATTTACAATGATAAGAGATGGAGAAAAGCAGCCTCACGTTGGAGAAGCTGCAAATGTAACACATTTGTATTATTAAAATAGGATGTGTGTCAACATTAAATCAGAAGTTGTTACCATCTGGAAACCTTGCCCTTTGTGCTAGAGATTAATTACAATTAAATGAAAGCAGGGAACTGATCATTAATTATACTCGTCACTATAGAAACCATCCGTGTAATTCTTTTTCAATTTGCTTGAAAGAAACCCAAATTACTGATAAAGAAACTCTGAAAACGGGTCAAATTTGACCAGAGGACAACAGGAGGATTAAAAGATATGGAGGAGAGGAATCCATTTTAAAAACACTGAGACCTGTGTCTCAGCAGTTTTCGTCGTACTGCATGAAATATGCCATGCCATCAACAAACAGTGGACGAGCTCCACATCAGCAGACCGTTAGCATCACTCAGCATTACTGAGAGCTCCAATTTAAGATTCTGGAGTGAAAAACATGTTATGTAAAAGGTCTTACTGCCTGCCAGAGCTGCAGCTGCAGGAGAAACGGAATTCGGAATTTGCCGGCGTGTGATTGGTGGCTGATATAATGAGGTGTACTGAACCAGCTGCAGCATCGGCATATGTATGGAGGTGTTAAGAGTTAGATCTCCGGAAATAAAGCATTAATAAGGAACACAAAAAAAAATGCAGACATTCAACCTGTACGTAGTGTGACAGTTTGGGTGTCATAACTGACTTAAAGGAAATAAAAAATTATTTGTCTCTGTATGTGTCCCTTTGATAATGGTACAAATGTGCATATTCTGGAATTTTATAAAGTCATAAAATGTTAAACACAGATCTTTGAAAGACTGTGCTTGCTGTCATAACCACGAAAAGCCCGCTTGAAAAAAAAGTTAGTTTATGTTTATCTTTTTAACCGCTGTGGCACAAAACATGACCCGTAATGGCACGACACACCAGTTATTTTAAAACTAAAACTTTGACCAGCCACTTTCACGCACTGCTTTGCTAGCTAGCCTTTAAAAACTGAAACAGGATTGATGGTGATCTGTGAGGCTCATAGTTTTTGCCAATTTTTGCTGAAGAATCTCTAGATTGGACAAACTGACTTTAATTGCAATTTACAGAAACCGAGCCCCTCTTTTAATGCAAATTGTATTTTTGGACAGCATTTCATATTTTTTTCTCTCTCCAATTATAACTTCTTTTTTTTAATACTCAAGATAATTTCTTGGTAAAAAACTAACCTAATGAGCCTCTCTATCGGATTCTTCCACATCTCTCTGGTGGCTGGTTTGCATTTCACGCTCTATAACACTATACGTTATTAGCACCACTTCCTGATACAAACACTGCAAACTAGCAACTTCAACGAGCTGCGCGCCAAATACACGTTCAAGATTTTCAATCACTAAAGGCTGTGTCAGAGGTTTTGGCAGGTGGGGCTTTTAACAAGGCTGTCAGATATTTTCTCCGTGTGCAGAAGGATTTTTGGGGAGTGAACGCATTGTACCTGTGTGTTTGCCTAAAGCTAATTTAGCACGGTATATTACACACACAAAAAAAAAGGCTAAAGAAGACTGTGATGACACTGGTGGTTACTGTGACGAGGAGGATAGCAATCCTGTGTCTCATCTGAAACTGTTGATTTGGTTACTCTACATCATCTCAACAGTCCCAAACGGCTTTTACCTCCAAAAATGGATCACTGTGGGCACGGCGATGTCAGCCTCTTGGATTGGTGTTACTCGGTCTTCCCAGTTGCCCCAGTGCAAAGCGAGTGTTACAGATTGAGCCATCTTGTTGGTTTGTTTTAAAGTGCGTTTTGCAGTGTGGGCTCAGAGGATTTTGAACGGTTGTAATCCAGGAGGCTGGCATGCGACCTTAACCGTCTTAACCGATCCGAGTGGCGCTCCAGTGCAAAGCTCCCCCTGCAGGATATAAAGCCTGGACGCTTATGTGAGCCTACTGGGCGGAGTCGGTGGCAGCCATAAGAGCCTTCCCCTCTGTTGAGTGACAGTCTGTGGGGGATTTACCGCTGTCTGGTTCAGTCTCTGGACTGGTAGAACAGGATGTATCCTGATTCAGAGTTCTTGGAAATGTCCGATGTCAGACCGTAGAACTCCTCGATCGCCTGAGCGTCGATTTTCTACAAGAAAAAAAAAAAAAGGAAAAACAAGAACAACTTTGTCGGACCAATTTTCCACAATTATTTTGATAATCAGATACGAATTAAAGTTACTTATCCAGTAAAAATGGCAAACACTTATTGGCTATAGCTTCTCAATTTTGTGAGGATGTGGTATTTTTCTCTTTTTTATATCACTGTAAATTTAATATTTTTTGCTTTGTAGGAGAAAACAAGAACTTTGAAAACAACCCCTCCATTTCTGAGAAGGCAAGATGTGCACTTTTTACTGGTTTCTGACATTTTATAGACTAATGACTATGACTAATCGCCTTTAGACCGGTGAGAACACTCTCTACCAATGTCCTTGTTAATTTGGCCTCCTTTGTTCTTAGGACAAACAACTTATTCTTTAATAGGATTGGGCATTGAGGAAACAGTTCCAAATTGGAATCTTTTCAAAAATTACGATTCCAATGGAATCGTTTCTTTATTGGAATCGTTTGGAAAATTTGGTTTTGAATTCGATCATTGGTTACAAATTTACCACGCGCAAGTTTTGGTTTCCGTAGCGTCCAGGGGCTTGTTGCGTTGCAGCCAAAGAGCAAAGTAAGTGGCACTCTAAAGTGAGGCAGAAAAAGCCAGGTAAAACTGTAAATCACCATTTGATCAATGTTAATCTTATTATTATATATCTGTGAAATAAGCATGTGACCCATTTTGACTCCACCCCTCAAGAATTGGAATCGAGAATCAATAAGAACCGTAATCAAAAGGAAGAATTGGAATCAGAATTGTTAAAATCAAAAAACGATGCCCAACCCTATTCTTAAATGACGTAAAGGATGACTGCGATGAAGGCCACAAGATGAGATGCGTTGGTCTGACAATAAAGTTGTCCCCAGCCACGCTTCACTTAGCTTAACCCATCAGAAAGGCATGTTACAGCCCTGACTGTTTCTTATTTGGTGTAGCAGCTTTGTCCAAAAAGAGAGAGGGAGAATGGGGCTGAAAAAACTAATTGCAAATATTATATTTTTGGATTGGTGGTGAAAGAGAAGTGGACAGCTTTAAAGAAGTCAGGCAGCTTCAGTTTCAAGTGGAAAGACCCAAATAGAAACAGATATAACTTATAGGGAGTTAAAAAGACAAGAAAGAAAGTGAACGAAAGCTAGAACACAAGGCAGTGAGACGGAGAGGGAGAGAAAATCTCCACAAACCATAAAAAAATGATTAGTTTGCGTTTCTGCTCTGCAAACTCAGTGGAATCTTCCAGAACTCGGTCAGTTTCTGGACCACATGTTCGAGCGGGCCTCCTTCCCATCATAGTGGAAAAATACACTGGTGATGAGGATCAGCTTTAAAACATCAGTCCTCGATGACTGTGACTGAGCAGTTTCCTCTGTATTCAAACAGCAAGGTGACTTCTCCCACTGCCGGGGAGATTAAAAGTAAAATAAACCATTTTAATTGGGTGAAACTAGAACCATCGCTGAACTGGAGCCATACGTGGATCAGAAAAGTCAAACAAAATGTTAGGTAGCGAATTATAAAGAATGTAGATAGGTTTAAAAAGGACCATACCAATGGCTTTGCATGTTTTAACTCATTTCCTACAACTCATTTCCACTTTATGTAACAACTGACCTAACTATTTTGCAAACCACGCTGATGCGTTTTAAGCCAAGTTGAGACCAAAGACTTGTGACGACACAAAACCGTTTTAGAATGTCACAGGGAAACGTTGGAGCGATCTGAACCGGCCCGTCTCAGCTCGACTCAAGCCAGCTGATTGTTTCGCTGGGACTCAGCTGTTCAAGTCGCAGAGGCTGGTTTTAGAATGTAAGGGACGTCACTTGTTTCAACAGCCAATAGAGAAGTCAGCTGGTAAAGTCAGCAATAAACTAAAGAAAGAAAATGATCCAAATTCCATTTTATTTTTATGTTACAAACAGCTGGTCGAAATGGCAGAGTTTTAGACGGAGCCTCAACGACCGTCCGAAAGCATGCTAACGTTTTATGGTCAAGCGACCTACAGAGTGACTGAAGAGAGGGAGCGGCCAGCGGAGTTAGAACAAAGCCGTGAATCAGAGAAATAAAACGTGTTTTCGGCGATTCAGCACTAGAAATGCAACTGTAGCAAGCGTCTCAATATCACCAACATTATCCACCGTGATACACCGTCTTGTTGCATTGGTGCGAACTGGCAGGTTTTAGAACGCTGCTTCAACTCGTCCCGTCGCGAATCTTTGGTCTGAACTAGGCTTTAGACATTTGAATGCTTTTTTGCCTGCCGTTCCAGGCAGCCATTGTTTTCCATAAATTGCTAAATTAGCAGACTACTGAAACTTGAGATTGAGATGCGGAATCCATCACAGCCTACACACCAAGCATGCAGTGATTTCTGTCAGTTACAATATCACTGTCATGTAATACAAATCAATAAGCACTTAAATTGTATTACTCTGCAATGATAACATAGTAACATTGACAAAAAAATGAATGCAGACGTCATCAATTACGTTTCAGGAGTCTGCTGATTGGTTTTTCATCCCATATGGAAATTAATGTAAATCGATAGCTGCCTGGAATAGTAGAAAAAATACATTCAAACTCTAAAACATGTAAAAAAAAATAAATGATTGAGAGCTGAAATTTGCAAAATCACTGGTATGGTCCTTTGGAGGCAGTAGGAATCTGACTATTTTGGTGATAACCAAAAGTAAAATGTAATATGAATAAATTAATGTTTTAAGATAAAATATGAATATTACAAGACAACTATTAATTTCTTTAAAATGTAACTGAAGGAAATCGCTTTGGTAGACATGTCAATTGAGGTTTTCATCAATGCTGTGGTTATCTACTAAAAGATTATTGGACAAGCTTTATTTTACAGGTCCGTTAATTCAGAATAATTTCCTAGGACGTTTACTAGAATGGACTACGTCATTTTGGAATACATAATATAGGAGGAGAATGTTTTGTTATACTTCAAATTCATTGTATCAAGTTCATTATTAGCATAGAGAGAGTTTTAGTCGGCTGAACATGCTAAAATGTAAAATGTATCTATAGGCAAGAATACAACTTAGATGGAAAATAAAGTTTCCAATAGTGAAAAATAATGGATATTTACTAAATGAAAAAAATAATGAAGCGTTCTTTCCAAGAAATTCTTCATTGCCCTGTAATTAGTACCAAATTATGTAGTTCTTTCCAAGAAACATTCTAGGGAATTATTAGGAAAATAACTGTAAATCACAGACCTGTAAAATAAAACTTCATTGGTTCCTTTGTAAAGAATCTACAGCATCTGATTGAGAATATCATTTATGCGAGGATTTTCTGTAACTTCCTTTGACTTTTATTACATTGCGTTTTCCCTCATGCAATGGCCAGGGATTTATTATTATTATTTTTTTTAAACAGCACTGCAACTGTTTTTACATTTGTTTCTAATACAGATTATACTTCACAAACCCTGGAACGTTTAACCATCATGACTGCACAGTCAGTTAACCGCTGATAGCTCGATTGCTGTGGCATACCGTTCTTTTTGGCGTAAGAAAAATAACAAACTGAAAGGTTACTTGGCCCCAGCTGAAACCCAGCAGCATGCAGAGGCTTTGGCCGTGCACTGAAGTGGTCGACTGCCAATGACTTGAGAGCTACATCATGCTTTTGGCCAACGCTACATACTAGAAACGCTATACGTCTGATTTCATGTACTTTAAAATGTGTTGCAGGGTTGGAGTTGCTGGTACATTCCCCTACTTTGATTGATCCATCATCACATTATCTTCAATATCACTATGCTGCTGTTGTAACAGCGTGCAGAGAAGGGAGCTGAAAACAGTTATCACGGTTATCACAGATGCTAGAAGTATGTCAGACTGTGTTGTTTTTAATGTAGGCTGCCATGTTTTCTCCAGTCACCACATCAGAGAGTAAAGCAGATGGTTTTAGAGCAGAAGCTGCAGAGGATCGGCAGATCATGACAACCAACCATGTAAATCTTTTTTTGAGTGAAAGACTGAAATTGTCAGTTGCTTTTTATAAAGTTAAAATAGGCATATATTTTGAAGTGGTGGTAGAAGTAGTAGAAAGAAAGAAGACAAAGCAGCCGAACATGATTCTCATTCCAGATCTTGTCCACAAGGCTTTGGGCTAATCCTGTACTCTAATCTGAAGCAGGTATGCACTTCTTTCTGTTTTCTACCCTGTTATCTTCTTACATGTCTCCTTTACAAATACTTTCATCTACCATTCTATTTCTATAATCCTATCCTGATTGCTAAACCCCTTTTCCTTATTTTAGGCCTTTATTGACAGCTGAAGAAATGAAAGGAGAGAGAGAGAGAGGGGGGAATGACATGCAGCAAAGGGCCGTAGGTCGGAGTCGAACCCGGGCCCGCTGCGTCGAGGAGTAAACCTCCATATATAGGCGCCCGCTCCACCAATTGAGCAATCCGGCCGCCCTAAACCCCTTTTCTAACTCCTCATTATTCAGCAAAGGTTAATGTATCTAGGTTGGCCTGTCAAAGGAAATCCAGACAACATCTGAAGTGCCAGGATCTACACTGAGCCTGGAAGGACGGTTATTTGAAATTCCTGTCTGGTTCAGATAAGATGGGATTTTAAGCTTTGGTGTTCCTTGATTTTGGGGCAGAGGTTGCCCCTTTGCAACAGAGGGGGGTAACACAGTGTTAAATGATAAAGTTTAGACCTGAAAGCTGTTAATCTTTGTAAAGTGGAACAAAAAAAAAATGTTGTTGTGGTAAAGAAAAAGGAAACTGAGAATGAAAAAACCTCTCGCTCACCTCTACGATGTCGTCATCAAACAGCAGCCAGAAGCCGTGGCTCTTGACGATGGTGATGTAGTGTCCGCGGTTTGGCCCACTGCAGAGAGGAACAACAATAAGTAAGACACATTGATACAAAGTTAATTAAGACTATCAGCTCCACACAACTCTCTCTGTATTTCTCAGTAATGCTATTTATAGAAAACGGTGTGGTCCGGCGCGCAGAAACTCGAGTCAAGATAATGACCTCTTCTGAAGAGTCCACCATGTTTTTCTTTAATCCTCCGTGTCCTCCTTGGCTACAAGCAACTGCGTGGAGGAGGGGTGGGCTTGTATCATGTGGACGCGCCGACAGTTTTGTTGTCATTACTTAGAATTCCTCATGGGGGAGACAGAAACTACGCAATAAAGCTTTAATGTTTTAGTCAAATGACAATGGCAACTTCACTAAATGCAAAGAGTTGATTTATTTCCTTGCATTAGGAAGTTAATGACTTTTTTTCTTTTTTGGTGCTGATCAGACTACGAACCAATTTCAAAAACCTAATTGATTTGTGGTAAATTTAGTTTTGACAAACAACCGATATAAACCACCACAGACCCTGCAGGTTTGCAATAAGAGCAACGATTTAAGGAAGGTAAAAGAGGAACGTACCTGCCACAGTGTACAACGACAGCCACCAGGTCGTACATGCGGTCGGGGTTGGTGGCGTCCCCGGACGTGTTGAAGAGGCGCAGCTCCAGGGGGAAGACAACGCGATAGGACAGTTTGGTGTAGCGGTGCAGCTGGTCCATGTATTTAAAGCGCTTCAGGTGGAGGGCCAGGATCATCGGCAGCTTCTTTACCCTCATCCTGACAGAGAGAAAGATGACAATGAAACTGAAATCATCTCTGAACTGAACCATACCCTCAACTTCTTGCTGTAAATAGGTTTCAAATTACTAAGAAGAAGAAGAAAAAAAAAAATCTCACAAAATAAAGCACATGGCTTGGAAAAAGGTCAGTGGAAACACATACTAGGAGGGAATAACACAAAGACAGACAGCGAGGGACATCTGACCCCAAGAAGAACTCTAAAGGAGGGCTAAAAGCTTTCCATGTTGATACCATTATTGTTCCAGACCTATCAGTTTTTAGACGCTTCCTCCGAAGTTGGCCGAACCTTTGGCTCGCGCTCTCGCAGCATTCTGCTCAGTGTTAATGCGAGGTGCAGTTGCTGTTGACAGCATGGCTCTTTCGAGCTAATGGATGGGACTCAGTGCACTTAGCAAGCGCCCAAAAACAGTGGATGGTGTGTATAAAAAAAATACAGGACAGACACGTTGTTGTTTTATCTGGTTAGTGTCATTTAATAAGAAACTGAAGACAAAACGAGCAACGGCCAGCGGTTGTACTGCTGCCGTGCAAGTAAGGCCAAATGCCCGACGAGGTGTCCATTGTCAGGTATTAATTAGCTTTGTAGCAACTCATTTGGCAAAGGCTTGACTGTAACGTACGTTTATTAATATCAAAAAGTTACGCACTAAAGCTTTAAGGGAGCCAACAAATGTTGTCACCCACCTTTTCTGGGCTTCCTGTTTGCTGCGACACTGCTCACAGTAGTATTTGTATTCACTACATAACGTCTCGGTGTTGCTGAAGCCCCTGTAAAGAGACACACACATTTACCAACACCAACCAACAACGTTTAAGAAACTTAAGTGTCATGATATCAAATTCAAGCTTTTCTCCATGGCTTTCCATATGAGGTGAGCATGAAAGACTCATTTCCCTTTCCATGGATGAGCAGCGTGTTACCTGAGACAGTGAGTGATGGAGGTGTTCTGCTCCACATCCACCGACAGATCCAGGAAGTCCTCGTCTTTACTGCTCACCTGTAGTGCAAGTGAAGACGTGAAAAACGCTTTTGCAATGCAGCATTTTGAACAGATGGAGGCCCACCAGGTAAACATGGAAAACATTATGTGTCCTCGACATCCAACAAATGTGTTAAATGTATTTCCCTTCTCTTTAAACATTTCCAAAGCTGATGTTTAGGTATTTTAAACCCAGCACTGACGTAAACAAAGTTTACACGGTGGGAGTCTTTTCTTCCCTGCCTTTAGCGGCCCTTAACAATATCACAATGTCAGTAAATATTGAGTCTGGCTTAGGGAGTTGTTTAATGATATACTATGCAATGTCACCACTACAGATCATTTTGTAGTCCCGTGAAACAGGGACAAGTATTTATCATCTTTTTGGATTTGGTTCACTTGGTTCCACAGTGCCCAAAACAAGGAAACCAGGAATCTTCATAAGTTACCATTTGTATGGCCGTATCAAAACAACAAATTTATTATTTTCAGCAAATTGAAAATCAAGATTTGAATGCATTTAATCAACGTTATGCCAAACTTAATTGGTTTTGAGCATTAAATGCATTCAAATCTTTTAATTTTGTATCAGTTTCTTTTTGGTTTGTCCTTCCTGGTAACCAGTGACAACTAATACATTAATAAATATACACATTTTTTAAGTTGTAGTTTATTTTGTCGTGCTCCTGTCTCCCTCTTCAGCGATAGAACGCTATGTTTATTGGGTTAAGTTTGTTTCATGTTTCAAATGCCCCTAAACCAAAACATCCTCTTTAATTTATGCAACTGTTGGTTTAACTTCTATTACAGTCCTGCCTGTTTTATTATTTATCTTATTATTTCATGCCGAATGTATTTTGTGTTTTGAAAAGATCAAGGTAAATAAAATCATAACTTAAAGCTTTACAAACTGAGTTTGCACAGAAAAAGGACTTATTTTTCCCACTTACAGCTTCACAGTTGAGGCAGCGAGTCTCGTTGGTCAGTGTTCCCTGGAAAATCTCATGGACCCAAGTCTGTTGTGTCTCCTTTCCTCCTTCCCCTTCTCCTCCCTCACTTCCTCCTCCACTTCCTCCTCCTGTCCCTCCTCCTCCATTCTGCACCAGTTTTCCATTCTGTTGTCGCTCCTGGCTCTTCTCCTCCTGCAGCAGGTCTGCGATGGTGTTGAGGAGGTAGTTGAGGAATTCGTGGGCGTCCTGCTGCATGTAGTTGTCAAACAGCTCTGAGAGGGACGGATGGAGAAAGACAGAAATATGTGGAGAAATAAAAATACATAGAGTCATAGAGAAGTAGTAAGAGGAATACAGAGAATGATATACATAAAAAGAAACAGAGATGGACAGGGAAGGAAGAAGTGTTGAAGAAAGTGAGAGGAGAAAATGAATGATCAGCATGTGTTGGCGAGGAGATCTGGAACCAATTAAAATCTCTTCTTTATCATTTGCTTTCCGCTCCAGGATATGGCTGACAATTTTATTTCCTCAGCTGTGAGATTAACGTCTCAGCTGACATACCCCCTCGCCTCCCTCCTTTCACCCCCCCCTCTTCTCTCCTTTTCCGCGCTCTCTGCCTCATCCCTTTCTCTCTTGCCAATCAGCTAACTTCACTGATGAAAGAACATTTCAGATTTGACATCTCTACAAACACCTGGTGTTGGATTGGATGTTTTCCTGGGAAAAATAACAGGAAGTCATGCGTTTAGGTTTGTGACAGAAGCAACAGCTGTGAAGTCAAACCCTCCACTTCGATGAAAATCAACAATCTGAACATTTCTAGTGGTTTAAGCACAGGGGAAGATCCCTCCCTCCTTCTTTACAGTACTATGTTCTCCCGGAACGATACCTACCATTTTCTTTTCTCAGTCGTGAGATGAATTTCTTGGGAGGGATGACTCCGACTTTCTTCTTCTGTGTGGCAATGCTGTTGAACAGGTCGGATAGACAGGTGAGGAGGGACTCCTTACGACGCGGCTGCACCTGGAAAAACAAAAAAAGGGACACATCCGTCACTCCACAGAGAGTTCAACAAGCCCCAGACAGTTATCTTTCTCTCTGATGTGCAGAGCTATGGAGTACAGGTGAGGCCACTTCCAGCCAGAACCTTAACATTTTTGTCTGATCTATGGGAGTGATATCACAAAACCATCACACACACCATCACACACACACACACACACACACACACACACACCATCACACACACACACACGAAATTTATAATTAACGTAAACGTTTTTTCCAACTTCTTCCTATTCATTCCTATCATCATTTACTAGAATTCAGAAAGATATGTTTACTGAGGATTTAGTTTTTGTTGGTTTTCTTGCCTGTACTGAAATTATTTTTTAACATGTTCAACATGTTAAAAAAAAAAAGAGAGAAAAAAAATTGTAAATGAAGTTTTAAATTCTCTCTCTTTAAGGTAATAAAACAACAGATATTGATTCTTTTCTCCCGAAGTGTGAACTATTATTGGCTCAAATACAACACCTCTTTTCTGACAAGAGGTTTTCAAGATCGGTCTCTCTCTCTCTCTCTCTTTTTCTCCTAAACGTGAAATACTTCCATCAAAGAATAATGTACTGTAAATTCCACATTCATGTAGCTTGTTCAAGTTTATTTTCAAGTGCAGCTAATTCTTCATTCTGCTCCTCAGTCTTCGCACACACCTCTGCAGTCGAGCTCTTGGACGCAGTCTGAGCAACTTTGCGCTTTTCAGAGCTCCTAATCGCTTTCTATTTGTTTCCACTTGTCAGAAATTGTACTCCCTCTGTGGCAGCCAAGCATGTTACAGAAACCATTCAATTCAGATATTAGATAAGCAAACTATCTTTTTTGTAAATCATTAGCAACAGTCCACTGCACACCCAGATGTTTTAGGCTCTGTGTTACACGAGCCATCAGAAACAAGTTTTAACCGATACAGATCCAGTTTATTACAACGTTTGTGTTATTTATTTATTTATTTTTGCTCGAACCATCGATTTTATCAGTTCTGATAATATTTCTCTTGTACTTGAACGGTAAGCGGTCAGGGGATCGGACAGGATGATAACAAACCCCCTAAATTGGTCAAAGTTATTTGGAAGAGAACACAAAGGTGTACGGTAAAGTTGGGATTCCTAATTTGACATATAATACTTAGTAGTAGTAGTAGTACTAGTAGTAGTTGTGCACACACAGTTTTCCTGTTCAATGACACACACTTTTAGTTGCACATCCATTTAAAGTGGTTTATATAATCTGGCCGAACACTTGTTCCCCACGGTCTGATTTTCTGACTGCTCATTTTTGAAGAAGAAAGTACACTGTCCATGCGGGGACTTGAACCGACAACCCTCCGGTTCCCAAGCCAAGTTTTTCTAGATTGAGCTACGGCTGTCCCATTGCTGTCTGTTTTCATATTTTTAGCTGGCTATGAAAATAAAAAACCCAAGTTGTAATAAACCATTATTATCATTATTATTATTATTATTATTATTATTATTATTCAAGTTCACTGTAGTGCAGGGACTGGGCCTCGCTCCATTCCTCTGCTGAATATTTAAATATCTAGTCCTTGAGTATAATAAGCCACCCCGTTTTTCAAACATATTATCCAGAAAATCTTATATTTGGACCGATACTTTATTATTTTCGGGGGTATTTAAGTGCATTCTTTTAGTAGGAGTCTTTAGTCCACTGTACAAATATGAGGACAGAAACACTGCTGGCCGATACAGCTATGGTGTCTCCCTCATCACTTACCTTGTACGCCAACACCTTCTCCCTGAACGGTCGACAGAAATACAGAGCCTGCAGCACTGAGTTACAGTAGCAGGTGTTGCCAAACTAGAAAAAAGAAACAGAGACAGAATGAGAGACACAGAGACAAAGAAAGATACAGGACTAACGGTTGATTTATGCTTCCGCGTTAAATCAACGCTATTGGTGCGTACGTAGGTACGTGGAGGTGCGGACCCTACGGCGTAGACTGTCGTGCACCTCTCTAAAAAATGGAACTACACGACGCACGTCGCTCGGGCGTGGCTTGGTAGCGTTGCTTTCCCCCTTGTCTTGCTTTGCCAGACCCGGAGAGTCTGGCTACTCCACATAGCATTCGGGGATGGGAGGAAAACGTGCTCTGGTTTAATGGCATTTCTTTAAACCAATCAGAATCGTCATGGGCGGTGCTAAACTTCGCACAGAGGCGCTGCAAAATGCTTGCGAGAGAAAACTCAGATTGGACAGATAGTCTAGCTAACTGTCTCAATTTACCCTGCAGAGATCTGAGGAGCAGTTAACCACAGTCCTCATAAATCCACCGAATTTAAAATTCCAACACAAAGAAAGCAGAAGGAAACGGGAAAATACATGCATCCGGCGGAAAAATTTCACCGTCAGTCTCTCACTTGCTCTACCACACACTACGCGCGCACACACACCGTGCTATTCTCTTAAAGAGATCGACGCACAAGTACAAACTTCAGGCCACTTATGTAGGCTACACAGAAATTTGTTGGGGCAAGAGATATGTTGTTGTACTTTGTTTTAGCAATATTACATTTTATACCATCTGAGGGGGGCAGTTATGCATGTTCTTGACTGACACTTACGTTGACCAATCCAAAGTAGTGTTCATTAACGGGAAACTGTTCCGGTCCAATCTCCTTTTCCAAGGCAGAGGCATTGGCGCCCTGAAGAAGAAAAAGAGAAACATTTAATAGATATCCTCTGTGGTTAAAAACAAAGATGTGCATGTACAATGAGTGTCACAGTACAGTAAAATAAATATTTATTTTACGTAAAATTATCAATCAGAATCCCTCCTTTGCCCTTTTGTTTCCTCATCATTGTTTTCGGTTTTCCTGCCCTACTTTCTCTCTGTTCTGCTGGACTGTCGACCATCTGTTTGTTGCAGCTGTGCTTCCTGCTTCATTTCTCCATAAAATCGTAATACTTGTCGTTTGGCTTTTCATAACTTCACATTTCATTATATTACAAGACAACACATGAATCCAGCATTATAGTTGAGTTATGTCACATGTGGGAGCAAACATAACAGTATCTGTTGATCGATGTCAGGCCATAAAATGTTATTGTAAAAGGAGTCAAATTAGGCAAGATATACCGTCTGTTTTGACATTCAGATGGTGCATTTGTTATTATAGCCCACTTCCTGATATTTTGCTCCAAATTTTCCTTCTATGACTCAGCTGTAAACTAAAAAAACATCAACAACAAGCTGAGAGGCCATATAATAGTATGAGTGCACTCATACATCAGTTGGTACAACAATAACAATGAATAGACCTTTATTTGTGGATAAGTGTGCATTTGTATTTATTTTATATCTGCCTTAACAAGCCAACTTACTTCAAGTTAACAATTTGAAAGTTTGCATTTTACATAGAAACTTTCAATGAACAACCAGATAAGATGTTTTTTTTTATTTTAAAGATCAGAAAAACTTATAAAATGAAGTTTAATAAGATTTTGAGATTGTAAAATGATATTCAATGGGTAAAAAAGTCAAAACATGTGGTTGTAAACAAATGGGGAACTCTATACATTGAAAATGTCAAAATAAAATGTGTGCACAAATGATATAAACCGTGAGGTTACACTAACACTCAGAGAAAGATCTGATTATAAAGAAAAGAAAGAACACACAAAAAACTGTTTGTGAAATTTAAAGTTCCCACACTGTGTAAGACACTGAAATCACACATGCACACACATTTAGGGGATTTTCAAGCCAAGACAATATATAGCGGTTTGTTTTTTAATGAAACCTATGTCTGTGTTGTGAAGACTGAAATGACTTTATAAATTACAGGTTAAACAGCAGATTTATGAATCATTCTCAAAAACATGACTTTCACTGTATGACTCGGTTTAAAACTCTCTTGAAACAAGTCTATGACTCATCAAAAAACCTTTTGCCTCTGGATGTTATTTGGTCTGAGCTCCTAGAAATCAAATGCTATATGAAGGCAGGAGAGAGAGACAGAGAGAGACAGAGGAGGGGGATGATGATGATGGTGATAATATTAACCATGATACAGCTTTTCCTTCAGGGGTGAGTGACTACATAGGTGGAGCCACTCAGTTGTTACTCATCATCACAATGCAGTCAATGCAAAGTCAACAACGGGAGAGCAAATGAAGGCGTGGCTGAAGGTACAACACAACGTCCAAACATCGCAATGTTGTAAACAAAGCCAGAGCACCCGACGTTGGAAATGCAAACGGAGAGGAAGGCAAATTTCGGCCTGGAAAACGGGAGAATGATTGCTTTCTCCTGCATACTAGGACTACAGTTGAAAATTAGCCAACTGGCTAACAATGGCGCATTTACAGAAATGTTGATTAATGTGCATGTCCGAATCAAATAAACTTACTTACTTACTAATATGTACTGTAAACACAAGCTTGAATTCATTTATGTTTTCAGGTTTGAAATGACTCCGTTTCCTGAATTGATGGAAATGAAAAGCCAACTGCTGGTTGTGCAGGACAGCTTTAAAAACTAGACAGACAGCAGAGCTAAATGACTGCGTTGTTAGACACTGTGATCATAGTTATTAATCGTGATATCAGTCAGGAAGATGTTCTGATGAAAAATAGTTTGCTTTCTTACGTCAGCATCACGTCAACCTTATTTTCTGCTTTGAAGAAAAGAACGTTTTTTGTCTGGAACCTTGTTTTAATTTAACAAAATAAGTACGCCTGTACAAGGATGTCAAAAATCAGCAAAATTATGAAAATCAAAGGCTCCTGAACAGCTACTAAATGGACCTTGTGTTGTGGGGAGACTGTTGTGTCAATTACTGTTCCTTAGGTAAAGAACAAACGTTCAGTCTTCATTTTTAAAGGGATACTTCACCGATTTAGCATTCAGCTTTGTATCAGTAGAAACCCGATAGTATTTCTGAATGACCGTGCTTCCCTCCCTCATGTCCCCCTGAGAGGGGAGATCTCCAAGTGTATCTCGCTGCAGGCTGCGGGAAGGCAGGGCTTGACATCAAGCCCCACCCACATCCAAGTCAGCCATTTTTCTTTGCTTACGTCACTCCCCATATGCTCGAACGGACCAAGACAGCCTGGTAGCATTTTTTACTATGAAGGAAATTATTTGGATAAATGCCAGGTTTAATTTTGAAACTTTTAATTTTATTTGAAAATATTATATCTATAAATGTAAATGATCTGAAAGAAAACCGAATATTCACCAATTTAAAAATGACATGAAATTATATTTTGAAACCTTAAAAAAGGACTGACAAATAAGAAAGCCTTCTCTGAACTTTTACAATGCCTTACAACCTCTTTAATGTAAATTTTATGTGCCCCTTTTTCGTGTATGTATGTATGCATTTAATGTAGGGCTGTCAAAATTAACGCGTTAATTTTTGCGTTAGTTTTTTAATATTTAACTCGTTAAAAAAAATTAACGAAATTAACGCAGCTGTGTTTGTTTACTTCATGTGGCGGCTGAGAAACGTAATACGTTTCCATAAGAGCAGGCGGCGCTACTCTAGGAGGGACTTACCTGATTGAAGTAGGCCTACGGGCCAGTCAAGAGTTGAAACATGGACCAGTAAGATCCCAAAAGAGAAAAAAGATGATGTGTTAGAATCCAGAAACGGGCTATAAACGGGACCGAGTACTAGTTCCGACATGTTGTCTCGTCAAGAGAGATGCGCCACCGGTAATCCGCTGTTTCGCTACATTGAGCTGCGGTTTAAGTTTCTTCGTCTGTGCTGCCGATATGTACGTGCGCGATTTGTTTGCTTGATAACTGTTACGTTGGTCACGCTGATAAAACCTTATTTGCAGTCTGATGTTTAACGCTGTCGACTCGATAGTATCCGTGACTATATTCCAGTAAATGTTTGAAATTGGTGCGTCTCACTGTCACACAAGCTACTTCCTGGTTGCGGTGCTGGAAGGGAAATGTAGTCAATCGCTTTACATTGGTAAAGGATTGCTGTGCACAGAGTCGCTATCTAAAACTACACTCAATGTTTTCACTTTAGGCCAACATACACCTTTGTGGTTTTGGGTTACTGGTTTAATGTGTAACATTGATATTGATATTGATGTGCATTTCTGTGTTTAGATATATGTGCTTTGCTTAGTCATTCAGATTAAACACTATGTATATTATAATATTTATGATATTAAGTACTGCCTAGATTGTAATTTATATTCTATATATATATATTATTCAGAATATGGTATATTAGGTATGTGGCTAATATTGGGGGTGGTGACAAAAATCTGCTCTCAAGTCGGACAGTTTCTAGCCGTTTCAGCAGCCTTCAGCAGGACTAAATAAGCCAAATTGTTGCTGCTGTTGTTCTGAAAGATATTAAACATTCTGAACTTAGCAGAACCTTTCCTTGTTTGTTTTCTCTTCATATTTGCAAAGTTAAGTGATTTAGCATTTAAATATCCATTACTACAAGCTTCAGTCGCAATTTAAAAATGTGATTAATCGCGATTAACTACAGCAAATTGTGCGATTAATTTGTTAATTTTTTTTAATCGATTGACAGCCCTAATTTAATGTTTTCAATGTGTTTATGGATCTGTACTTGAATAATAAAGCTTTTTGAAGACAAAAAAAAAGACGCCCTGGTAGTGAAGCTGATATAGCCTCTTGATTCACATTAGATAGAAGCTGATGATGTAGGCTAAACACAAATGACATTTCATGCAACAGTGAAGTTTTCATGTAGTTACTACTGATTTCTGATTTTGAAATGATATCCAAATTTGAAAAATGGCTCATTTTAAACCTTGTTAATATATAATATATATATTTCATTTAATTTAGCCCTCAAAAAGTAGAATGGTGTGTTGTTTCATTATGGACTTTCATATTAACAACAAGAATTCAGTCATTACAACCAAATGTACAAAGGGGCGATTTTGCTTTAACAATTAACAGGTGAACCAGAAGCATGCAGGTGAAACTCGAAAATGAATATCGTGCAAAAGTTAATTTATTTCAGTAATTCAACTTAAAAGGTAAAAATAATTATATAGACTTGTTACATGCAAAGCGAGATAGCTTGTATTTGTTATAATTTTGATGACTATGGCTTACAGTTTATGAAAACCCTCAGAAAATTTGAATATTGTGAAAAGGTTCAATATTTTAGGCTCAAAGTGTCACACTCTAATCAGCTAATTAATCCAAAACACGTGCAAAGGGTTCCTGAGCCTTTAAATGGTCTCTCAGTCTGGTTCATTAGAATTCACAATCATGCCAGATGCTCCTCGGATATTACCTGCACACTAACACACCTAATCTAAGTATTTCAAAAGGTCGATCACACATACAGATGTCTAGATACAGTAAAATCGCTACGTGATTACCGTTATACCCGAGGGTTGAAGTTGCATTTTAACGGGGGCAGCGCAAGTTGCTGCTGTGGTTTAGCTGAAGCTAACGCAGCCTGAGCTTTCACGTTACAATATAAAAGGTGTTGACATTTGATATAGCTAGCACGCAAACAGTTCATTTACATGTCTACGAGCATGTTAGCAAACTACACCAAAAGACAAATACCGAGGAATATTGATAGAAAGCAGGGGAAACTAGTACTTCCATACTTTTTAGCATTGGCTTATTAGCAACCTGCCTGCCATTAGATGTTACCTTCCGAGCTAGTTAGCAGTTAGCCCCAGAAGCTCATGAAAACAAGGCTTTCACCGGAGCAGTCTTACGTCCGAACTACTCTTTTCGTTTCAAAATCGGAAATCAAATGAACGAAAAAGTACACAGGCTCATTTATAGTTCACTGTTGTTGCATAAAATGTCGTTTGTATCAGTTTCTGTCATCTAATGTGAAACAAGAGGCTATATATCAGCTTTGCTACCGTCTTGGTCCGTTTGAGCGTATGGGGAGTGACGTAGGCAAAAAAAAAATGACTGACTTGGATGTGGGCGGGGCTTGATGTCAAGCCCCGCCTTCCCGCAGCCTGCAGCGAGATGCTCCTCGAGATCTCTGCATTGGGGGTCTGGAAAAAATCTTCCGATGACGTAAAATGACGATTTTTGCGTCATCGGAAGATTTTTTGGGCCAGAGGCAAGAGACTACAGCCAGTAGTAGGATCTACTTCCTCATGTTTTCAACACGCCCACAGGGGGTTGGACTGCCAAGTCTAGCCGAGGTATTTCGAACGAAAACGACTGTCAGCCATCTTGAATCTTCGCTAAACAGGCTCTCGGTTTTCAGCAGCAATTATTTACAACAATTATCTGCATTCAAACTACCGGACGTGTGTACCACCGGGATACATCGGTAATGATCGGAGAATATGCAGGAAACGTTATTACAGAAGGAATACTCGGCACACTGCGTGAGCTTCGCCTGCACGGGGGACCAGCGGTGTCGCTCGATGCCGCTACCCGGCTAGGGGACATCCTCGTCGGCTAGGTGGAAAGCTAACGCTAGCCGTCCACCTGTCCCATCCATCCTGCTTGCAAGTGTCTGCTCATTAAATAACAAGCTGGAATCCTCCTTCAACGAAACTCCCAAGACTGCTCAGTTCAGAGACTGCTGTGGAAACATGCCTGAACAACAGTGTACCGGCCCCGGGACTATTCAGCTACCAGGCTGCTCTCGCCGGCCCGTGGAGGTGGGCTGTGTTAAACGGACTGGTGTAGAAATGAAATCCAACTAGCCACTGCTAACTGCTGGTGGAGCTTGTGACTGTTAAATGCCGACCATTCGACATTCCGCACTAATTCACCGCTGTGTTTATACTCGGTGTTTAGCTACACCAATGCTAGTATGCGTTAGCTGAACTTTACGGATCCTGCTTGCAAGTGTCCGCTCATTTAGATCACAAACTGGACTATATCAAACTTCAACGAAACTCCCAACGTCTGTTCAGAGACTGCTGTGTTTGTGTTGTTGTCGAAACATGGCTGAATAGTGTACCCGGACTGTCCAGCTACCAGGCCTGCTAGCCCTCCGAGCTAGCGATGCTCTGTCGCCGGGTAAGGTGGGCTGTGTTAACGCGGAGTGCTGCAGCAATGTGGTGATTTGTATCTTAACTGCTAACTGCTGTTGGAGTTTGTGACTGTTAAATGCCGACCATTCTACATTGCACGCTAATTCACGGCTGTGTTTATGCTCGGTGTTTACAGCCCACCAAGCGCTAATGCTAGTATGCTTTAGCTGAACTTTACGGAGCCTATAAAGTGTGTATACTAAATGTAGCCTGTTTCGTATTTCGTTTCTATATAATGTCATTTTTATATATGTTAAATGTGAAACATCACTTGAGTCACGATGAAACGTTGTTTCGTGTATATGGTTGAAATGATAATAAAACACGCTTGAGTTGAATTGAATGCCTCTGTCTGTCTGTCTGTCAAGCGGTAGGCGTGGCTTGGGAGTGGACTCAAAGCAGTGAAGCAGGTGCATTCTGGGATTTGGTGTTTTTCATCCATATAACACAAAAACACATTTTCTGGCTTTTCTCGGCCTAGAAGGCACCAATTTCTATTTTTTTTTTCACATTTCTACTACATAAGTGACACAATTTAAAGATATATTCAGCTTTCCAGCGGTGAAATATTCCTTTAAGGCAACATGGACGAGAAGTCCCTTAGCACTAACCGGACATAGTGGTCTGACTGTTTTGGCGGTAAAATTATGATTTTAAACTTGTAATGTGTCATCATCAGAGAATAAGTAATCAATACTGGAAGTAGTCACATTTTAGAAATGATTTCACTCGTGCTGATACAAGTTTTGGTGCCAATACCTTACTTTGAGATATCTAAAAAAAAGAGCTTCTACAAAATCCTTTAATATTTAAGATACGAAGCCAAAGTTGTCAAGTTTAAAATTTCGTCTATACACAGGAAATGAGCTAAAGGGAAAAACGCTCACAAACTGGCAAAATTCGGATTTTAATAAAAGAACTATCTTATCAAAGAATCATTACACTAGACTAGTCATTCTCAGCCAGCTTTCAGGACCTGGCAGTCTTTGATACTTTGTGCTAGAGACCCATTTCAGTTGGTAACCAAAAGAAGTATTGGAGGTTCAATTTCCAGGCCCAATCAAAATGTTAAATAATCTGCTATTCCAATACTATATATTCCCCAAACTTGGAAGTTAAAGTTGGGATATAAGTGGTCAGGTCTCTCAGAGCTGGGAAATACAGGCCTATGAGACTATACATCAGCTGGGATTCTGGTTACTGTGATATTGAGATACACTATAGCCAATTATCTTCAATTTGTCTTTAATGCAGAATTACAGTCAACTGATATGACTATACCGTCATACACTGAGTGAATTTAAACAATAACAACTCTATTGCCTGTAAACTACTTTTTCCTTCTTTAAAACAGTATACTGTATACTACAGTATGGGAACTGAGATGCAACTGCCCAGCTCTGGATTTTGCAGCCCTATTATTGACTTTCACAGGTTCAACAGAAACATTGATTTTCTGAAAAGCAAATACCTTACGGGCAGCAACTGGTAGACTGCCAAAGTGGCAAACAGACTGAACAAACCTGCCAGCCACAGCTAATATTTAGCCTGGTTAGTATTGGTCTAGTAGGTGCTGGTAATTTGCCACACAATGGTGCTGGCCTTCACACTTAAAAGGGTTACATGGCCTGGTGTGCGGTCTTTAATAAACACACACAAACACACACACTAAAAAGACCGCAGCAGACTCTTCTGTTGCATCTGCCTAACTGTCTGTCAGCTCTGAAAGGTGCAGCAGGTAGAAACAAGATAGGCTACAGTCAGAAGTGACAAGCTGGTCCTATAACTGGGGAATGCGTGCTAAAGCTCCCGTGTTTATAGGATCTACCAGCTGATGGTGTCTTTGAACAAGGCTGATCCTAACCTCTGACACGATCAATACAGAGTATCCTATTATTAAAACCTTCTAAAAAGCCATTTAGGAGCAGAAGACTAATGAAGGTTTAATTAATATAAAGCATTAGATGTGTCGAACTAAATACAAAGAAGATATACATTAACACGAATCCACCATATTATAAGTAAAGATAAATCTTTTTTTAGTTAATGTACACAACATTGATGAAAAGCTTACTGGCCTGTAGGCAAGGTAGCCATCCACAGATACGGTTAAGCTTAATGACTCACTGTGCCACATTTAAACAATAAAACACGATGTATACATATATGAACATGCCAACAATTTTACTTTAAAAGCTTGGTATCGCATGCACCATTAAAACGGTATGTGTAAATGCTTTGAGCAGCCCACACGTTATTGTAGGCCCAGTTTTTAATATCAAACTCAATTGTATGCAATATATGTTTTAGGGGGTACCTGCTCTATCTCTTTTCAGCTAAGAGCTTGGCCTAAAAAACGTTTAAGACCTCTTAGGCTTAGAGGGAAGAAAAAAAAGGAGCACAAGCACAACACATGACACTTCGACTTGTTTATTATTTCCAAGTTGGGAAGTCGTTCTTCAGACTTCAGTGTGTTCATGAGCTTTAAGTCGTAATGTGGGAAAAACTTGGATGCTACAAAGAAGATGTGATGTATTTCATTGCTCAGAGTGTTTTAACAACATGTTGATATCTGGTTCCAGTATTGTTTCCAGTTTGAAGCTGTATACTAGTGGTTTTGTCCCAGACTTCTTGCTGCACCAGTAACGTTACATTCCATAAAATATTGCTTTACCTGACATGTTATCAGGGTTAATGCTAATAAATAACGGTTCTAACTAATCTAGGTCACCCTACATGGACAGCAACTAACGGTTACAACCTAATATCATATTACGAATTACACGTGAGCAAAGATGTATATGCAATACGTGAATTAATAAAAGGTTTCTTATTATTAACCTAACATTTATTTTTTGTCTGCCGTGTTACTACGTAATATAACGTCAACTCAGAAAGTCGTGTGGCAAAAATTTCGCCGACTTTCCGAATTGTTGTTCCGAATTAAGGGGGACTTCACGAGAATGTTCCCAATCGGGGAATACTTTTTCCGATTATGTCGACACAACTTGAATGCAGCATACAAGCTAGCTAGTTTTCGCCCTTCTCGCATAAACAAACTAACGTTACAACCCGGGTAATAAACTGCCAAACAAGCTTGGTTTGTGCTTAATAACACCCTGTTTTAAAACTAAACACGACTATCTCCAGAGCTGGAGAGCTAACTGTTAAAAGGCTACAACTTTCTGGAAACCCTGTGTGTTATTATCATGTTGCTCTGTAATGTTAGCAAACAGGCTAACAGAGCAGCTATCTTTAGCTGTCCAGGCTTACTAGCCCGGGCACCGGATAGAGGCGCAGCGCAAAAATACCAACGTTAAAGCCGAATATCAGCTCCTTACCATCGTACAAATCGAGGCGATCTTTCGGACTGTCATCAGTATTTCCATCCGTAAGCCGCCATGTTGGACCGAACCCCGATATTGAAATTAGAGCCGATGCGGCTGCAGAGTTCCGGGAGAGCCTTCTGCATAGTGCCGTCAAAATGCACAGAGTAGCATGCACGACTTCCGGTCTTGTATTTCAAAATAATACGCCAACAGAAGATAAATAACTGGAAATAAATAAATATGTAATTTTACCATTAATGGCCCCTGATTCGGACAACAGAAGCAAAGTGAATAAAGAATTATTGCCAAAGTGTTGATTTTCGATACTAATCCCATATCAAAGTTATATAAAATATAACATATAAATGTAAAATAAAATATATATTTGTGGTAGACTGTACATAAATTGCAGAACTGAATGTCAACAAGAATGCAGTGAATGTATATGCATAATGAGAAGTAATAAATATATAATGTATATATAGAGATGTAAACAGGTTGTAAGTAAGTGAAGTATACATAGGAAAAGTGACAATACATAGGCCTACTATATAATATATATAACTCTCAAAATGTCCTTTTTTCCTCCTAATAGCAAAATATATTTTTAGTTGAAGTAGGTAATTCATTCAGTTGTTTTTAATTCACTGTTAGTCTCACATTGCCAGACCTACAGCACTGCAGATGAGGGTCTGGCTAGTCCACACAACATGCCGAGATAGGAGAAAAACGTGCTCTGGTTTATTGGCATTTCTTTAAACCAATCACAATCGTCTTGGGCAGCGCTAAGCGCTGGACATAGATATGGTGCCTCTGCAAAATAACCTCGGGAAGGAACTTGTTTTGGTGAAACATGTGCATGTAGGGAGGCAATCTCTGGAATTAAAATGGCAGTCAAGTGTGTTTTAAGAATTTTACTCGAAAAAAGGATTTTTCCCAAATTTGAGTTTGAGTTTAGAATCCCAACACAAAGAAAGCGGAAGGTGAGAGACATCTGGCCGAAAATGAGAGACATCCGACGGAACCTCCGGTGGCACCGGAACAATTCCATAAATGAAACGTCTTCGATATAGACTAATTTACTTTTATTGGTTAACTTTTCTCACCTAATGCTTCAACATGTTATTTTTATTACACTACAACATATTTATGCTCTGAGGGAGACTATGAGATGCACTTGAAAGCTCCAGGGAAAAAAAACAATGAGTTTAACTTAGATAAGAACTTGTATTTTTTAATTTGTTGGTGAAAACTGTATTTGTTGTATCTTATTTTGAATGTAAAACACGTGGCTTCCGGTATTACTCGATGTCTCTGGCAGCTTCCTCCCGTCCAGCCCGGGGAGGCTGTGAGGGAGTGTCACCGACTCACAACTCTGATGGCTTGTTCGATTACTGACAAGGTGGTTAGAAACGGCGGGCGGTGCTTTTGTAAACATTTAGGTCTCACTATGCCATGGGTTTGAGAGAATCCCTCATATAGCATTACTACCAGGGGTGGAAAGTAACTAAGTAGCCTAAATATACTTGAGTACTGTAGCTTACTTAAGTATAATTTTGAGGTACTTGTACTTTACTTGAATTTTTCCATTTTCCATTTACCCCACTGCATTCCAGAGGGAAATATTGTAGCACATTTTTTACTCCACTACATTTTTTTTACCCAGCATCCCCACCTTTAACATGAAAAAAATATGCTTATTATAATCCACATACTCTGAATGGGCCATTCTGCATATTGAGTATTTAACTTTTGTTATATAAAGTATATGTGTGTTAGTATATTTTCATGCTAATACTTTAGTAATTTTACTTTACATTTTTGAACAGATTACTTTTACTTGTAGAGTGTACAGAGTGTTATACACTTGGGTATTGCTAATAAAAGGTCTGAGTTGTGGTATCTTTAGTTACTACAGAGTACTTCTTCAACCACTTTAATACAGTTATTGGATGATATCAAGGGTTAGAGATGATAATTGTGGCTGCTTGTTTTATGAGTTACTATGCTACCATTTCCCTGAAACATATTAACCTTACAAGGAAAGTTGTGTTATGGTTTCTGTTCCTTACTTTTTTAAACTTGTTTTCCCTTTTTCTCTTTAATTCCTCTTTTTTCATAGACTCATAAGTCATAAACCTTTAAGAACATGTATATACTGTATCTATTTTTTTTCTTTACGAAGATATTTATTCACATCCTGTGCTGTAAATTATATGAAGGGTCATTTCTACCAAAAAATATGAATACAAATGTTGATAAATAATAAAATATGTTTGATAGCCTATGTCAACAATCTTACTTAACTTCCTGACTTTGTGAATCTCGTAATTTTTCTTAATCTTAAAAGTCATGACTTATTTTAGATTCCTAAATGAGTATGTCAAAATCTCACAATATCCAATAATGTTGACTTTTAATAATGTCAGTCATTACAAAAATGCTGACACTGATCGGCAGTGTAAGCTCAAAGACATAACAATATCAATCACTCAAAATAATAATTTTTACTTGTTATCTCAAAGGTTGTCATCAGCATTTGTATTTTTTGTTATAATATTTTTTTTCCTGGTGGGAATGGGCTTCCATATTTATTATGCACTGATGAGTTGATGTTTTCTTCTCTCTCTATGCTGAACACAAATATAATACAACATTTCTTTCCACATACAGTCTCATATTTGTCCAGTTTTTTTTGTTTGTTATATATAAACCTTGTTTGTTGGCCCTGAGAAGCTGAATGATATCTGAGTCCAGGCTGGAAAGAGGAGCCCAATTTAAAAAGGTCTCATGGGAATATTTGAGAGGACGGTTCAGCGTCTCCCTTCCTCTCTCTCTCCCTCTCTCTTTCTCTCACTCTCTCTGCTCTCTGTCCACACTCAGTCGCATCTGGAATCGGTGCGAACCGGAATCCTTTTTTTTTGTTGCAAATATTTATGTATCTTACGTTAAAAACTGTGTTGGGATTTTTGTGTTTTTGTGAAAAAGATGACTTCTCGTTGCTGCTGAAAGATCCACGGAGGGGTTAAAACTTTTTTCTATGCACTCAGTGGAGGAAAACTCTGAACTGGAGCTGAGATACTTGAAAAATATTTGGGAATTTTGCACCTTTAACACAAAGGAAAACTACTTTTTTGTTTCCCCTGCAGAAATTATAAGCTACCAAGAATAGACAGGATACCTCAGGAGACCCGGAGCTCTCCACGCTGTCTCTACAGGAACATTATGGGACTATTGGAGTGATTTTCCTCGGGGCGGAGGGGGTTTGCCGGACTGTGATTTTCCCACATAGAGCAGAGCTGATCTGAGGGCAGAGGGGAGCTAAATGCGGCTGACTGGCGACCCTGCACCGGGAATCATGAACAGCGGCAGCGGGTCTGGCAACTTTCTGCTGGTCCCCATACCGGAGTATCCCCTGCTGGACTGTTTGCCCAACAAGACGGTGAAGATTGTGGTGCTGGGGGCGAGCAACGTCGGGAAAACCGGTATGGATGGATGGAAGAGTTAGGGCAGGGAAAATGCAAAATTCAGCTGAATGAGGGAAGTCTGTTCATGGCCAAACTGAATTTCACATTTGCCTCAAGGGCTTAAAAAAGGGGGAAAGCCAGGGCGGCTGGGATTTCATGCATTTCAATAATAGCCTATGTGATAATAACCACACATTAAACCAGTCATCATGCAGCTTGTTATTGTCAGCAATAACTTTGTGATATTTTGTTTAATAGAGGAGGATATCGAAGGGAAGTAGTGTTTATAATAAATAACCAGATCTGTACGACAGGGGGCGATATTTTGCATAGGCCTATATATATATATATATATATATATATATATATATATATATATATATATATATATATATATATATATATATATATATATATTGCACTTTTTATATCTTATTTATTTGTTAGCTTCGATTCGTTATAATCAGTGATGAAAAATGATTCAGCCTGTAGCCTACTTTAGTAAAACAATGTTAATAAAACTACTCCATTACAACTAAAAGTCCTGACTGCATAGTAGGAAACAACGTGGCCTTATTAAAGTATCACTTATATGCAGAATGACACCCTTCAGAGTGTTGTTGAGTGTGAGAGAGTGTATTATATTTTGGATTATCATTAATAATGTGTTAGCTGTAGGCCTACTGCTTCTAATTTCAACTATTACATATCATTTCCAGTAGATTAATCTGCAGCGTGCACAGTGTTTTAGATCATATGTTTTGGCTGTTCAATCTTAACTGAAAATTGTACTGGAGTAAAAAGTACAATATTTCCCACTGAATGACATAAAACAGAAATACTCAAGTAAACTACAAGTACCTTGAGGAGGCTACAGTACACTTTAATAAATGTAATAAGTTACTTCCCACCACTAAATATAAACCAATTGAAAGCTCCCATTGAAATTAAGATCTAGGGCCTACATCTTAATATCCTCTGCCTAGATTCTAGGCTAGCAAAGTACAGTACCATGGGCGATTTTATTTATTTTTAATCAATTTTGGTGCTTCAAGTTAGAGTTTGCAAACTTGTCTGTTAGTGACAGAGGACAAACAATTACAGGTCTTACGGGTGGTGATGGCGCAGTGGCTATGACACATGGTCTGGGAGATCCAGGTTCAATTCCCACTGCGATACATCAACCAATGTGTCCCTGAGCAAGACACTTAACCCCTAGTTGCTCCAGAGGCGTGTGACCTCTGACATAAATAGCAATTGTAAGCCGCCTTGTTAAAAAAAGCGTCAGCTAAATGATGTACATGTAATTTAATGTAAAAAGGTTCAAAGGGCTTGAAACAGGTTTGATATCCTGTGTCACTGTCGCCTATGCTATGCACCTGTAACCCAGTCAAGGAAAGGGTTAACAGAAACTTACTGTTGGCCAATCGGAGGTGGTCGTGCCAGACTCCCGCCTTTGGCTGAGTCACTATCTAATCTGTCAGAGGGAGAGCGGTTGTGAAGTTTAACGTTGGTTGTTAGAACATGTTAGAACATTGTGTGAAATTGGTTGTTATCACTGTGACTTATAACGTGTCAGGTTCAGCTCCATCATAGTATTAATAGTGTCAAAAAATGTTAGCTGACGTTGTTGTTCAGTACCTAGCTCAGAGATTATCGGCTAATGCAATAAAAGATTTAGCAGGGGGGGTTAACAATTTTGCATGCACTATATCCGTGTCACATTCTGATTAGGGGATGAGCCCCCGTAAAGGTCTGATCCTAGAATCGCCTCTGTACAGTAACGTTAGCCTACACTAGCAGCTAGCACGCTAAAGAGTTAGTTCAAAGTCACACAATAACAAAAAACAAAGTAACCAATGGAGGCAGCGGTAGACCAGCAACTCCTGTGTTCTGTGAGGTAAAATTTGTGTTTTTGTCAAAGGAGTCTGGTGGCTTTGAAGAGAGCATTGATAGCAGCTTCAGTTCCACGTCATAAAGGGCTGTCTGGCGGCAAGGTAGAGCTGTGAAAATATTCTAAATATAGCGTACACTTAAAGGAATACTTTGCCGATTTTAAACCAGCTCTGTGTATTGGCATGAATGTGCAGATGAACGGCTTCCCTCATGGTACCAGCTATCAGTTTGATAGTCCAACGGTTTTTTTCTCAGATGCGCAGTAATGCTCACTGTGCTAATGTGCTAATGAATTAGACGTCACAGCCGTTGTATGTGGTTATCATATGATGGCTATGAACCAATCAGATTGCTTCATTTGAGCTACCTGTTTTATAATAAATTATGAATGTGTTTTCAACAACTGAAGGCACACAGACAAGTATAAAACGTCACCATAGTTCATGTTGAAACAAGTATTTCTAACTTCATAGTGAAAATAGAAGTAGTAGAAGTTGTACTTGAGTTTTACGGTCTGTTTACTCACGGGATGGAGTACTACTCAGCCAAACAGTTTATTGTGTGAATTCCTTTGAGTTATCCTTTAGCACTAGTGGGAAACAAAAGCTTGTACTGAAATGAAACTGGCCTCACAAAAGTTTGAATCAGAGTTAGAAAGAACCTTGTCCAGAATCCCCCCCAAAAAAACAAGCGATAGATGAGACAATCATTTACCAGTACACACAGATGAAGCACGAGGGATTGCAACATCAGATTGGGAGTATTGGTGAATAATTTTCTTACTTCAGACTTTGGGCCTGTTTGTTGGCTCATCTCTCTGCAACAAAAATCCCCCAAAAAATTGATGTCACCGAAAAAAAAGGAAATTCCTGCAACATCTGCAAACGTTTACGTATTATATAGGTCAGTAGGTTGCAGCAGGTTAGTGTGTTTTCCCTATGCTTCTTTTTTTATTTTAAGTACAAGAAGTGTGAGATGAAACAAGAACTAACAGCAGCTTTAGATACAGATTTGACTTTGTGTAGTACAGGTTTAATACGTTACCATATAATCTTGAGTCGTGTGTTGTCTTCCCTTTGTCATTGCACTCCTTAATTTAATTTTCTGCCTCCCTGATTCAGAGTTCTCTCGTTTCTTTTCAGCTCTGATTGTCAGGTTTCTGACCAAGAGGTTTATCGGGGATTACGAAGCAAACACTGGTGAGTTTCTGCCCATCCTGTTTGGAATAACATGAGAAATATTTTTTCAAAGTAGGCAGCAGAAATAAATGCATTACCTCTGCAAAAGTCCTCCGCTCTAGAAAACCCCCACTATTGTTTCATCCATCCATTCATTCATCCTGTCTCTTTCATTGTCCCCAGGAGCCCTCTACTCCAGAAAGGTCACACTGGATGGGGAGGAAGTGTCGCTTCAGATCCAGGATACTCCCTGTGTCGCTCTCCAGGTAACTGACGGAGGGTTGAGAGACAGCAGCCATGTTTCCATCTCAGAGTTACAAAAATGTTGTCCTCGGGGCGTGTTGTTATTTAACAACTGCACAAGAGGTAATGGCAGAGAAGAAGGAGAGCCTGATTGGTGGAGGGTCGTAGCAATCACTTCTTTGCGAGTGGACGGTTGTGGTTTGAGTTAATAAGGTCAGAAATAAGCCTGGCTAGAAAACAAGATGGCTCACTACTGAATCTCAACACTGGGAAATGGCAAGTCAACAACAGACATTTGGGATAGCTTAGTGATTTAAATAAACCTACAAGCTGTGCTCACTTTGTTTGCACTCTCTGACTGGGCAAGTTAGACAAGGTTTGGTCTTAAATAATGTGCTTTTTTTTTTAGCATATAACAATCTTTTTTTTCTCTCTCTCTCTCTCTCTCTCCCTCGCTCTTGAGTTTTGTCTGCATGCACAAGATAGATTTATGTGTGTGATTTTTCACATTTGTAGGTCGATAAAGGCTGATATATCCTTACACATGAATTGATTTTAGATGGCCAGTAGCCCACTTTCGCATCAAACTCAATTTAGTGAATTTTGATTCCCCAATTCTCTGCTTTGATCGATAGCAAACCTCCTACGCTGTCGTTCGGTAGCTTGCAGTCAGTTAACTCTTCACTTAGTTGGCTTGTTCCCAGCTGGATAACGTGTTGGCAGTTACCTCGCTAGCTAAAGTAATTCTCTAGCTAGCTTTGTTTGTAGTCACTATGTCACCAAGCCTTTTGCACCATCTATGTTTGCTTCATCCACCTCCAACATCTGCCACCACAGCTGTCCTTACTCATACTCACTGACTCACTTGTGGAGGAAGCTGTGGCACAAAAGTCCAAACAAAACAATATCTTCCAGATGTTTTCCCCATTTAAATGTAGTACATTTCCATTTGTAGTAATTGGTTGACACTATATTATTAACCAAGCATACGTTTTGCATTTACAGTGGGATTTGAAACATTTGCATCTCTAATGGATAAGTTGGCTTGAAACGTTCAAAAAAACCATCCATCCATCTGAAAGTTGAACTCATCAAAGGCGTTAAAAAACAAACCCTGCTTAGCAATTTCAGGAATGTGTTTTAAGTGAGAGGAAGCGACCGTAGGAGCATCTCCTCGAGTATAAGTGCTACACAGCTCACCCTGCTCCACACTGGCAGTCTGTTTACAAAAGCTGGCCTCAGAGCCGCTCATTTTCTCCCTCCACCGGAGGAAGATAACCGAGGGTGAGGAAGTCCCTCATGGCAGGATAGAGGATGATGGTGACCGGCTTCCAGAGATTAGACAGAAATAATTGGTGTGTGCAGAGCAGAGAGGTCAAGAAGTTACTGAGCTTCTGGAAGATTGTTAAAAGCTGCATGAGGATTTTTTGTGTCTAGAAGGAATCCGAAACAGCACTTTATCCCAAAAAAACTGGACTAATCTTCCACTTTTAATTACAGAAAACATGTTTTTCTTTGTATTTATGAGTTTAAGGTTAAACCTGAAGTTTAACTGTTCCTGAACTGACAACTGGGTGGTCTGGTGGGTCTGGAGTCATAAGTTCAATCTCTGAACCAGCTGGTGTGTGTCCATAAACAGCCATATGTCTTGGCAATGGGGCTTTTCAGTAAAATCACCTCCTGCTTACACACTTTAAAGTTGTTTTTTTTTTTTTTGAAGTGGAGATGTATGAGGATCTTATCCATAGTGTATTAGCTACAGTTGATGGCGGTAGGCACGCCCTCAGTTTGGAGAAGCAGGCAGGAGTACCGACACGGAAGATAAGCAACGTACTGCTGTGGACGGGGGCAGCAGCTAAACGTATTTTATATAATTATTACCGCTTTACCTTGCTGTCAGACAGCCCTTTACGACGGGGAACTGAAGCCGTTATCTCTGCTCTCTTCGAAGCCACCAGACAAAAACATAAATTTTACCTCTCAGCACAACGGAGTTGCTTGTCTGCTGTTTGATTGGATAGTTTGTTTGTGTTATTGTGTGACTTAGCAAACTAACACTTTGTGACACCAAAGTCTCACAATATAACTAACTAACTAACCCATCAAGGCAGCGGTAGACCAACAACTCCCGTGTTCTGCGAGGTAAAATAACAGTTTTTTGTCAAAGGAGTCTGGTGGCTGAGAGCATAGATGGACATAACGGCTTCAGAGTTACTTGTCGTTAAGGGCTGCCTGACAACAAGGTAAAGCGGTAAAACACATTCTTAATATAGTGTACACTTTAACTGATAAAGATTTTTTTAGGTGGCTAAAATACGTTTAGCTGCTGCCCCCGTCCACAGCAGTACATTGCTTAGCTTCCGTGTCGGTACCCCTGCCTGCTTCTCCAAACTGGGGGCGTGTCGACCGCCATCTACTGTAGCTGACACACTGACTATAGAGAACCTCATACAACCACACTTAAAAATATCTGAACTATCCCTTCAAGCTTCAACAATGAGTCTGGATAGTTGTGGACACTTCAGCAGTCTTTTTTTCAAGTTTATGCAACTAAAACAACTTGGTTGAAGCTGGAAAGTAATTACAGGTTATTTTAAACCTGTTCAACAAATGATGGATGGTTTTCTGCAGAGCACAGTCTCTTTAACTCAGAGGAATGAGGAAGTGTTTGAAAATAGGAAGTCAACAATGCAAAGTATTCAAAGCATTGTATTCACTTGAAGTATTTTAAACTATTACTATTGTTGACAGATAATTTAATTGTTATTTAAAGTTATTTATCGAAGTAATTATGCCTTTCATTTTTTTTTTTTAAGGATGATGCTGAAGGCCTGTACTGCCAGGAGCAGATCAACAGGTCAGACTTATTTGCTTAAATATGAATTAAATTAAGAAAGTAATAGCCTGCAATAACTGTACAATAACTGCTCTTGTAGGTCAATCTACTGGGCAGACGGTTACGTGCTGGTTTTCTCCATCACGGACCACAACAGCTACAGTACCATCCAGCCGCTGTACCAACACGTCAGACGCATACACCCCTCTGGAAATATACCTGTTATACTGGTCAGTGGGACAGGGAAATCCAATATATATATATATATACAAACAAAATGTTTTGATCTGTTTGAAAAAAAGTGGTTTCATTTGACTGTTTAGTTTTGATTTATTGCTGACAGACAAAGGGTTATTTTAAATGTCAAATGGCTTCAGCGTTTAGCCAAAGTCTTGCACTCCCGTCTAGAATAGATACTAGCAGTCACCTACTGACCCTAATCCCCATTATCTCATCTATCCTGTAATCTGTAATCTGCTGCAGGTTGGCAACAAGAGCGACCTGCTTAGAGCCAGACAAGTGTCGGCAGACGAAGGCGAGACGTTAGCAGCTTCACTAGGTGATAGGTCTATCTTTTATCTTCTAGTGTTCTTTTGCTGTGTAATTTTGGTCTTTTTCTCTTTTTTTCTCAACCATAATATTTTATTTTAATGATTCTTAGTCTTTCTCAATCTTTTGTCATTCCTCTGCTTGTTTTCTCCAAGACCATACATCCTTTTTAATATATCATATTTAAAATGCAGTACCACACATACAAGCAGTACTTTTAAGTAAAGTTCCAAATCATGCAAAAAACAGACTTTTCTACAGTAGCACACGCACACGCACACACACACACACACACACACACACACACACACACACGAACATGCACGTGCCTCTATCTCTTCATGTGAACTATATCCTGCATGCTTCCTAATGTACGAGGAATGTCAAGTGTTATCTAAGAGATAACACTGCCTCTGCTCACAGGAGGAGTTTACTTTGAGGCCTCGGCCAGAGAGAACCACGAGGGAGTCCACTCCACCTTCCTACATCTCTGTCAGGAGGTGGGACCTTTTTTTGTCTTTGCTTATTGATTGGTCTTGTGTTAACCGGCCAGTTAAGCATGAGGAAACACTGTTGTAGCTCTGGTTTTGTCTTCGGAACACGTTTTGTTTCTCATGACAGCATTTTTATAGGCAGATATCAGGACGCTGTTCACTTTAAATCAAACAAACTTTAAGGGGGCTTCACTTCCTGTGGGAATTATGATTACAGGCTATTTCCCACTGATGCCCACACCCAAACAAAAAGAGGTAAACCAGCCCATATTGGTCTGTTTTTTATATTTGTCTGCCTGGTGGAGCAATAGGAGTCTTTTGCCCAGAGGCTGATTACATTGGAGTGTGTTTAGGCAGTCAGTTTCCTTTTCTGCTAGTCAAGAGAGCAGATTCTCGAACCTGTTAAAATCTTTTCTTATATATTTTTATTAAGTTGGGTTGTATAATGTACCTATCCATGATCAGTGTAAGAGTCAAAATAGAAAAAATATATATACAAAGGCAAGTCTAAACAAGTGGGTTTTGGGTTGCTCAAGCAAAGTAAACTTGTTCCCAGGTGTGGATTTATTTCAGCGAGTCACTGTGGTCTCCGTGTTCCAGGTGATCCGGGCGCTGGGAGGAGGGAACGGGGAGAAACGAAGAGGAGGCCTCCACCTGGCCAGACCTAAATCTCCCAACATGCAGGAGCTGAAGAGGAGATTCAGGCAGGTCCTCTCCTCCAAAGTCAAGTCATCCACGACTCTGTAATCGCAGGATGGGACCAAAACAACACGGCAAAGATAAGAGCTAACATGGAAATAAAAGGTTGTTGTCCTTCTTTGATGGAAGGATGAAGAAAAATGGAAGAGGCCTCGATATCGAAGACTTAAGTTTGGAAACTGAAGCTGTTACTGGCATGAAAAGTTTCTGCAGCGATAAAAGCATTTGAAAGTTGTTGGTCGTCAGATGGATAGAGACAAAGACTGAATGGAGTTTTCTGCCAACTAAGCTCTTCTCTGTGTTTTGCAAGGAGCTCGTGGTCAACATGACCTCTTCCCAGGACGCTGTGCAAAGTGAACATGTCACAGACTGCTAAACAAACAGCTGGTGTTGTGTCAGAAACGTGGCGTGTTTACCATGGATAGTGAGTGCGTCACTGACACGGTCACTGTGTGTGAACCAGTCCATGCCTCAGTTTTCTTGAGGCTGAAAAATCGCTCGTGACAAAATTGAATTTAATGCAAGCAAGTATTAAAGAATAACTGATAAGACAATTGCATGGAAGAAAATGTTTTTTAATGTCCTGTCAAATAACACAGTGTCATTTTACCCCCTACTTGTTACAATTTCCTTTTATTTTGGTTTTAATTGAGATTTGTTTGCAACTAAATGATGCTCAAAAGCTTTCCATTTGGTTTAAGGCGAGAACAATGCCACATTTCAACTTTACTCACCAAATAAATGAAATGCAAGTCTCTGTCCTCTCTGTTGCAGACTTATTGAGAAAGTAGTCAGAAGCAAAACAGGAAATGACCCCAAAACGCAAGCGTTCAAGGCTTTTACACTGGGACAAATGCTGACATTTGACAGCCGGAAGGAAAGACAAGGCAGGTTTATTTATAGAGAACATTTCAGCAACAACGCAATTCAAAGCACTTTTACATAAGACATTATTAAAAACACAATTAAAAACAGTCATGAAAGAGAATAGTGAAAGCTAAAATAGAATAAGACGCAAAAAATTGAAGAATAAAGTGCCTTGTAAACAATGAATAATTATTGATTTTAAAGCCAAGCATAACACAGCAAAGTGAGGACAAAATGCTGATAGGTATGGAAGTCGATGGCTGCCAAAAATAAAATGCAGTCATTTAATTAAAATACAATTTTATCCACTATGTATCACAACATAAAAAAATGTATTTACAATTTACATTTTAATACAGCATTAATGCCAAAATTAAAATTGAGTGTATTGTCAGTGTACAGAACACAACTTTGCCATAATGATTATAAAAATGCAAAAAACAGCCTACACTTGAAAATGGAACTTATCTGTTGCACTTAAATTCAAATTATGTCCATTTAGATAATTTCTCATGAAATTGAATGTTAATATATACCTTACAACTTGCTTCAGAATCTTCATATTTCCAGCATCAAAGTATTCCAGTGACCCACATTCATAGATACATTGAAAACAGGAACAGACTTTTTTATTATGGCCTGCACATTTTCAAACATGAAATTGAAAATTGTATTTTACTTAGAATTTTTATTCTGTCTTCCAACTTGCAAACACAAAAGAATGATTTATAATGTAAATATTTGAAGCCATAGACTTCCATATTCAGCTAGTTATTCATTTGTTTTAACTGGTATGAATACCAGAGTCCATGTTTCGCTAAAGTTAGAGGAGCTGTAGTGAGATTTGTTCAAAATCCCCAAATTCATCACCAAAATCTTCAAAACACAACATACTTTTGAATCTACTCTCATTTACGAGCCCTAGATTGCCAGTTATTGTGACAACGTAAACCTTTCCACTATAGCTCAGCCCAAAGAATCCAAACTAGGTGTGAAAGCACCTTTAATGGCCTGAGCCTGAGGAGTATTTCATTTCTATTGTTTTTAAGGAATGGTGTTAGTGTTCTGTAGAGTTAATGTTGCTCTACTCTCGCTTTGCCAAACGCTCCTCCAAAGCGCGCTGAAGGAGACGGGAGGAAAACATGCTCTGGTTTAATGGCATTTCTGTAAACCAATCTGAATCGTCATGGGCGGTGCTAAACTCTGCACAGAGCCACGGCAAAATAGTTGTGTGAGAGAAAACTCAGAACTGGACAGATAGTCTAGCTAGCTGTCTGGATTTACCCTGCAGAGATCTGAGGAGCAGTTAACCGTAGTCCTCAGAAATCCACCGAATTTAAAATTCCAACACAAAGAAAGCGGATGGAAACGTAGTATACATGCATCCGGCGGACAAGAAGAAATTCCTGGGCAAGTCACAGCTTCTTGGTACCAAGAGATGTTGAGCTTGCAGGAAAGAATTTACTAGTTGTTGGCTTAAAATCTAAAACTGTGGATGCATTTGATAAAGTACATGTGCTACTTGTAAAGATTTGGGAATTGGTTCAAGAACAGAATGTAAAAGAAAGCTGGGAATGTGTGTGTGTGTGTGTGTGTGTGTGTGTGTGTTTTCTGCTGTTCTCATGACCTCTCCTCTAAATGACACACACAAAATTCCCAGTAAAGACAAAATTCCTTAGCATCTGGAATTTCTTTCTAGGTCACTGAACTGTCACTCTAAACCCTTTTTAACACACTTAAAAAAAATTGTCTGCTGACCCCAACTTGGGACCTTTTTTGCCCTTTGACCTTTAAAAAGCAGCAGGAGTCTGGAAAAGGGTTGAGATAAAGCCAGTCGTCTGATTCGCTGGGTCAAAAATCCTGAGATGACATTTAATGAATGCCAAGACAGAAATTATGTGTGTGAAAAATGGGGATTTTTTTTTTTCCTATTATTTGCAGCTACTTCCAGTCCAATTTCCCTGTGTTTTCTTTTGAAACCCCAAAGTTACTTCCCACACACAAACACACACGTCGCTCTTAAAGACCTCCTTCCTGTGTGCCACTGGATCAAGTGTTCCTATATTCTCCAATGAAAAAATAAGGATTTCCTCCCCTTTTTTTCCTTGAACAAGTCAGCAAAATTGCTTTATTGAATGGATGAAGAGTTAATGGGACATTTATGAGGCCAGATTTAGAAAATGGATGCTCCACTAAGTGTTCCCTTTTTCGGTAATGAGAAAAAGAACCAAAATGAACGTCTGGGTTCAGTTTCAAAAGTAAGTATAAATCTAATTCAAATTGACATTGGCACTAGTTCTGCAGCATAATCTTGCAAAGAGAAGTCATGCAGTTTAGACACGGCACAATGCAGAGGTGCACAAAAGGCCCAAAACTTTAAATCTTGAGATAGAAATGCACTGCACAAGTTTGGTCCGTGATGCTTGACAAAAGGAGAATGTCAGAGCTTATAATGGCATCACATAGACTACATCACACACATGGGAAATGTGGTTCACAAGTGCAGTAAGGCCCACATACAGTTAATACTTTAAAACAGCTTTAAAACACATGGCAGTTACTAACATGCTAAAGATGTAGCGGACTAAGACATCTTATCAACAGCAAACCACCCTAAGCAACCAAACACAAACATGTGGTAGTGACCACTATGGGAAAGCACTTCATCGACAATAGTAGTGTGGAGGACACAAACCAGCTGTGCGTGCATGTGTGTACATGTGTGTATGTGTGTGTGTGTGTGTGTGTGTGTGTGTGTGTGTGTGTGTAAATGCCTTATGCTGTTATCTGTAGGAGGCGGCAGGAAGTTACCGTCCTGTCTGGGATGAAGTCAAGACCCCAAACCCAGAGAGAGAGGGAGAGGGAGAGGGAGAGGGAGAGAGAGAGAGAGAGAGAGAGAGAGAGAGAGAGAGAGAGAGAGAGAGAGAGAGAGAGAGAGAGAGAGGAGGGGGGTGTTCTAAGGAGAAATTAAGATTTAAGGAAGTAAAGCAAAATATGAAAAATATAAAAAAAAGAAGAGAGAATGAATCATAATGTCAAATGTCTCCATATTAAAGGGTTGACAGAAACTGGGACAGGGTGAGACTGAGACTTAAATTGAGACAGAAAAACAGGATTATTATCTGTGTGTTTGTCCAGACATAAAACAAATGAACATGCCTTCAGCACAAGATGAGATACTAAATGAATGGGACTGGGTTGCGATAATACAGTTGTGAGTGACAGCTAAACGCCGCTGTGAAAGGCCAACACTCCCTCTTCCTCTGCTTGCAGCACTCATGCATTAGTTCCACGTTGTTGACTGTGTAGTTGCTGTGGCTGCTTCGCCAAGTTTGATGTCGCTTTCTAAAATTAGTGTAAAATGTTGTTATTAAGTTTAAAATATAAATGATCTTGGCCTTTCGAATCATTGCAAAAACCATGGATGTCGCGCAGAATTTAGCATGCCGTTGTATAGACTGACTTTGTCTCAGCACCCATCGCTCTGACTCACTTCCAGCTTCCCTGCTTGAACTCCAACTTTAATCTTTGTTCCTTGCTGGCAGTACAGAGTTAATGCATGCAACAATATCTGAGCTCTGTTGTCTCTATTTCTGGCTCCAAAGCTCCCAGTGGGCAACCATTTTAGCCTCCCATTTCCCCTCTCCCTCCCTGCTCACCGTATTTCCTCACTTCTCTCCTTGAGACTAGACAGGAAATTCAAACCGAAGGATATACCAGACCAAGTGTCTTTCCCATCCACTTCCCACAACAGCTTCTCCACATAGCTTCTCCATACCTTGTTTAAAGGATTTTGCATCTCCATCAATAGTTTATTTACAACCTTCTACCTCTCTCCACTCCCTAATCCTTCAACTTGGCTAAAATCACGTTTCCAAGATAAGCCAGTGATTTTTTTTAAATGCTCAGATTAATTACCACAAACTCTGTGTTGTTGTAACTCGCTGGAGCGCTTTCGAGATAAGAAACTCGGGTTTGTTTTTACTTGAATGCAACTTGGAAGCTTCAAGAGGGCCATTAAGCTTTGGACCACTTAAATCTCCGGAATATCTTATATTCTAGATCATAAACACATCTTGATCAACTAAGCAACAGATCATGTTATGTTATTTCTCTTCAACACAGCCTGATCAAAGATATCTTTCAGATAACTGTTGTCATGTATATACAGTATGTCAGTGCTTTGCCTTGTGTTTTCCATAATAGAAAATGATTTAGTGCAGCTCTATGGGAGGAGTGAGATTAGAGAAAGTTTTAGGGATCCTTCTAGTTGCCATAACAAAAAAACAGCAACCACAGCAACACTGTGTGCTAATCAGCCACTTATGCTAGCTGCCTATCTGATGGAGTGATTCAGCTTCTTAAGCCAAAAGACACATCAACCATCAGAAAATGGTAGCGAAAAACAGAAATTGTGTTTTTACACTCTTAAATAGTCTGGGAAAATTAAGCATTTCCCGAGAAGTGACTAGCTAGAAATGTCAACACACTTTTATATCTTTCTGTCTCTCCAAGATAAACAGGCAGCTGGGAGGCAGAAAGGAGTCGGAGAATGTGTCACGCTTTCTGTTTTATCCACATTACAAACACATCCTACAAGAACGAGCACAAAACTGACAACTGAAGTAGTTTTCCTTGACTTGGATTGTTTTGCAGAGTCATGTTGTGTTCAATGGATTGAAATTGGAAGTGGATGTGGTTGTTTCTGGGTGGCAGGGTCAGTTTCTTTATCCTTTTCATTCGTGTCACTCCGCCTTTCTGCATTTCTGACTTTTCATCGTCCCTCCTTTCATGTGTGGTCAAATTACACACAGACATCAGATAAGGACGATTTTAAGACTGACTGTGGGGGAGCCAGCAAAAGAAAAGCACTGAATAGATATTTCAACACAAGCCAATGTGGAACTGACTGCAATTAAATACAGTACTGTACATGAACTGTAAAATAAGTAAGTGAGTCATGTCCTGGACTGGAGCTTGTTTTATCAGTTGTTTGTAAATTCAAAACTGGCCTATTAAAAAGCAGATTACGCATCACCAAATTGAAATGGGTTGCCCTACACAGACTAGTTGTTGCGAAGAGATTAGGAAATGTTCACACTAACTGAACCAACTGTCAAAACAGCTATATATGAACTGTTCAAAGGGACGAGAACAAGAGGTAGAATGGAATATGGCTGACACATTTTTAAACCTAAATGTATTGATATTTTGGTTTATCAGTGTTTTTTGCCCCCAACGGTGACTTCCAGGCAGCGCTGCCTGGTAGGCACCGTTGGGAGGCACTGGTTATGGTTAGGGTTAAGGTTAAGGTTAAGGTTAGGGTTAGGTGCCTTGAAGGCAGCGGTCGCAGCGCTGCCTGGAAGGAGCAGTTGGGGGAAAAAAACACCATTGAGTGATATTTTGGGTCACTTGGGAGGACTGCAAATTTGACATATTAGTTACACCCAGCAGACAGTAACATTAGCATTCATTCAGAGTCTTGTTTCTATCCACCCGAAGAATGTAACCCCAATATTCACTCTCCTTTTAGCTCCGTTTTAGTCTCTGCCAACTCCTGAGAAAAAATATCAGGCTTATTAGCTGCTAAATGCAGCTCTATGTTCACTATAGCTAGTCGCTTTCCACAAACAGTCGCTCATGCAGCTACGCTTCAAACAAAAAAAGTATTTAGCGAGCTTTACAGGGGTTGGTTCGTAACTTGGGAGAGAGCCATGCTAGTGTCCAGTCTTTACGCTAAGCTAAGCGTCTCCTTTCTCTAGCTCCATACTACACAGACATAAAAGCGGTACTCATCTTCTAAACAGTCTTAAAGAAAACGAATAAGCGTATAAAATGTTGAACTATTCCGTTAACCGATTAGCTTTTTATTGATCATATAACCATGAAGACAACCATGTATTCTAAAGTGTAGCTGATGCTAATGTGAGGCTTTAGAAATCTCAGTAATGTTTGTTTATGCGTGGACCCGGCAACGTGATTAAGAGAATGTCCTTCCGTAATGGCTTAGTAAGGAAACACAAAGAGGGACTTTTGCGCAAACTAACTAAGAAGTTAGCCTCTCAATTTGACTAATTCTCCAGAAGAGAGCTCACATTAGCTTCAGCTAAACTCATATTGTTTTTGCATGTAAAAAGGGCTGTGGACTCCAACACTAACGTGGGCTTAATCCTTTATCATTCATTTTAAAACCCAGTGATACATTTTTTGGTATTTATTTTACTTCCAATATGGCCGCCAGAGGTAGCAGTGCGTTCAACTGATGTTGCCACAGATGGAATGTGAAAACGGGTTTTGCCCTGTTGGTCTCGTCGTGCCCCCCCCACCTCCACACACTGCGGTGCCGGTCAGTCTTGAGAATGAGGGGCCCCTCCGTCAGTGACCGCTAAGTGGCCGTTTCATAAACATGAGTGCCATTCAGAAACGAAAGCTAGCGATCAATTCAAAGAGTTGCTTATGGCAGAGACTGTCAACACCTGGATATAAGGAGGCGCTTTGGATGTGGAGGGCCTACAGTAACCCGTGGTTGAACTCCTGCTGTGGAAATTAACTCTGTGATAGACAGAAAAATCACTGAAGCCTCCTTTGAGGCCACAGTCAAACATACCAATAATTATATATATATATATATATTTTTCATTAAATACACTTTAAAAGCTATAATTTTTCAAGTGACATCACTTGAGGCAGTCTATCAGACTTCACTAAGCTCCCTCAGGAAACACACAAAAAAAAGTTTTATACAACTTGTAAACAACTATAAACAGACTCGCACGTAAAATCAGTCGCACACACACACTACATTTTTAGCTACATCTTGCAGCCCTCACCAGCAATTAATTCTGTCACATCATAACAAACCATATCCATGACAAACACTGAGACATCTTATATCAGTTTTGCAATCATTTTGCCACATTTTCATTTCAAATAACTGGCATTTTAAAAAGATATTAAAGTTATAAAAGGTGCCAAAGCAGCAAGTATTTAAGTGTGCACTGCAGCATTAAGGGAGTCAGAGGGTTCATCTGGCAGGTCAGGACTTCACATCTGGACTGATTTGTCTTGGTTTTGACATAATGTTGGTAGAGTCAAGTTCCAACTTTATTATCCAAAAAATATCCAGTTGCCTTTGGCCTAGTCTTGCTTTGATTCGCGATATTGGAGGACATAATCATTTTTCTCATTTTCATTGAAATATATTACAAATTTAAAAAAATGTAATTGATTATAGTGTGATTTTTGCAAAGATTTGTACCAAACAAAAATGCTTTCTTTAGTCTGCAGGATAGGATTTGTAGGCCGGGACGTCTCTGCTGCACTACAATACTTAATTCCCAATAGTTTGACACATAGTTTGCCTTTAACAAATATTGCGCCCCCCTGCGATTTGGATATTGCACTAGTCCATACTGCAATTTCAATAAAATTGTGATTAATTTTGCAGCCCTACTGGCTAGTCCACACAATCATTCTGGGATGGGAGAAAAACATGCTCTGGTTCATTGGCATTTCTTTAAACCAATCACAATTGTCATGGGTGCCCTCGGGAAGGAACTTGTTTTGGTGGAACGTGTGTCCGTTAAAAAGATGTTTTAGTCGTGCAACAGAAAACTCAGATTGGACAGCTAGTGTAGCTAGCTGTCTGTAGTTACCCTGCAGAGATCTGAGGAGCAGTTAACCACAGTCCTTGTAAATCCACCGGAGTTTAGAACTCCCATACAAAGGAAGCGTTAGCGGAAATCCAGCTAGCCTGATAAGTGATGAATCTAGCAAAAATAAGGTCATACGGCAGATTTTCGGGTGCACGGGGCAATCCCATAAGTGGAAGGTCGAGGATATAGACTACCTTTGGCCTCATCTCTAGTAATATAAAACACAGCAACAGTTTATTCTCATCCTGTATAGATGCTGAGAATACACGTTTTGATTCCTTTACTTTTGCTGATCTTGTATTAACCTAGTTCTGTTTTTGACATTGAATTTTAACATGTATGAATCAAGGCAACCGAAAGGAGAGGGTGAGGCTGACGAAATAAAGAGGTAACGGGTGATGTTTAAACTGCAGAAATGTGCAGTTTGTAATTCTAACAGCTTGTCTCTTTGAAGTTGTTGATCAGACCGTTTTCCACTGATCCACCTGCTGAACTGTAACCACTTTGAAATCCACCTCCGAACTCCGAGTAGAAAGTTTGTTGTCTCAGCAGACAAAGACTGAACAAACAGAAACAAGCAGCCAGCAGAGCTGCTGCTGCCATCAGTGCCAGTCCACTGTAGAGGTCAATCCGACTCTCTGGCGGTGTTCTACTTCCTGTAGAAAAAAGGTCTCTTTCCCGACTTGTTGCGTTTGGCGTCTCAGGTTCGGGCCGATCCATCGCTGCTGTAAAGAGACCAAACTAATCTGTTTCATTCATATGAAGAAAATACATTTTACCATACAAAAAGGAAATGTAAGGATTGTGGAAGTCCCCAATACTTCAAGTTTATCTAAAAAGCTGCTGAATTTAACTTGTTAAAGTCCTACTAAATAATTTACCAGTGACTCTAAGGAGGCATTCCCGGAAGTTGAGACCATAATTTGTGGTCACTTTACACAGGTACAATCCCGAGTCCTCAGTCCTGAGCCTGGACACGTGGAGTCTGAGTCGTCCTCATCTGAGGACGTCTTTGTCCCACTGGACTCGTCCTGCAAACTGTTCATCCTGAGACTCTGGGACCTCGACACCTTCACGTAGACGAAAAAGGACTGAAACTTTGAGGTTAGTTATCAGTTCACAGAAGATAAAAAGGGAGTTGAGGGAACTGTCGGTTTTAGCTGTGAATGTCCACTCCAGTGTGACGTTGTGGTTCTCCTCTGCCTGAAAGGAGGTCTGTGTCACATTCACTACAAATGTTCCTGTTGAGGAGACAGAGAGGGAAAGTGAGGAGCAGACAAACTGAGAACTTTAACATATAAACCCCACTGAAACATGTTTCTGTGCTCTTACTTATAACAAAGCTGTAAAAAATGTAAGCTTAAAGACACTACAGTACAAAAAGTGAATGCATGACAACCATAATAAAAAGGCTGACAGTATTAGTGTTTTATCTTTATATTACAATATTCTTTGTTTTTTATAATCCTGCTTATTACACTTAACTGATGAACACCAATCATCGATGCTAAAAACAATGTGAACTACAACTACAGCAAAGGTTGTCCCCCCCCATCATAAGACATTCAAGAATTAATAGAATTAAATATAACTTTCCAAGCTGCAGTAATGAGTTTCTGCCACTAGAGGGAGCAGTGGTTCAACTTGCTGTAAAGGGGACGTGGGACTCGATTTTTCCCAATGCTGTGTCAGCAGTATTAAGCAGTTTCTCCTCACTGAGCCAGTTAGGAGCTACTTTAAGCTTTAGGATGTTTGTTGTGTGAATATAGCCCATCACTGCAGAAAATAAAAACTGTGAACCTGCAGCCCAGATAATCATGTTACATCAGTTAATCTGGAATAGAAACATTGCCTAAATGTATCTGCAAATAAAGTTAACTGAATTAAATATTAAAAGCAAATTGTGGCATTTATTATAAAAAAGTAAACAGCAAACACTAACAACCTTGTGAATTCAAAACTATACTTTACTCAATGTTACAGATGTTTAATGTCTCAGAGCATGCTTTTTATGTAGATAAGGTTTTTGGATGATCTGTCTTTAATAATTTAATTGTGTTACACTGTTGTTGAATTGTCTTTTTAAATCAGCGAACCAACCACATTATTCGTTAACCTCTTGTCAAATCCAACCAACTCTATACATGCAGAATTCATATCACAACAGCCACACCTTCATACATTACCTTGCATGTCTTCAGTAATGTAAGGACCCAGACTGTCTTCAGTCATATAAGGAGACAGAGGACGGAGTTATCTGGTCTGTGGGTCTGAATTCTTCTCAGCAACAGGCAGCCAGTGAGGTGTCAATGCACAAATCTAGGCGTGTCAAAAACTTGTTTTTTTCCATTTCCCTGGGGAGAATTGTGTCCCAATGTTCCAAGTGTTGTATTTCAAGCCAATTTTAACAGTTCCCATATACTAAGGCCTTTATGTTGGAACAGAAAGTTGGCGTGACTTAAACATGTTACACCTTAGCGAGGAACAAAACCCCATTCTCACGTTACTGTCAGTTTCTTGGCTTAGTATCGTGGCACAAACTCCCTTGATTTGTCCCATGGTGCACTTGAAAAAGTTCAACCAGCGAGACAGCAAGTAAGGACAAACAAAAAGGCTTAATACATTGTAAATTCCTAGTGGCATGTTAACGGAGCACAAATAAAATGCAAATATGTTAAGAGATGATACAATTAAAGGTGCAAAAAAAAAAAGTGCAAGATAAGCCTTCTAAAACTAACTTTCTGCCATATTTGGGGGTGTAACACATTTTTTGGCTAAGTCCTGGATCTTCGCAATCCTACCTACAGCACCTTTAAAAGGGAAATGTCTCTCATTTTATTTCCTCATTCTTGTCAGTTCATGACATCAGTATGATCCAGCATAAAATCACTGTTTTTAATTATCTGCTAATATCTAATAGCTAATATTTTTCCACAGAACTCAAAGTCAGTGGGTAATATAGAATGTGTATAGTTAACAATTTCAGCATATTGTAATAAATACAAGTAGACTGCAGTAGCTTGTACAGGGTTTCTTCATTCAATATAAGAGTTTTTGTTATATTGTTTTAATACCACACAAAATGTACTTTTGTAATCTTTTTAATGATTAATTAAATTAAATTGATAGTATCAAATCATAACAGAAGTTATCTCAGGACACTTTACAGAAAGAGTAGGTCTAAAATCATACCATAATTTACAGAAGTCTCAGAGCTTTAAATGCAACAGATAAATGTTTAAGATTAGCTTTACACACTGTACAAGGAAGGTATTTCGATAAAGTGAATATATTGCAGTCTTCAGATCTGTCTAATAAGTGATGAGACGTCCAATCATGTAGAGCATTGTTTCCTCCATATTATGTTTGCCTATCCGTTGAGTACTATGAGGTTGGGTCCGAAATCGCATACTCTGCACTACATACTTAACATGTATACTATGGTTCAACATACTTTGGGGTAAATAAACAGTAGTGTGGATCTTTTTGGACGCACTAAGCTGTAATATTCAACATCACTTCCTGAGCGCCTACATGCTTTTGGAGACGAGTAACCATGGGAACCCCTGCTGATCTCCGCTTTAGCGGAAAGTGAAGAACTGTGAAGTAAAAAGCAAGCATCACACCAGCTAATCCTGCTGTCAGTATCAGTCCACTCCAGATGTCGATCCTTCCCCGACTCTCTGGCTGTAGTGGACTTGTTGTTGGAGACAGATCAGGTTCGGGCCGATCCCTCGCTGCTGTAAAGAGACCAAACAAATCTGTTTCATTCATGTGAAGAAAAAACATTTCAATTTAAAAGAAGGAAATGAAAGGATTGTGGAAGTCCCCTATACTTTCTTTTTCAAGTTCTTATTAATGTAAGGCTACATTTACATTGCTTACGTTTTGGTTTTGAGTTTTGAGTCAGAAGCGATCTCTGTGCACACAAGTGTTTTTCTAACACACCCAAACCACATATCTCATCAACATTCTCGTATACTGGGCATGAGTTTGCCGGGGTAAACAGGAGGCAGCATGTATACTCTGCCCGTTGCAGGTGGTTGCCATGGTAACGTTAGTAGTTTAGTTTCAGAGAACGAGACGTTTTGACCGATAAGACCCAATCAGGCGGCGAAACGTTGGCGTCAGTGTTGGTGTTGCCAAAGGTCTCCGTTTGCGGCTGTTGAGAATGCAACACAACCCTGGAGAGAACATGGTCAGAAGTGTTTTTAAATTCTTCCGGCTCTATAGTATATATCCACAATGTTCCACTTCCGCGATTGCTCCGGTGCTGCCGGATATCCGGTACCTTCTGCTTTCTTTGTGTTGTAATGTTTAACTCCGGTGGGTTTATTATACTATGGTTAACTGCTCCTCAGATCTCTGCAGGGTAAATCCAGACAGCTAGCTAGACTATCTGTCCAATCTGAGTTTTCTGTTGCACGACTAAAACAACTTTTGAACGTACACGTTCCACCAAAACAAATTCCTTCCCGAGGCTATTTTGCAGCGGCACCTTGGCTCCGCTCAGCGCTTACCACCGCCGAAGATGATTGGGATTGGTTTTTAAGAAATGCCAATAAACCAGAGCATGTTTTTCTCCCATCCCGGAATGCTGTGTGGACTAGCAAGACCCTTCTCCGCAGCGCTATGGAGGAAGGTCTAGCAAAGCGAGACTAGAGGCTCTGAAACGCCACAGCAGTGTGAATGGGAGGTGTAAACATAGCAAAAGATATTGGTTTTTAAACCAAAACATAGCAATGTAAATGTAGCCTAAAAAGCTGCTCAATTGAACCTGTTAAGAAAGCTCTACTGAAACAACTTACCAGTGACATTGAGGCAGCATTTAAAGAAGGTGACAACATCATTTGTGATCACTTGACACACGTAACGGCCCGAGTCCTCTGTCCTGAGCCTGGACACGTGGAGTCTGAGTCGTCCTCCTCTGAAGACGTCTTTGTCCCACTGAACTCGTCCTGCAAACTGTTCATCCTGAGACTCTGGGACCTCGACAACTTCACGTAGACGAAACAGGACGGAGACTTGAGATCGGTAAATAGTTCACAGAAGATTAAAGAAGAGTTGATGGGCCTGTCAGGTTTAGCTGTGAACGTCCACTCCAGTGTGATGTTGTGGTTCTCCTCTGCCTGATAGGAGGTCTGTGTCACATTCGCTACAAATGTTCCTGTTGAGGAGACGGAGAGGGAAAGTGAGGAGCAGACAAACTGACAACTTTAAACTCCATCTATACGTGTTTCTGTGCACAGTTTTGTGATTCATTATAACAATAACTGTGCTCTCATTCATAACAAAGCTGTAAAAACTAAGAGCTCATACACTACAGTATAAAAAGGTAATGCATGATAAAGCTGAAAGTTTATTTAGTCTTTTATCTTTATAATATTCTTTGCTTTTATTATCCTACTAATTACACACAAGAGATAGGCACCAACCCTTGATGCTAAAAACAATGTGAACTACAAATACAGCAAAGGTTGTTTTTTTTTCCCACTGTAAGACATCCAACAATTAGAGAATTAAATAAAACTTTCTAAGCAGCAGTAATGCGTTTCTGCCACAGCAGGGAGCAGTGGTTCAACTTGCCGATAAAGAGGAAGTTGGGACTCGATTTTTCCCAACTCCATCTATACATGTTTCTATGCACACTTTACTGATGCTCTCAGAGCTGTGAAGTGGTTTAAAGATGCAAAAGAAAAAGAAAAATGTACATCATACTAACAATAAATGCAGGCTACAGACACCCTCTCTTCCCTGAATATGAACTTCTGCCATCAGGCAGAAGATTCCGTGTGCCAAGATGTAAAACAAACAGACTAAAGTTATCATTTATTCCAACTTCCGTCAAGCTGCTAAACTCCAATAGTAAATCTTAGTCCAGCAGAGCAGGGGTGCAGTAAATACACCAGCCATTTTTGCACTTTAATTATTACAGTTAATTCTCAGGATGTTGTGCTTTCTGTGCTGTCATGTGTGTCCTTCTTTTGTGCTTTTGTGTCCTTGTGTCTCAGGACGCTGTGCAGATCTCACTTTTATGTTGATTTTATTTTACTGTATTTAACTTGAGAATGTTTTTATGTTACATATGGTCTGTGTTGTGAAGCAACGGATGTGGCACTGTGTCCAAGACAAATTTCCCCTTGGGGACAATAAAGTGTATTCTATCCTATTCTATCTACTTTCACTGACATTCTAAAATGGAAGTCATAAAGTCTGTTAGTGAGGGTGAAGGTGTGTTTGTGGGTAATAAAGTGAAGCTGTAAACTAACCAGAGATACAGGAGGTCAGGCTGATGAGCAGCAGGATACAGCAGATCATCTCCCTGTGAGAGGAGACAGAGGTGAGGAGTCAAAAACATATGAGCTCAAAGTTCACTAAGGCTATGTTCACACTTGGCGTCTTTTTTTAAACTGCCAGCGTCTGTTTTACATTATAATCCTATGGAGTAAACCGTGGTTTAAAAAAGTCCTGAGGGCTTTTTTAAACGCCACCGCCAACTTCTTTTTTGCAGCTTTTTTTTCACAACAAAAGCGCCCTAGTCAACTTTTTCTTGTCAAAAAAGACACCAAGTGTGAACATAGCCTTACTACATATATTTTTTAAACACTTTATTGCAATGTTCTTTCACGCTCTCCCAGACAACCGTTCATTTCTGAGTCCATTGCACATTTTTACATACATGTACAATGAAATCAATAGCTAATAAATAATAACTAGCCTACAAAACATTCAAAGAGAACCAGACCAAACAAAAAATTTAAAACAGAACAAAACCGGCAAAAAAATAAAAACAATAGAGAGTGAGATGCTGTATATAAATAATATTTCTACCTCTTTTCTACCTTTTTTATTAATTTGCAACGGCATCAGGTGTGGCTTGATGAGAGAACTGAATTGAAATGATTTCAGCATAGGGCTGCAACATCACAAAATGTGAAAAAGTGAAGGGGTCTTAAGGCCATTTTTATAGTTGTGCGTAAAACCCTCAGACCCCCGCAGACCCCTCTGCGTCTACGCCTGACCCTATGCCGTAGCCTGACGTGCACCTCTCGAAAAATGTAACTACATGTTGCAGCGACGCACGTCCCTCGGCTGTGGCTTGGTAGTGTTGCATTTCCCCCGGCTGATTTCCTGGTTCTCCTTCTCCATAAACAACATGAGAACGAGGAGAGGGTTAACTTTTACTGCTCCAGATTTCCCACCGTGGTCAGAAAACACAGGGGAGACACTTTGTTTCTCTCACTATGACTCTAGAGTCGCTACTTGCTCCGAAGCTAATCGCCGTCACTCTCTCACTTCTCCCTCGCTCTACAATACGCTCCCCACACACACACACACACACACGCTGGCTCAACGCACACACCAGCGCACAATAAACATCAGGCCACTTATGTAGGCTACGGCTAATGCTCTGTGTGGAGCCTCCGCACAACTGTAAAACGGCCTTAAGTCCTAAGTTTGAGAATACCGTCCTACCTGTTCATATGTGTTGGTAGGTGTTTGTCAGCTGTACCCAGGAACAACAAACCCCTCCCCAAGTTCACGAACGAGGACCAGAAAGTGAGGACGCAGATTCATTATCTGTGGACACAGGGTTAGTATAATGTTGATGGTATTCATGTCAGAAGAGGAAGTAACTGATAAAGATTAGTTCAAACTAAGAACAAAACACACAGCTCTAGTCATGGTCATACAGCTGAACATCAAGTTCATCATGTCCTCAGTAATGTTTATGGGAGTTTACAGGCCTGTAGACCCTCACTGCCAAAGGTATGTAGTTAAGTCCATTTTTTTTGTTTTGTTAAAGTGACTATATATAACTTTAAAAATGTTCTGAAGCTCTGTCATTTTTCCACACAATGGGCCTCATTCACCAATATCTTCCTAAGTTTTTCTCTTAAATATGTTCTTAAGAAGGTTTCTAAGAAAAGTTTACGCCGGATTCATGACGTGTTCTTAAACAGCAGATTTGTTCGCACCTGTGTTCTTAGGATTGATGAATCCCACGTCTTCGTAACTGAAAGCGCAAGCCAGTTGTTCCTAATTAGCATAAGAAAACGCCCCAAAAATTCCCATATAAGGACATGACACTTCCTGTGCACCTCCTGGGAAACAGGTTGTCGGAGCTTGTCGGAGCCGCGGTGGAGGAAGTACTGAATCTCAGTTCTTAAATAAAAGTACAAATAACCAGAGACATATTTACTTTAGTAAAAGTAGAAGGTGTCCACTACCACAAACAAGGCCTGGCTTTTAAGAAAAGTTTCTATCCTAACCATGAAACGGAAATATGTTAGAATCGGAATGCGGTTGGTTTTATTCATGGATGTATTTCATTTTCTTTAACCATGCAAGTAAGCAAATAAAGTGTGTGAAGCAGCGCAAATGGGGAGATGTAAACAGGTCCAGCCAAATAAATAAGATATGAACGTGTCTTACGCAGCCTGGCGGAGGAGTAAACGACGCTGTGGAGAGAAATAGATGTAGCAACTTTGATTTAAAAATGGGAATAATAAAAAAACAAACGTTTTCATTTTTACTTTTACCGGAGGCTGTATTACCGAGGGTCAGCGGCGCTGCGCCCGGGCTCTGGAGCACCGGAGCCGGCTTGGATCAGCGGTACCCCATATATACAGTATCTACGGCAACCAAACTTTACTGCTGAGACAAACGTGTGACGGTCAGGAAGACGTTTTGGCAGGAGGGAAAACTGATCAGAAAATGTAACGGAACATTGTAGAAATGTAGTGGAGTAGAAAGTATAGATAATTGCTGCAAAATGTAACAAACCAAAAGTCAAAAGTAGGCTATGCACTATTGAGTCTACTTAAGTAAAGTACAGATACGTGAAAAATTTACTTAAGTACAGTTACGAAGAATTTGTACTTTGTTACATTCTACAACTGCATTTCAGCTCTATAAATAGCGATCAATCACCAAATAACGCAGGATTTAATCCGTTTAATTGCTGATGTAAATTGTAGTGTTAGTGTTTTTTTTGCATAGTATAATTTCTTTTTCAACAAATGATCAGAAATACATTACAGTACAATACTATCATTGAAAACGACTTAAACGACGTTTAAAAGATTTTCGTCAGATTTTGAGAGCCGTTCGTCACGCTCTGCCCGCTCGTCGTTTCCGGTATTTGGTCATTAAGTCCGACTGCCCACTGGCCGATTCAACAAGTCAAATCGGCCCAAATGAAGGACGATGGCACGGAACATACCGAACAGACTCGAGTCACCAACCTTGCCAGACTGTCTGACGGCCGATAATCGGGTTGGTGTGTCAGCGCCTTAAGGTATCTGCCCAGGTTTGATTTTTCCTGCAAAGTCAAAGAATGATTTGCGGCAAGTAGATGGTGCTACAGTAACACATTCTGATGGGTCACAGATTTCTTTGTAACACAGGAAAGTCTGTGTTAGCATATCCAGCCAGCTGAGCCAGGTAAAAGGAAGCAGGAGATTTCTTTATATAGGCCTAATTGTATTTTAATGTTATTTTAGAAGCTATCTGCTGTAGTTATGGCTGATACTGGGGCAGGGCCATCACAGAAAATAAATAAATAAAAAAAAGAACTAAAAGGGAAAAGGAAAGGGAAAAGGAAAGACAAAAGGCGATAACATGAGTCACAGTGGATCGGGCTATCAAAAGATGGAGACAATTAAGGGATTATAAAGGATTCAAAACCGACCCAGAATTGGCCCTCAGGTATGTAATATGTCTATTTCATTCATAAAATAACTTTACAGTGCGTGATGTGATTGCATGTCAGTACAACAGCTGACATTAAACTACATCCTCCTTCCATTTAGGGCAGACTTTTTCCTTTTAGTCAGTGTTTGTGTTGGCCAACTATTTTCTTTTCCCTTGTCCCCCTGTAACGTAAGTTACTGTATGCAACACTTGAAATGCTTATTGTCTTATTGTAAATGAATGATTTTCTGTCTGAGCAAAACATTCATCGCGACTGTATGACCTCCCGGTAACGCTAACTGAGTAATACAGTGGTCAACACCTTAAAGAAAAGACCTTTACGACAGCAGGGGTGGTAAAAACACTACCACTTTTGTCCAAAGCGGCCTGCTACAATCAACACAAACTGAAAGTTGCATATAGCCACTTTAACTAGTTTTTTGTTGTTGGAATAAACAAGTGTCTTTTAAAAACACGACGACCAATAATTTGAATCCCCCTCAAATAAAAATGATCTAAGCCCTAATCTTGTTAAAAGCACAATTTCTGTGAATGTGTTAGGTATGCGACACATAACAATCTAACGTCTAATGTATCAAGCTCACTTTATGCACTCATAGCAAAATGTTTGAGGCGTGCGTGCGTTCGTGCATGTGTGCCTGCTTTCGATGGACTAAAAAAGGTGGTAGGCTACATGATCTTGGAGTAATTTGACAACATTGTAGTAAAATTTTTTTCGGGTGCATCAAAAAGCGTTCTCATTAAGATACCAGCAGAGAAGCTAATCCAGCACAAATTAGTGCATAAAAAGTCACCAAAATGAAGTATTCAAACCTCATAATTAAATACAAAATGAGGTAAAAACTTGAAAAAGGTCCACTTTTTGAAAAAAAAGTGGCTCCATAAAAACTTTAGCAGATAAACAAAAACTGATGTCTTTATGACACAGAGTCATCTGATAAGGTTAAAACTCTGAATGTGTTCCTTATTGGAAGCTTTGAAGACTTTGACTAAAGGTAGTAAGTAAGTAAGTAAAGTTTGTTTCTATAGCACTTATCACAGACAGAGTCACAAAGTGCTTCACAGGCCATAATACATTAAAACAAATCAGTAATCATAAAAAGCAAATCCTGTTTTTCTCTGTGAGGAAACTATGCAGTTCTAATGTCCTGATCATCCAAACTAATAATAGCTTTTTGTTTATTTTGCTCAAAGTGAAAGTGAAAGTGAATGTGAATGGTTGGACCAGGCTGGTAACCACCAGTACACCATCAGCTCACCTCGTTGTTTCTATGGCACTTATCACAGACAGAGTCACAAAGTGCTTCACAGGCCAAATAAATAAATACATTAAAACAAATCAGTAATCATAAAAAGCACAATAAATCACAGTAAGGGAAACAAGTTACCCTGTTGCACACTTTATAAAAACTCAGCGCACTTCCTGTTTTTCTCTGTGAGGAAACCACGCAGGTCTAATGTCCTGATCATCCAAACTAATATTGATAAAAAATAGTTAAATAATAAAAAAAAACATTGTCAAACTAATCCAAAACTAATATTGATGAAAAATAGTCTAATGTGCGAGTTAATAAATATGTTCGTCGGTATAAATATCAGCAGTACATGTCCCCCAGTTGATAAAAACAATAAAAACACAAACTGTGAATCATACAGTAAGTTTGAGTTGCTTACGTGTTTGAAGAACAGCAGCTGTTTTATGTCTCCTGAAGTATTGAGTTATCAACTGCTTCTGTACAACACACAATATATATACATATCTACGACCCAACAGTGGCTGGGGAGGGACACATTTTTCTTTATTTTGCTCAGAGTGAAAGTGAAAGTGAATGGTTGGACCAGGCCGGTAGCGATATTACGAATCCCATTATGGACACGCCAAGACCGCCCTTCAATAGCATTTACTGGCCAGGCCCGTACCGCTCCCGGTACTACAGCTTCTCCCGTTACTGCTGCTGCTCCCGATACTCTGCTTGGTCATATGTGAAGCATCCGTTCACATAGGGTTAAAATACAACCCGTATATTTATCTTAAAAACACTCCCGGTCCTCCTCAGCTGTGAAGCCACGTACTTGTTGTCCAAGCAGTAAATGTGTGCAGCATTCACTGTCCCGTGGGAAATAATGCAAAGTCGAGCTTCATGCAGATCACCCTGATAGATGACCAGAATTGTAAGTCAGAATGTAAACTTTGCCACAGATGGTAAGCACTATTAAATTAACCTAAAACTAACTTCATTAAAATGCCACAGCCCATACTGTTTATTTTTTTATTATTAGAATATAGACATTAAGAGAATAAATCGTTATGCAAGTACTTTTACTTTTAATACTTAAAGTACATTTAAAATCAGGTACTTTTTACTTTTTCTTAAGTAGGGTTGTCATTGTTGTACTTCTACTTTTACTAAAGTAATATGTCTCTTATTTGTACTTTTACTTAAGTATTGAGTAGCCTACTTCCTCCACCACTGCAGTTAATTACATTGAAAATAACAATGCAAATAGGTATTGATAGGAAGTCTGGTGATTGTGAATAATATAGAAAGGCTCCTGTGTTGTCTTGAGCCAGTTTCAGGATCCATAAAAACTTTAGCAGATAAACAAAAACTGATAAGGTCTGATACGGTTACAACTCTGAATGTGTAACTTATTGGAAGCTTTGAAGACTTTGACTAAAAGTAAGTAAGTAAGTAAGTAAGTAAGTAATTAAGTAAAGTTTGTTTCTATAGCACTTATCACAGACAGAGTCACAAAGTGCTTCACAGGCCAAATAAATAAATACATTAAAACAAATCAGTAATCATAAAAAGCAAATCCTGTTTTTCTCTGTGAGGAAACTTTGCAGTTCTAATGTCCTGATCATCCAAACTAGTAATAGCTTTTTGTTTATTTTGCTCAAAGTGAAAGTGAAAGGTTGGACCAGGCTGGTAACCACCAGTACACCATCAGCTCACCTTGTGACAATAACAAGGAGGGCAGCCCAAAGTAATGTGAAGTGTAGACTCATTTATTAACCATTATTACTGTAATCACAATCAGTGAAATGATTCAGCAGTAACATTACAGCTTGGATTTGGACACAATCATTCGCTGCACACAGACTGCCCGGGATGATCACACACACACACAAAAACTATCGCTGATAATTATTCTGATTTCTTAATCATTTGATTCACCCATCATCTTTTTCATCATTTCAGCAGGAAACATGATGTTTAGAGAATAATAGCTCTAACTCTTTTATCTCTACAACATTTCTTTGATGCCAAGAAGCTCTGGAGGAAGAACTCTAATTAAAAATTAAAAACTCAGCTGGCGTTGAAGATCCTTAGTTTCTCTGACTAAGTGAAGCTGGATTGAAGCTAATTTTAGCAAAAATATGTTGATGCAGAACCACGTTTGACATGCTGTGGGTCACAACACTTTTCCTTCTATTTCTTTTCATGAACAGAAGCTGTACTATGCAAAAACTCCCTCCACATTGGACACAATTTGAAAATGTAAAAACACCGATGCATGATCGATGTTTGAGTACTTCATCGTAGCGGCAATGTGAAACTGAGCTTTCTGAGTTTTGAGTTTCAACCCAGCTGATCACACAGTACAGCTGTTATCTCTGTTTTTCTTCTTTTTGTCAAATGACTTTGAATGACTGCAGGAGTATCAAATAGTGATTTGAGTTTTTATCATGTTAAGAAATGAGAAGGGAAGCGAGGAATGTATTCGTTTATAAGCAAAAACTCGGTGCTGCTTGAGAACAGCATGACTGCGTGTGTTTGTGCATCTCTAGCATTTCTCCTTCTCCGTGGACATCCTCCCATCATGCCATGCTTCTCTGGTGCTCCTCAGGGCCTTGGTTCTTTTGGGGTCCACCACCACGTAGTCCACACGTGTACGCCCGCCCCGTGCGCGCTCCTCGCCCGCTACTGCCTGCTTGCTGCCGCCACCGCCTCCACCTTCTGCCGTGCAGCGTTTCTGGTATTAAAGATTTATTTTTATCACTTGGTATATTAATTTATCGAAGCAAGCATTGAAGAAAAACAAAGATGTAGCCAACATCAGAGGAAATCAGTAAAGCACAATACTAAGTAGGTCTATTTAATACTTAAAGGACAATTCCGGCACAAAATGAACCTGGGGTTAATAACACATGGGTACCGAGTCATCCAAGCTAGCGCAAACCGCTGATTAGCTTAGAAAGCTATTCGTTGGGGCACGGGTAAAGTAAAATACCACTAACAAGGCTCAAAATAGCACCACACTTCCACGGTAGCATAAGGAGGGTCCCTACATGTAAACCGAAGCATTGCGAACTTTGTAAGTGTACAGACAGTTTATTAAAAAGATAGATCATAAAGACAGTAGTGTTCACGAATACAAGCAGGCACCATCTTAGCAAAACAGTCATGACCAGTCGAATGACGAACGCCGTGCTTGAGCTATGTAACTGGTTACTGGTTGCACGGCGCTCGTCGTTCGACTGGTCATGACTGTTTTCCCAAGATGATTTCCTAATTTCCTAATCAGCGGTTTGCGCTAGCTTGTTTCAAGCTAGAGATGCATTCGATTAGCATGAAAACAGATCCCAGAGAACGATCAACTCGGTACACGTGTTATTAACCCCAAAGCTCATTTTGTGCCAGAATTGTCCTTTAAAAACAGTGTTTACAAGATTTCATGGGAAGAAACAGTGTCAACTTGGCGCCCTCTGGTGGCTAAACTCCCACCAGACATGAATGATCATTTCTAACTCAAATGACCAATCACTGGAAGATTATAAACAAAAAATCTAAAGGACCTCCATGCAAACATGGCTGCACATGGCTGCACAATATGTAACAATATTTTGAAATAATAAACCATATTTTTGTGAGCAGTGTCACCTGTCTTGTTAGAGTGGATCGCCCAGTGTGGAGGTCCAGGTCCAGGTACTCCACCTGTTTGTCGCCTCTTGCTCGCCGTAGCAATGGGCTGCTGACTCCGCCCTCTGAGGCCCGGTGCAGCATGAGCCTCAGAGACTGTCCACACACACAAAGTTTAGTTTAGCATAGCCTTTATTAAAAGGAGACGGTAGAGAAAGAAAGAGAGAGGAGGAAGGAAGAAAGAGAGGAAAGAAGCAAATGAATGGGGAAAAAACGGGGCCAAAATGAATCAGATCAGAAGGGAAGGAAGAAAGGAAGTAAGAATGCATGAAAGGAAATATGATGGATAGGAAGAACGATGTAAAAAAAGGAAGGAAGGAAAAAAGGAAGGAGTGTTTTACCGTCTCGTCGGTGCTGAAACTGAGGATGGGAGTTGTTGTCATGGCGACGTAACTGTCATCAGTGTCATCGGAGTCGGAGGAGGGGGACGAGCTGTGAGCAGAGGGCGGCCTGGCGGTCCGATGACTGGATGGACTGTTACACACACACACACACACACACACACACACACACACACACACACACACACACACACACACACACACACACACAAAATGATCTTCATGAATACATTTTATGTCTGCAACAATTAGTTGATTTTGATTTTAGCTCATTACTTTCAGCAACAACTCTGACAAACATTCTCTGGCTCCATCAAATCGAGATATTTGAAGACGTATATAGCTTCAATGATTAATCAATTAACTGACTAGTTGATCAACACCAAATAAACAACTATCCATAGATAATCGATTAATCGTTGAAGTCATTTTTAAGTAAATAATCCAAACATTCTGTTTTAGCTTTATAGTAACTTTCATATTCTGGGTTCTAGTCAAAAGAAGACATTCCATGACATCTTTTTAGGCATTTTAGAAAGTTGTGAAGGGCATAAGAGACTAACTGGCAGATTTATTGATTATCTACAGCCCTAAATGAATATGTACGAATTAACTGATGACAAAAATATATTACTATATTCATATTTTCATTATAATGTTAATTACTAATAAAATATGTGAATTCCTTTTTTCATCATTTCACATAACATTGTATATTATGTAATATTGTATGTTCATGTCTCATTCTTTTCTCAGTTTAGCAGCTTGTGTAAAGTTTTTACTCTATACAGGCTCCACTGTTTCTGCTTTAATCTCTTAATCTCTCTACTCTAATCTGTATTACATCTTCTATTACATGTTTAGTATCAACTTGCAGTGCTCTTTCAGCACCACAGGGGGGCAGCAGAGAGCAACGCAGCAGATTCTAACTGCTCAGATATGAACACATTGCACCTCTCTGGCTGGGTGGTAGACATGAAATATTGAAGTGTTTTGTAGTTTTCTGTTGACGCTGCAATAAAACATCACGCACACAGACATACACACGCTTACTCTCGTGTGAAGGTTCGAGTGACAGGCGAGCGAATAGGGGGCGGGACTTCCTGCCAGTCCTGCTGCACTGGAGTGATGTCCAGAGGAGGTGGTTTCCCTGGGAGGGAGAGAGATATACAGAGAGAGAGAGAGAAAGAGAGAGAGAGAGAGAGAGAGAAAGACATTTTTTAAGAATTTGAGGATGTTTTCTGACTCCACCAGATGGATTGCTTCGCATTTGCTCGGCATATCCATCTGGGAACTTTCCGTTAGAGAACTTTTAGGAAGGGGCGAAAATACTGGTTAGCTGATTGGATAAACCATCTGTCTATGACCACCTATGTTGGTGATAGACGGGCCAAATCAACCAATCAGATCAAACTCTTGCTGAAACCAGTCGGGAGAAGAGCAAAAACATCTTTTCTTCCGAGAAAAGCCTCCAGTGCCGTTTTTTGCTCTTCTTTCAGTGAAGGAATACTTTCTAATTTGGATAAAACTTGCGCGATAGCTACCCTCATCTCATCCGTGGAAGCTGCAACTGAACAGTCGCTTCTCGTTGCGTCACACCTAAACTCGCCTCAAAACCAATGCTGATTGGTCGGTCGTTCGGCGAACGGCTCCAAATTTTTTCTCTATCTCAAAATGCCAGACTGATCTGCGAGTGGAAAACTGGAGCTCGCGAGATCAGGACGGTCTCACGAGGCTAGATGTTTTACGCAAAAAAAGACAAACCAGTGGAGTAAAGAATTGTGTGTTCATTAATGCCATCTTACCAACAAATAATAAATAGGGCTTTTACTTTCTTTTGAACAGCAGTACAAAAGTACGTTTAGTTTGGTATATCAGGGGATTTGTAAGGGAAGAGATTAGAGGGTCTGATGTCTTGAATCAGACAAAAAATTAAATACTTATGAAGCTTTTAATGTTTGAAAAATAAAAAGCTTATAGCGGGTTAGAGGAAGTAAAAGCTCCCAAAAAAGCAGCATTGTTTGGAAGCAGCTCCCTAACTGTGAACCTTTATTAATATTTAATGTGAGTTTCTAAGCTACAGCTTTCTATACCTGTATACAGTATATGTATGTGTCATGCCCTTGTATTGCAGCCTTGTTGAGCAAAGTGGAAGCAGTTAAATAATTAAAACTAAAAGAGGCAGAAGGGGAACAAGAGAGACGAGAAATAACAAACAGAGAGAGACACGGGGGGAGGACATTTGAAAAGAGAAAGTGAGAACAGGAGCCACTGAGAGAGAATAAACTAATTCAGGAACAGAAATCACAGACATTTCAGACGTTAACTGCTGGGCTGTGTCGTCAGCTCAGTTAGTAGTTGGTAGGCTACCTCTTGTCTTGTGCGTCGCCTCTCCAGCAGTCTGGACGTCCGTTCTCTCTGCAGGCTGACAAACTCCTGCAATGATTCACAACATCAGAACACATCAAACAGGCAAACAGCAACAAAATCAAAGGGAATAATAATAATAATAATAATAATAATAATGTATACTTTATTAATCCCTCAAGGGAAATTACAATGTTTTCACTCTGTTGTTATTATTATAAACATTACACACAGACCTGAAGTACACACACATGCTCAGTACCTATACATGCACTGATGGAGAGATATCAGAGTGAGGGGGCTGCCCATGGACCGGCGTCCCGAGCAGTTGGGGGTTTGGTGCTCAAGAGTCACCTCAGCAGTGCCCAGGAGGTGAACTGGCACCTCTCCAGCTACCAGTCCACCGCCATACTTTGGCAACCCTCCGGTTCCCACCCAACTCCCTACTGACTGAGCTACTGCCACCCCAACGCTTCTGTTAACCTGCAGAATTTACGTTTTATTTTGTATGCAAACCAGAACGACAAAAATGTCTTCGTAAAATGATTAATTCCTTGTTTGGGTTAGACAGATATAGCCTGAATTGTATTCCAATGCAATTTGATTAAAGGTATTGGGATTACCATCAATGATGTGCTGCAGCTTGCTGACTTTCTCAATAAAATGAAGCTCTTGTTGAACTTCTAATCACAGAAAGCTTTCTTGTAATCATATAGCATGCTCTTGTATTATGTCTCAGTTCTGATATGCAAGTGTTTGACAGAGATAGCGAAAGAATTAAATGTCGAGTTTCCGTGACGGGCTGCTACTCACCTCTGCGTTGTGGTTTCAGGTTGCGGTGGATGGGAGGGGGCATGGCCTTCACCTCAGGGTTCACGGTGTTCCTCCGGAGCGGCGGGGTGCCGGGAGTCAGCGGGGAATTACGGAAACCCAGGTGGGCGGGTGGGGGGACTTGCCTTCCCAGGGACGCTAGGTCACCTGTGGCAGGGGTGGGATGGACGGGAAGGGAAGGGGTGAGGGGGGTCATGGGGACGTAGTTGGCATCCTGGAGCTGGACAGAGGAGTCAGAGGGAGGATGTGGGTGCACCCTGGAACACGAGAAGAAGAAAGTAGAAATTGGAAAAAAGAAAGAAGAAACCTAGAAGGACTTACTTCTTTCAAAATAGGTCCCAGGAAAATCCAGGGATCAATAAGGGATTCTATATTCCTGTTATATAAAGGAAGTGTATAGGTCTTTAAAGCTGTGGTAGACAGAAAATGCCTTAATAATTAAATAACTTTATAATAATAATCTGTCAGCATATTGTATTGTATTGAGAGAAAACCAGACTTCTGCACCTCCTCTTGGCTCTGTTTTCAGGCTTTAGATAATCTAGCCGTGGCGGAAGACTTTGGCCAATCACAGGTCATTTCAGAGAGAGAGAGAGAGAGAGAGAGAGAGAGAGAGAGAGAGAGAGAGAGTTCCTATTGGCTGTTCTGTGCATGCATTACCCATGCGACAAAAAGGGGGGGAGGGAGAACTGCTAAAAGAGGTCTTAGTCTACTTTATTTTTGCATTTGACCCACTTCTTTAGAGGTTTAAATCTTGGAAGAAGTTTCTACTAGTTTGTCAAGGTTTGTCGAATGGTTCTTGGTTGGATTCTTGAGGTTCTTAAAGGACAAATCCGGCGCAAAATGAACCTAGGGGTTAATTACATATGTGTACCGAACTTACCGTTCTCTGGGATATGTTTTCATGCTAATCGAATGTGACCAGTTTCATCGCAAACCGCTAATTACCTTATAACACTAGTCGTCGGGGCAGAGGGTAAAGTAAAAACAATACCTCTAAATAACACTGAAACCACCAAAGAGGTCCCTAAAAAAAAACCTAACAACCCAAACATGGGCTATTTGAACTCATTCAAACATCCTTGAAGAACTCTGTAAATGCCTTTAAAGGACAAGTCCGGCGCAAAATGAACCTATAAGGCAGAGGGTAAAGTAAAAAGAAATTGCTATTTATATTAGGGCTGGGCAATATATCGATATTATATCGATATCGTGATATGAGACTAGATATCGTCTTAGATTTTGGATATCGTAATATCATGATATGACATAAGTGTTGTCTTTTCCTGGTTTTAAAGGCTGCATTAGGGTAAAGTGATGTCATTTTCTGAACCTATACCAGACCTAGATGTTCTATTATTTGCCTTTTCCCACTTAGACATTACATCCACATCACTGATGATTATTCATCTAAAATCTAAGTGTGAATATATTTTGTTAAAGCACCAATTATTCTAGGGTTGCCAATTGTCAACCCTAGAATATCGGTGCAATATCGATATTGAGGTATTTGGTCAAGAATATCGTGATATTGGATTTTCTCCCTATCGCCCAGCCCTAATTTCTATACCACTAACAATGCTAAAAATAGCACCACACTTCCATGGTGGGTCCCTACATGTAAATTGAAGCATTGAAAACTTTGTATGTGTACAGACAGTTTATTAAAAAGATAGATTATAAAGACAGTACCATTCATGTATACAGGCGGGCGCCATCTAGGGACCCTCATTATGCTACCATGGAAGTGTGGTGCTATTTTGAGCATTGTTAGTGGTGTAGAAATAGCGATTCCTCTGCCCTAGGTTCATTTTGCACCGGATTTGTCCTTTAAAGGCATTTACAGGGTTCTTCAAGGATGTTTGAATGAGTTCAAGGAGCCCATGTTTGGATTGTTAGGTTTTTTTAGGGACCTCTTTGGTGGTTCAGTGTTATTTAGACTTTGAAGTAGTTTTATTCAAATTTCATTAACATGGAACTTCTCTCCCAGATGTCATTGTCAGGACTCTTACATAGTATACATATTAACAATATAAACGTTTAAAAAGAAACATATTATTAGTATCATTAGATGAACACATGTTTATCATATCACGTATCTTCTGACCGACCTTGGTGCGACAGGAGGCTCAGTGGTGGCAGCGCTCATGGGAACATAGTTTTCGTCCACATCATCATCCTCAGAGCAAACACTACTCAGAGGTACCATGCCTTTATTAAACTGAGAGAGAGAGAGAGAGAGAGACAGAGAGAGAGAGAGAGAGAGAGTTTCAAAGAGATGAATGTAAATTCAAAATTAAACTTTCTCCTAGGAGAAGGAGACAGGGCTTATCTTGCTGCCCAATATATACAAACATGCCACAACCTGAGGGACAGTGAATGATACACTGACAAAATGACACACACACACACACACACACACACACACACACACACACACACAACACACAACATCCCAGTTTTAAATATCTGTACATATTTATATCTAATGTTAAATTTTACTGCCTTTACATTTTTACAGAATTAGAGAGAGAGAGAGAGCGATAGAGAGAGGGAGAGAGAGAAAGAGAGAGAGACATACATTTTGAAATGATACAGATAGAAAATGATAAGATAGAAAATAAGGGTTTACACAACATCGGTTGTATTGTGTTCTTGAGGTTTAAAACGTTTAAACTCACGAAGTAACTGCTGAAGCTCTCGCTGAACTCAAACATGCTCGCTCGGTGGGACAGAGACCGAGGGACGCAAAAAGTGTCACAACCTGAAACACAAAGAGTATATAAACTAAAAAACATAAACCACATGAAGCTCAGAGCACTCACAAAAGGATACTAGATCAACATTTTGGGAAATACGCTTATCTTGCTGAGAGTTAGGAGATTGATACCAATCTCATGTCTGAGAGTGGTATCCATCTTCTCATCTAATTCTTGGCAAGAAAGCAAGTAAGTTCACTTCTCAAAATGTCAAACTATTCCTTTAAATGTTACACAAAAAGACTTGCACGTGCAGCATATTAACCACTATGACGGTGTACAAATCACATGCAACCTATTGGCGGAACATTTGTGCCCGCTTTAAGACTTGTTGCTGACAGAGTTGAAACAGAGCTTGGCCAGATCTGAATGTAGACGGACAGAAGGAGCTTTTACTAAGAAAGCAAATATTTGTGCAGAAAGCATCAAGTCCGAGCATGTACAGTATGAATACAGAGACTGTTGTCGTGAATATGCTCTGAAGCGGCTGTGTCTCCATCATGATAGAACATTGGAGAATCTGGCCTAAAAAAATCTCTTGGTGGTGTTGTGGGGCAAAGTTCACGTCTTATTAATGAAACAAACAGGCACGCATTGTGTGAGCTGTGAGGATATAATCCATCAACGCTGCCAGTTCTGCACAATAAAGCCACTTGATCTCCTCCTCCTGCCAGGTTTAAAACTCTCTGCTGGCTAAAAGGCTACGCTCACGCCGCAAGTCTTAATGCTTAATTAGGGTTTTTTGCTCAGATCCAATTTTTTGTTTGGCTGTTCACATTACCTTTTAAAATGTGGCCTATATCAGATTCCAGTGTGAACTGTTTGCTGTTTCGAACTGACCCGCGTGCGCAAAAGAACAGTAACAACGACATCAGATGCAGCACGCTGTTGCAGTAAATTTAGGTAATGGCAGCCGTAACATTAATGAGCAGGTGCTGAGGAGGAGAAGAATGAAGAGAAAGAGAACCAAATTGGCTATTTTGGCCTTTTGCGGGGTTATGGCTGCAAATTCACAACAGAGGTCTGTGTGGATGCAGAGAGGAAGCCAGGAGTGGTGGGACTGCGTTGTGAATAGCTTCACAGAGACGCAGTTTATTAAAAACTTTCGGATGTCTAGGGCAACTTTTGATTGTCTCTGTCAGATTGACGTAAAAGTCACATCAAATCCGCCTCGGTTGTTCACACTGCGGCCACATTGAAAAAAATCTGACCGGGGTCTGATTCAGGACCACATATGGAAGTGGTCTAAATCTGATTTGAAAAAATCTGATCTGGGCTAGATTTGAGTGTTCACACTACTTCTGAAGAAGTCTGACCTGGTCACTTGACCCCAAAAAAAATCTGATTTTGGACCAGATTTTTTCCACAGACCTACCACTTTGGGAACAATATATACAGTATTTCCACCAATACTACTGATTTACAGATACCAAAAGGCTTTTCCCTGTGAGTTAAAAAATTATTTTGTCTGGAGATATGGGACTTCAAATTCATCAAATGGACACTAACATGTCTCCACACCAAAGCCAGATGTGCTCAGTGGCAAATGCTCACCAACATATGAGCCATTACAAATTTTTAGGCAAGAATATGTTAGGTATATGTGTATTTGACAGCTTGTTGTGGAGTTCTGCTGCCCACTAGTGGCACCAAAAACAATGGATTTGTGATTTGGTTTACTCAGATCTCTGCTGGATGTTTTGGGTTGAGACACTAAAGGGGTAATAGGGTGAAATTTCAAATAATATCACCATGAAACTCCTCCAGTTGATAACTTACGTTAAGACATTTTTTTGTATTACAAGTTTCTGGAAATGTTATGTTTAAATTTGCAAATGAGGCATTATCTAATGCTACATTTTTGTGAATTTAGGAGAAATGTACAGACTCAAATAAACAAAGTGTAGTAAAATAAACATCAAAATGTGTATTTTGGATGTTTTTTTCCCCCACTAGTCTGAAAAAAGAAATTTTGTTGGAAGCAAAATAGCCCAAAATCTCAAAATGATGTTTTTGCCTGTAGCTTCTTCCCTTAAATTGGCACAGTGGCAAACTCTCATGAATACAATTCTCCATGAATCAGATTCTTCTTTTTTCTCTCCACATTAAAGGAATTAAATCGTCAGACAGACTGCAGTCTTCTAACCTGTGTGCTGACCTGACGTAGTGATAGTGTTGCTCCTCGGCAGCCCTCCCTCCAGATATCCATCCCTCCTCTCTGCCTCCGAGGTGGACCGGGGGAGCGTGGCTGACCTGGTGCCCACACCTGAGCCCTCTCCCTGGGCTGGTATGGTCTGAGGCTTGGGCGGGCGTGGAGGAGGAGTCGTGGTCGAGGCGTGGAGCTGGGTTAGGGAGTCCACACAGGGGGTAGAGGATCGTCGGAGAGGGGGTCGAGGTTGAACGGCGGATGCCGGACGAGGGATCTGGTAAACACTGGTGGTGTTTGAGTGTGTATTTGGATGCACTGCAGAGTGTGTGTCATCGCTGAGAGGTATCACAACGGGTCGCAGGTGGAAGTCCAGCGAGTGCTTCCTGGGATGGGGAGAGGGGTGACAACGAGCTCGGTGGGCTCGTCTCTGCAGGTCAGAGGTCATGCTGGCATCCAGAGACTGGCTCAAAGGGCCCGTCATGGAGGTGACGTTCCAAGGGGCTGCCCTGAAGCCGGAGGAAGAGGAGGAGGAGGAGGAGGATGGAAGTGGGAGGCCATTGGGAAGGAGGGAAGGAGAGGAGGAGGAGGAGGAAGAGGAGGAGGAGTTGGTGGAGGGAGGAGGGTAGAGGTTGTCGTTGTAGTCAGTTTCAAGAGAGGTGGAGGAACCTAAAGGAGGTCTGGAGACAGACAGAGAGAGACAGAGAGTTCAATCAGGATTTAAACAGACAGTTCACCAAAAATACAGTCAACAATTCTCATTATAACTGTTCATTTTAAGGTTAGAATAGTAATAAAAATAATAATAATAATTCCACTCACTTATATACTATTGATAATATTTATTTACAATCATATCGGCATTATGTCCTCTCTACACCTTATTTATTTTTTCCCACACTGTAAAATGTCTTTACTGTGCAATGCATTCCCACTGTAATTGTATTTGTATCCCTCCTTTTTAAGTGCATTTGTGCTGTATTGTGATTGTAGTGAATGATCTTGTATTGAACTGTATTAAAGCTATAGTGCATAGTTTCTGTCTCCCCCATGAGGAATTCTAAGTAATGACAACAAAACTGTGGGAGCGTCCACATGATACAAGCCTTCCGTGATCGCCCACCACCCCCCACGCAGTTGCTAGTAGCCAAGGAGGACACGGCAGATTAAAAAAACATGATGGACTCTCCAGAAGGGGTAATTATCTTCACTCGAGTTTCTGCACGCGAAAGTCACCGGACGCCACAATCTTCTGAATATAGCCATACTGAGAAATACAGAGAGAGTTGTGTGGAGCTGATAGTCTTAATTAGCTTTGTAGCAACTCATTTGGCAATGGCTTGAATGTAACGGATGTTCATTAATATCAAAAAGTTACACACTGAAGTTTTATTAGTAGTGTTCTATGTTGTAATATAAGGTACCTGGCTGCAAAGACACCTAATTTCCCTGCAGGGATTAATAAAATCATCTATCTATCTATCTATCTAGAAAACTAAGTTGCTGTTGCAGTTTTCAATTCATCTTTTTCGTGCCAAACCTCAGCATATCACAGCCCTATCTGGATGGATAGAACTATTTTCAACTGAGGAAAATAAGCCTGATGGTGCTGTTTTAAAGACCTGTCCCATGAAGGTTTGTGAAATCTGTGGGTGTGATCCTGACTAAGATAAACTCTAATCCCCTCCCTGAGACTCGACACGTCTGAACCTGTAACTCTGACTGTTAGTCATGGGAGAGCCTTCAGCTGGTTTTCTTTAGTCTGATAAAAACCTTCAAGTCACAAACTGTTTTACTGACCTATCATTTTATAATTCTATTGGTTTGTATTGTGTTATTGCATTATTATGACTTTTGTTGGAGTTTTAATAGCTGGTCACATGAGATCGGAAATTAGGGCAGAAATAAAATGCACTTTATGTCCTCCAGACTTTTGCATGGTGGAAAACCAATGAGGTTTATGAGATTTGAAGACTCTCTGTTTACTGTAAGCTCTGAATGGTACATTAAAGTATAGAATTTTGGGTTCTATATTAACATCTCAATAACATGTTTTTGTTCTTTCTTTTTCTAGGATTGAGGTGTGTATACACCTCAATATAAGCCTGAAAACAGAAACTAAATGTCTTATTTCCTGTATTTCGCTGTGTGTGTGTGTGTGTGTGTGTGTATGTTTGTTTACCTGATGTGACTCTGGCAGTGTGATAACCACAGGTAGTCTTCTTCTGCATTTCCATCATGCTCCAGGTTTCGCACACTCACTGGGTCATAGGGGGGTGGGACTGTCCCTGTTACCATGGTGATTGAGGCAGTCGGGGTCATCGCTGTGATGGAGGACGAGCCGGACGCAGGAAGTTTCGCCGGGACTGTAGAAAGAAAATTCACTCAAATAATAAAAGAAGGAAAACGTTATGAGAAACTATTCCAAGTTCCTGTGTCTCCCTGCAGGGCATTGTGGGTATTGAAGTGTGTGACATAAGATAAACCTGAATGGCAATATTTTCTGTTGAGCTCAACCTATCAACATGGGTTTATGTAGATATTGCAGGTCCAAGTTAGTGGTTGTGTTGGACTCTACTGCATTATATACTGAAATGTGTTTTGAATGAATTCCCAGCTGTGGAAACAACATGCTTATCAGCTTAGTAGCCCAATTAATCTTTGTTAGGCTGCAACAAGTTCTTCAAAACAAAAATCTGTCCATCTTGGCGTAGAAACAAATTACGGTTACATTTAGAAAATTACCTTAAAGTGCTCATATTATGCTCATTTTCAGGTTCATAATTGTATTTAGAGGTTATATCAGAATAGGTTTACATGGTTTAATTTTCAAAAAAGACCATATTTTTTTTGTACTTCACATTGCTTAAGATCCTCTTTTCACCCTGTGTGTTGAGCTCTCTGTTTTAGCTACAGAGTGAGGCATCTCACTTCTGTCCTATCTTTGTTGGGAGTCGCACATGCGCAGTAGCTAGGTTAGGACTACTAGCCAGTCAGAAGCAGAGTATGAGGGGCGTGCCACGCTAGCAGCTAGGCGAGCATTATAACGTGTGTTACAAAGTGATGCACGTTCGTCACGGAAGTAAAGTCTGGACTACAATAGAGCTGTTTGTAGCAGTTTGTGTGTTTTCTATTGGAGATGGTAAGTCCCTTTGGGGTGGACTTTGGGCTTTTTCACTTTGTAAACCTATAGTGTGCACAAAAAAAGATATATAACACAATAAAGGAAAGGGAAAAAGCCAAAAAGCATAATATGAGCACTTTAAGAAAAGAGTGTTATGCATGTTGCTAAAATTTGATATTAGAGTCTAAACTATCATCACAAAACCAAGACAAAGTTCAAATGACTGCAAAAGGCAATGCTGTTATACAGAATACCATCTTATCTGATATTAAAATATATTTCACATCTGAGTCACCGACGTCCTGAGGACATTGATGTACATCTATTCTCTCTGCATGTTCTCTCTCTTCTCTCCTCCCACTAGTTTTCACACTGACTCAGCCATAACCCACACTGCAAAACAACAAAGGTGCTGCCTATCTATCTATCTATCTATCTATCTATCTATCTATCTATCTATCTATCTATCTATCTATCTATCTATCTATCTATCTATCTATCTATCTATCTCTGTCTTACCGTCATCAGTGGGGTTGAAGCCACAGAGCAGGCAGATGGAGGACACCCAGCGGTTCATGTCCTCCTGAGACTCGGCCACCAGGTACCAGGTCCTCTCCTCCGTCCTCAGGTCGAAGACGAAGCTGCTCTCCAGCTCCTTCTTCGTGAATGTCAGGCCGGCATCCACCTGACGGAGAGGGGGAAACAGAATTGCATAGGAGACAGGTGAAGAGTGTTTTGCCATCTCTAAAACACAAATCTACAACATTCAGCTCGTCAAAATCAATGATATTTCATTTGAAAATTCTGCAGCATTAATACTTAGTTAGCATTAAACACAGAAACTTTAGCCTTAAAGGACACAGTAATTATCACTCTACACATTACTTTAGTTTGTGCAGTAAAGCATATTTATGGAGGATGAAAATGATTTAAAAAATACATAATATAAATACACAGACAAAACAAATATATTTTAACAAACAAACCCCCCATTTAAAGAGAATCTCATCCCAATAATGGTCATCAACAAATAGAATAAAAACATTTGTTGAAATAAAAAAAGTAATAATAATAATAACAACGATAATTAGTAAATTTTTGGCTCATACGCTAAGCAGCTAGACTTCCCCTGATTTTTCCTCCAGCATGGCTTTTTTACCTGTTCACACAGGTTCAGGTTGATGGTCCTGATTGGCCGGCTGGACTGCTGGTTCTTGAAGTACTGCAGGACGTCTGGCTCCCCGCTCAGCCGACCGCTTCGCAGCACGAACCAACGCCTCTTCCATGCCTGGAAAAAGCGAGAGACAGCTATTATGACATACAGTGGGAAAAAATGATTTAATAGTTTAGTCCTTTTTTTACTTCTTGACAACAAAACAAAATATCTTCTGTGCATGAAAAGGACGCTGGATTAGGCCATGGTTAGGGTTAGGGTGCCTTGAAGTCGACGGTCGCAGCGCTGCCTTGAAGTCGACGTTGGGGGCTTAAACCCTCCTGTTATCCTCAAATTTACTAACATCCGTTATCCTTGGGGTCAATTTGACCCCAGGATTTTAAACCTCCAGAAAATGTTGGTAATTAAAAAACTTTTACCAAATGTTTGTTGATAGCCTAAACTGGCAACTAGAAAATGTTGACAGTGCCCCCACCTCCCCCACCCCCCCACCCACACACACACACACACACACACACACACACACACACACATCCAGAATATCTATTACGTGACTATTGAAACATATGAAAATCACTACAAAATCTCCCTGATTCAACTTAAATTGTAAAGAAATGCAACCAGACCTTCATCCACAGTCACATGGAGGCCTGGATTGTAGAGAAAGGGTAATCGCTGCACCCACTTGTCCCATACATCCCGTATTGCTGCCAATTTGTCACGAAAACATTGAATGTTTTCAGAGACATAGTGGCTGGAAATATTGCCCTTCCAGTTTCAGCATTCCAAAGGCTTGCTGTTGCTTCACTTTTATATATATTTGTATACTCCTGCCAAAATGAGCAACCCAATGTAGGCATGGAGGTCTGTCACATCCACATCTTTCCAACTGTCCACATACACACGACTTCCCTCTAAATTTGTCATCTCAAGTATATCTTTTTCAACTGATGGTGTCATGTAAAGCTCAAATGCTGATTTTATGTCATGGACATGGCTGACAGCATATCTGGTGGGGCCTGGAATCATTTTTATCACATTAGCAGCACTAAGTCTACCCTGTCGTTCAAGTGGGGAGAGGGACAATAATAATTTCCCGCCGTTTTTGGAAGGTAACGTGTCTGCTGGTGGTTGAGAGACAACAGAAGGGTCAACCCCAAGAGTCTCATTGCCTTCAGAGGAGGATGCCTCATAATCAGGGTCCTCCTCAACCTTATCCTCAGTCTCGGACACATTCTCCTCTGTGTCACTTTCAGTATCAAAGAGCTGTGACAAAACTTTGCTGACAGAAAACCTTTTCTTGCAGGCCATTTTCAAATGAAAGTGAGTGTACAGAGAGAGCACATCGCGCACCAAGAGAAATGGTTTAGAAGGCCGCGGTGCCTGCGTGTGAGCTTTTATATGTTCACCCCTCCCCTGAGTATCATGTGATACAAACCATCCCTGCGAGAACCATATTTTCCCTCCCTCAGAGTGTGGGAACAATATCTTCCCTCCCTCAGAGTGCAGGAACAATATTTTCCCTTTTTCAGAGTGCGGGAACTATATTTTCCCTCCCTCACAGAGGATGGGTGAGTGGGTGCATGTGTGCGTGTGTGGGGTGGGGGGAGGGGAATTGAAGATTGTAAAATTGCAACAACCTGCATGTGAAAGTGACCTCAATATCAGCCAAAACAATATGAGCAAATTTGTGTAAAATGTTCATATTTTCTATGTTTTTTACAGCTAAAACAGCCTGGGGTCAAATTGACCCCAAGGAACACTGATGCGTACAAAATGCATACAGGACATTGAAAATATATCACCATGTTAATGTTATGTGTACCCAGTTGTCCCCATTAAATTAGGAAAAGTCATTCAATATGAAGCAAAAAAAATTATGTCAAGCACTTTTTTTAAAGATGTTAAACATTGAATGGGGTCAAATTGACCCCAAGGATAACAGGAGGGTTAAAACTTTCAGTAGCGACATTTGAAATTCTCAAGAAACTATTCACCCACACGGGCTATCAAAAAAATATTAATTAGAATTACTGTAATGTCCTGCAACACATTTTCATGAACAGGTTTGCATGATATCGTATGAAAACCAACGCAACCAACAGTGTTGGCGCGTCCACATGATACAAGCCTTCCGTGATCGTGCACCGCCCCCACCCCTCCTCCACGCAGTTGCTAGTAGCCAAGGAGTACACGCAGGATTAAAAAAACATGATGGACTCTTCAGAAGAGGTCATTATCTTCACTCTAGTTTCTGCGCGGGAAAGTCACCAGACGACACAATCTTCTGAACATAATCATACTGAGAAATACAGAGAGAGTTGTGTGGAGCTGATAGTCTTAATTAGCTTTGTAGCAACTCATTTGGCAATGGCTTGAATGTAACGGACGATTATTATTATAAAAAAGTTATGCACTAAAGCTTCAAATTTGGCTGAGGAAAAGGTTGCTGTGAATCCGGGTACAGGGCACCGTGAGGCTGCGGTCCTTTCAGTGGCCGTTGCAGTTAAGTTTAGCCGACTTATTGGGACTTTAGCTTATTCACTGTATCCCCCAGAGTTACATAAGTCCATACATACCCTTCTCATCTCTGTGCGTGCTGTAACGCTGTATGATGCCCCCACTGCTAGCCTAGCTTAGCCAAGATCCTGGAGGTAACCGGCTCCATCTAGCCTACTGCTCCCAATGAGTGACAAAATAACGCCAACATTTTGTTGTGATTTGTATAGTCACAGCGTGTACAAATAACAAGGTCACATGAGACACAGCCATCTTCTAACCATATACAAACTGGGAACTATATTGTCAGAAGACGAAGCGCTGCTACTTGGGCGGAGTGATTGCTGACTCTATTACTCCAACTCTAACCGAACTCCAGGCAACCTCTCTACTCTGACGCCCCGAATGTATTTTGAAAAGTTGACTGACAAATATGATACCGGACAATAGCCTATGTAAACCCCCAAAGTCACAATTTGCCTTATTTCATTGTGCTGGAACTCATGGTAGAATTGTAACTTTGTCCTGTTTATTTTTCCGAGGCGAATAGAACGGGCAGCTACGTGCGGGGTCTGACCATCATGCCGTATTTGTTGCTTCCCTAAACTTTCACTCATTAAGAGACCAGAGTCTCAAATGGGGCTCTGTGTCTGTCTCTGTGCAGCACCTGAGAAGCCCCTTGTTGAGGAGCAGAGAGTTTGCCTGGAGTTCACTCAGAGTTGGACTAACAGAGTCAGCAATCACTCCGCCCAAGTAGCAGTGCTTCGCCTTCTGAGAATATAGTTCCCAGTATGTATTCGGTTAGAAGATGGTTGTGTCTCATGTGACCTTTTTATTTGTACACGCTGTGAATATACAAATCACAACATGTAAATAGGAAAATGTTGGCGTTATTTTGTCACTTTTGGTGATCTGTTCTAAGCTAGGCCAGCGGTGGGTGCGTCAGACAGAGTTACGACACGCACGGAGATGAGAAGGGTATGCATGGACTTATCTAACTCTGGGGGATACGGTGAATAAGACAAAGTCCCAATAAGTCGGCGTGTTCCTTTAACTTCTTCCAGACAGGAACTCCACTACCCCACCTGAAAGCTCTGTATTTTAAGACCCAACCATCCACCCTGACCACCTCTCTATGAGGATCTTAGGATCTAAATATGTTGAATACATACAAATGAAAGTTTCTTACTTTTTGTAGCTATATGTTCGAAGGGTTCATGAGAACAGCCTGTGTCCTGACAGATATAAACAACAATCCCCACTTGTACAAGACGAAAAGATAAAGCTCCACTCAGTTCTGGCTACAGAGTTCACTCCACCCTCCGAGCCAAAGGTGTTGAATAAAAACCTTTATAATGCTTTTCAATAAACCTTTAGACCAGTAAGAGGTTGGGTTCTACAAACTAACTCTGGTGTCTCTCTCCCATGTCAGAAGTTTTACACTTCAGTGCACATGAATGTCAACACACATACACACATACGCACACAAAAATTGCTAAATGTTTAACAGTTCTCTGAGGTTGCTGCTGTCATCCGCTGAGCAATACAGTATGGGTAGAGTCCATCTCCCGTGAGCGATCCACTCATATTTCAGACATTACTCACCGTCCACGTGTTTTTGTATGTGTGTGTTTGTGTGTGTTTTTGAGGGGTAAGTTTAAGTGTGTAGGTAGTGTGAGCGAAAGACACATCATGATTATTTAAACGTGTGAAGCAGAGCATGACTTTAATTTAAGAACAGCACGAGTGCATGTGCGCACACACACACACACACACACACACACACACACATACACACACATACACACACACACATACACACACACACACACACACACACACACACACACACACACACACACACAATGATAACAAGTGTTTTTCTGTTTCAGCGTTTAAAGGAATCAGATAATTAAGTCTTTATAACTACTATCTGAAAAGGACACAGGTTTGATGAAGAGTGACTTGAAACAAATTGTTGAGCTGTGTACTTTAGCTCAACTCACAAGGCATGCCAGATATGCAGTGTGTGTGTGTGTGTGTGTGTGTGTGTGTGTGTGTGTTTGCCAGTAAGTTTCCGTCAGTCCAACAAAACAAATCCATCCCTTCCGATGTTTAATAATATTTCTCAACAAAAACAACGTGACTCCAAAGGCATGCCTCTGAGTGAGTGTGTGCGTGTGCGTGTGTGATCAAAGTGCACAGCAATTAAATACTGTGGAGCACATTTCCCACCTCTTTTTCTCCAAACACAGGCAGGAAGAGGAAGTAGCTGAACAGGAAATGCCACGAGGAGATGGCAGTAGATGTGTGTGTGTGTGTTTTGTCTCCCCCCCTCACTATGTCATCTTCAGGCCACTGGACAAATAAAAGCAGCAGGGTATCAGCAGCAAGGATGAAAATGTTTTTGTATGACTAATGTGCATTAAAGGGAAAATGTAACCCCCACAATATAACATATAAATTGTATATTTTGGTCACCTCCCTAGGCTCTCTACGGTCCCAGAAAGGGTTTTTGAACAGACTTCAACGGAAGCCAAACAATAGAAAAAAAGGTTATAACACGTCCGAAATTTGCAATCAATTTCCAATATTTTCAAACAATTATTATTATTAAGTGTCTTGAATCCATTTGTGGGCGCATGGAAATCCAAACACAACATTTTTTGCTAAACTATTGCTAAACAAAGCATGTCCGGATTATCCTCCTGTGAAGTTATTGGCTGTGCACTTGGTGCACGCTTACTTACTTACACGTGCATTATATTGACGACCTTAATAACCTGTTTTTGCTGACTCTAGTTATTGTGCTTTATGAGGGTTATAGTAGTAGCATTATAACTTACCATCAGTGACTTCAGGACATCTCCCGAAAAAACAGGATGAGCGGAAACTATTTCAAAATAAATGTCTCTAAACAAGTTGTGATGTCTTCATAATTAATCGTTTTCGATTAATAGTGTCAAAGCATAGCATATTTTGGGTCTAATATGGCATTTAATGCAGTTTCTTATTACAGCATAATTTAGATACATGTCTAATAGTGTCTAATTAGGGTATATCTGTGTTTAATTTTTAATGTCTGAAAAAGACCATGTTATTTCTAATATGACACAACGTATGGCTTATTAAGTCTTATTCATGTACCGTAAATTAAAGTGTGACCCAAAAATCCCATGTAATAACATCTCTTCAGGAATGTCTTACTAAAGATTTTAGTAATGGGTCTGCTGCTTGTAATATCTCACTTCACACATTGCATTTTCTCTGCCTGCACCAACTACATTTATGCTCTTTTAGCTGCCTGAATATCAGCAACTTCAAAATAATGATAATTTCCTTTTCTTTAACACTTTCTCTAATGTCTTCTCCACCTATTCGTTCTGGTTTTTTTCCTCCTTTGACCCTGACAGGAAGAGGGCACAATGGATCCAAAATAACACTTCCTTCATCCTGCCTCCAAACCAAAATTAACACCAGACCCGAATAACAAGTGTCCCAGTGTTCAATTCCTCATTTACTGATCTATTCCTCCTCTTCTTCTCAGAACTGCGGACATGTAACTTCACAACACTTTCAATTTTACAGCAGGGTCTGTGAATACTGTGAAGGAACTGAAATTCAACGTTTTTGCAGTTGCAAAGAATGCCTTATTTTCATATAAACCTGTTTTTGTATTATGGCTTCCTTAAAACTCCCAAATCAACAGTCAATAACAATCACAAGTAAATGAGTAAATAGTAGTCGAGTGAAAAATACCCCAACTACTGTGACAAGGTTATTTAAAATAAGTTCAAATATAAATGTTGACCTATTGTGTACCTATTATGGGGGATTTTTTGGAATTGTAGGGTCTTTGTAAATTATGTGTGGTCTAGACCTACTCTATCTGTAAATTGTCTTGAGATAACCCATAATGATTTGATACTATAAATAAAATTGAATTGAAAATCAGTAACAGTCCATTAATTGTTTATAAAGGTTGAAGGCATCCGAGGCACTCGAGAGGGTAATGTTTAAAAAGCCTTTAATATCTCCTTGGCTATATTAAAACATGACGACGCTTTCAGACTTTAAGGCCTTCTTCAGGGCATTATCATGAAGTCAGTTGCCCTAACGAAGGCCTTAATGTCTTAAATGCGTAGGCATGTTTAAATGACTTTTATTTAAACCAGGAAATACGAGTGCCTCAGATACCTTCAACCTTTTAAACTAGTAGGATCCCCAAACTGAAGAGTACCAGAAGGACACTTTCTACACACCCGAGCGGCACTCCATGCAAACTGTATCTGAGTCCATTAATTGTCTTGCAACTCAGATTTGTCTTGCAACTCAGATTTGTCTTGCAACTCAGATTTATCTTGCGACTCCTTACAGGTGTTCCTACTCCCACGTTGGGAACCACTGAATCACTTCATTGCAAAGGGAAACTGTACAGATCAAAGTTCAACCACAAAGTCGGTCTGTGAGCTGTGGTGGATGTTTTCTACACTTAGGGTAATAACTTCCATTTCATTTTACAATTTGAGGTTACTTGTATTCAACGGTGGCCAAAATAACCAGTTCTAATGAACAATATTTTTCCTTTTGTTTGATTGATCACTATGACAATCACTTTAGCGCACTTTATGTGGAGCCTTTGTGTTCCACAAATACACTGTGATTAAAACACATGGCAGTTATCCAAGCTGTGATAGGACATAGACTCAGACAGTCTCTATTACCTTCATATATACAGCTTTCCTTCAACTAACTATGTGTGTGTGTGTGTGTGTGTGTGTGTGTGTGTGTGTGTGTGTGTGTGTGTGTGTGTGTGTGTGTGTGTGTGTGTGTGTGTGTGTGTGCGTGTGTGTGTTTAAAACTTCTAAATCTTTAGGGAGGCCCCCCTCCCAACCAGTCCCAGCTGAGAGTGATTAGTTTTTTACATAACCCACACACACACACACACAGACACACAGACACACACACACATACACACACAAAAGGGAGTGTATGTATGATGAGGTATGATCCACAAACTCTGGCCCAATACTCGGTCTGCTATGGTCATTATATGCTGCTCCGCGTGTGTATGTACATGTGTGTGTGTGTGTGTGTGTGTGTGTTGAGAGTAAACACACAGCTAGCCAGATGGGTGTGTGTGTGTGTGTGTGTGTATGTGTGTGTGTACACACTGGGCTGTGTATACCATCACAGCTCAATGTACACACAGTGTAAACAATGGTCTCTCTTGCCTCTTCTTTTTTCCTTTGATGTCAACTAACGGGGGTTGTGGGTAATGGAGTCCTTGTAATTAAGGTTGTTATCATTTTGTCAGAAAGGGAACTCACTTGATCCATGTAAAAGGTTGCGGTTTCAGATCAGCAACACCCCAACTGCTCTTTCACACAGTGGTAGTAAGGGGAAGCTCTCTCTTCTTCTCTCAATAACAACAATAATTTTTCTTCTGCCCCATTTATTCTGCCTTCACCCTTTTCTTACCACAGACACACGCATCCAGAAAGTGACCAAGAAAGCAGGAAGAGAAAGTTAATGAATAAAAGAGAAAGGGACAGAGAAGTACACTGGAAAAAATACAACTGAGTAATGGAAAGAAAGAAAGAATGCTTAAGGGAAAATATGTAGAGGAGAGATGAGATTAGCTCAACTCACAAGGCATGCCAGATATGCAGTCTGTGTGTGCGTGTGTGTGTGTGTGTGTGTGTGTGTGTGTGTGCTTGTGTGTGTGTGTGTGTGTGTTCTCTTTTACTGGAAAGCAAAGTGACAAATAGCTTTGGAATTGGATTTTGGTATATACATAACTTATAATACATAATTTCCTTTCAAAATAAGATCCCCTATCTATCTATCTATCTGATTGGAATCAGTTGTTTCATTTTGTCGATTCATTCAGGAAAAAAATTGCAGAGATTATAGAAGATACTTTCACTCCTAAAAATGAACATTAAAGTAAAATACTCAACCCGTTTATATGGGACACAACATACAGAAAAAGCTGAAAATTGTGTAAATGTATCAAAGTCTCTGGTATCCAGATCTAGGTAAAGTAAACCATTTTTTTAAGTTTAGCCAGTTAGAAACAGGTGTTTCTGTTGGCAATGGCTACAAATCAGCTGTGTGGATATACTGTACAATATTTTACAAAACAAAAGCATGCATAGGAAATGTCTCTTTTTAATAAGCAACTCCTAAATTATTAAATATTTCCATAACATTGTCCTCCATGTTTATGGATTTTTCACTGTCTATCTATTTAAAAATAAAGTTGTCAGATTTCCGTAAAACATGAAAAGGTATTAACAAAGTCTCTTTTTTGGCTGAGTTTCTGCTTCTAATTTGGAGATACGTTTTGCGAAGTGCAGCTTTTCATGTATTCCTCCAAATACATACATATAAGATGTAAATCGGTGCATTTATCTATTCATCTGCAAGCCTGCATGCTAGCTATACGCTTTATGTTTTTTTGTGCTTTTACTTTGTAAAAAGAAAAACATTAAACTGAATCAAACAGATAAGAAATACATGTTCTGATACATCAAATTAAACCTAAAACACAAGATTACTTACTATAGCAGCACACAGCTGTGTTCTGCTGAATGTTTTATCAGTTTGTGATTATAACTTTAAGAAATGACATGTAGTCATAGTAAGGAAGAGTTAATCTTCAGGCGTTCTTTATGTCAACATCTGAAAAACACTACAAACAGATACATTTTAGACTTTTTCAAACTTATTCTGAGATATTTGTTTTTGCTAAAAGCTGAACATAAAAGTGAAATACTCACATAGCGGCGGAGCTTCTTCTCTGGTGGTGACTTTCTGAGCCAGCCCTCACACACCACCTCCCCTGCCGCACTCATCCTGGCGCCAACAACACTCCACTCAAACACAGCTTCCAATCAGTCGCTTCCAATAAGTCAATCAATCGCTTCTAACCAAGGGTCAAAACTGACAGACTTCCAATAAGTCAATTAGGATTCCAAGCACTCAATCAGACTCAACCAATCAAATGTCAAATCTGTCAATTAAGGCATCGAATGAGTGAGACTTTTCTCAGGTTTCCGATCGGTTAATCAGACTTGAAATCAAGGCTTCCAATCGGACCTGAAAGCAGTTGATCTGGCTTCAAATCAGTCACCAAGGCTTTCGATCGATCCGATGATCTTTAAATCAGTAGCTCAGTCTTCTGCTGCTGTAATTAATACACTTGGTTGATTGATCCATGACTCCAGCAGTTTCCATCCGCGCGTGAAGGAGTTGCTCGTCCTTCCACGGCTGAGTCACACCTCCTTCTGAGAGGGTTTCTACTTTCTAGCAGAGTCCCTCTTCCCTCTCTCTCTCTCTCTCTCTCTCTCCCCGGTTGTGCAATAACCAAACACTGTGTCACAGCTCGGACATTCCTTATTTCCTCTCCTCCCACTTTCCCCTCCTCTTTTCACACTCCTCCCCTTCTGCTCCTGCTTAGGATAACAGGAAACTACCCCTGTGGATCTGGATGTGTACAGTATGTGCTGTGATGGAAAAAAAGTACCCAGATAATTTACTTATGGGGTGGTTTGGATCTTTTGAAGTGGGGTTGTATATAAGTCGTTGTATTACAGTTTGAAGAAGCAGATAGGTTACGTTATATCGCTCTCTTCAAAGCCACCTTACTCATTTGACAAAAACAGTAATTTTACCTCGAAGAACACAGGCGTTTCTGAAAGTGGAGTAGAAGTAGTAGTTTGTAAAAAACAAGTACTGTGTACAGTCTGAAGCTGAGACTATACTGTTGAGGGACTCACAAGAGAAAGATTAAAGGGAGAATGGTCAAAAATGGTAGCCTGACAAGCCAGACCCACACATAGACATTATATAAACTGGATCCCGTTGCTCTGGATGGAGACCACTGAAGGAAATTAGAAGCACTTTTCCGGTGAGCGCTGAGCGTTACTGCACAGCCTCCAACTGAGCTCAAAGGCGTAGTTGTGATGTGAGCAACGTGTCTGAAAGTTGTAAGTCTTCTGGTAGCTGTGCCAAGAGAAATCTAAATCATTCCCAATCTTACAGAGATGGAGAGATGGAGATAACATAGGCACAGGCTAATTATTGCTAACTAAAATGCTAGTTAACATTAGTAATTAAACTTAAAAAGCGAATGTAAGTCGAAACTGCCTGTGAGCTTCTCCTGTACTATACCGTAATTCCTCTACTATGTGACAGTAAGTCGCGAGGTTATGACACAATCGTTAGCCTATTTTTACAAAAACGTCGCTACGGAGCCATAACGTGAGATACAAGGTAATGGAGTCTTTTATACATTGTTGTGTTTCTTTAGAAATAAACAATGGACAAATAGAGTCTTTAAATGCTTCAGATGTAAAGTTATTCGCCGTCAAAGTGGCGCCAAAATGAATGGCAGTCAATGGAATGCTAACGTGAAAAAAGGTGATAGCTTGGTAGCATCAAAATGGCGCCATAGGAGCTATGTGTTCCGGGGAGAGGCTTACCCCCTTGGACCCACATCAAGATGTTGGGTCTGGGAACTCACCATTGGCAGGGCTCAATCCGAGGGGCGGGATAAACGGTTGTCTTTCAAATTCCCTCTGCTCGTAATAGGATAGCGTTACAACCAGGCAGAGCAACGCTAGTTGATAGATTAAACTTTTGCCGTTTCCAGTCGGCAAAACTCAGAACACAGCTTCCTTTTTTAAGAATGATTTCTGTGCCGTTCTTTCGCAACTCCAAGTCTTCCAGAAAATAAAATAAATTTGCTGCCGCTAGGGTGCATCTAGATTTCTAGGCTACAAAAATGGTGCAGCATATCAGCATTTTAGACTTTGATATGGGTCAAGCTTCAGAAAACCTGGATCCTACATTTCCCACCATTCAGTTGAATAGAAAAAAAGACAGCTTTCCTTCTCCAGGGCCATGGAAGACTATATAGTGAACACAGAATGAGTGGTACACTTTAATAGTAGTAAGTGACAGCTCTTCTGTTGGGAATAATTGTATTTTACAAATATTGACTTATTATTAAGTTATGATGGATTGTTTAATTGGATGATGAATGATGGTAGATCATAAAATTAGATTTCCTGAGATAAATTTAGAGATAAATGTTGACATCTTGTGGCCTTTTCTAAGTATTACAAGTTTAATGAAAGGTTTTCTTCCTCAGAATAATTGATCAAATGCTTCAATACGTACAACAAAGTGGCAAAATAAGAACATATCAGACAGAGAGTGGGATGGTTTCATTAGTAATCAGGTTGTTTGTAAAGGTTGTAGAAGGTGAGGCCCTCTACAGTCGCCTTTCCATCCGCTCAGTAAAATTTATGCTGAAAATGTAAGTGACATTAGACATATGCTGCATCTCATGTTGCCTTCTCGAGTCCTCCTCTTGCCTCCCTTCCTTGTCTTAGTCCCTCCCCCCGAGGAAGCACGGGAGAGACGCGAGGAAATCAGGAAAGGAGAGAGGCAACGAGCAAATGTGTTTTAAAGGGATGAGACTTCCTTTCCTCTGAAGTCACTTGAATCCGTCAGCTGTTTGGGCGGAGTTATCCACTCCTTCAGCTGCACGGCTTTAGGGAAGGCTGCTCTCGTGTATCCTCGCCTATTAGCTCCTCGATGATCCCTCCTCGATGCTCGCTCCTCGGTCCTCAGGGTAAAAATAAGAGCTTTAAGACAACCTTCACAGAGGAGGGACAGAACAACTGGTTCAGCCGAGGACAGAGGAGTCGAGGACAAATAAGCGACATGAGATGCAGCTATAGTCTCTTCACCCACTCTCCTAGACCGCAGGAGGCATCTCTTTGCTCTCAGTACCATTGTCCCCTCACGCCACCGTCTCTGCGACCCTGTCTGTCGCCGTCTTCTTCTGTTCTCCTGCTTCTCCGTTCAGTCACACACACACACACACACACACACACACACACACACACACACACACACACACACACACACACACACACACACACACACACACACACTGTGCGTTTTAATATCTTTGTGGGGACCCGCCAGTGACATAATGCATTCCCTAGCCCCTTACCCTAAACCAAGTCTTAACCCTCAAACAGCCCATTAAAGTTGTGGGGTCCAGCATTTTGGCCCCACAAAGCTGTCCGGACCCCACAAGTATAGTGTATTCCCGTTTTTTGGACCCCATGAATGTAGTTAAACGAGAACACACACACACACACACACACACACACACACACACACACACACACACACACACACACACACACACACACACACACACACACACACACACACACACACACACACACACACACACACTCTTCTGGTTGCCACCTCAATTGTCTTGTTCACTCAGCCGCAGGTGGCTCACATTAGTCTTAATTAGGCACAGGAGTGAGGCAAGATTAACGTCAACTACACAAATTAAATGAAATGAACACAATTAAACAAACCATGCAAAAAGAATAACTACAAAACAGGACTTGCAAACAAATAAATAAATAAATAAATGAATAAATAAGGGCACTGCAAAACACACAGTTAAAAACATGCAAATACAAAATAAATGCCTAACTTGACCTGCTCACATATAAAGCTGAGTGAAATGTTAAGATACTCTAAGTAAAATGAACTCGAGTTTGATCGATGTTGTGGTAGAAATTTACGAGACATGAAGGAATTTATCATGTTTTACTTTTAATATTTAATTAACTGATGGTGTGATTATACAATAATCTAAGCACCATATAGAGCTGTGTGAAATGTAAAGAGACTAAAGTTTTTGGTATGACTCCATCATGTACCATTAGCTTTCTTTCTCTAGATCCACAGAAGACAATATACAACTGTTTTCACAGGATAAGTGGTACTCTTTTATAAGTAGTACATTAGACCGCTTTTCTGTTGGGAATAATTACATTTTAATTAATAGTACAGGCTTGTTAAACACATACATAAATGCTGACATCCAGTGGTCGGTTTAAAGTACTACAAGTTTAATAGCAGGTAGCTTTTTTCCTTAGTTAGAATAATCGATCAAATCCTTAAACACGTAAAACAAAGAGTCACAACAAGAACACAATATCAGACGTAGAGCACGAGGGTTTAAGTAGTATCAACTTTAGATATCAGGTTGCTTTGCTTCATTGATTTCAATAACAAATTCATGATCTTAACTTTTTTAACTCTGCTGTTAATGTGGCATGGCATGACAGTCCAGCAACACAAAGTAAAATTATCTTCAGGCTCATATTTGAATGAAGTATTACAAACAGGTGCTCACTTTGTTTGATTTGAATACACAGCAGTCATTGCTTACATAAAAGTGATTTGAATCCAGTCAAATGTTCATCTAATCTATAAGCTACATTTGCATTGGTATGAAATGAAATTGGACAGTGGCCTGAATATTAGCTCAGATAATAAATACATCATCGCATTTTAGGTTCGGAGTAAGACTTGGAGCTGGAGATGAACTATTTTCTGAACAGTGAAGAGTCTAGTTATGTCAAAACTAAGTGGATGAATGAATGTGTTCATGTTTCAGTTGTCAAGTCTAATCAGATGTTAATACATCTCCCTGGAAAAGGAGGGCAAGAAAATTTACCTACAGAAATTAACTGTGTAAAAAGTATCACAAAATCTGGATTGGTTTTGCAACATGCAAAAAATCACACACACTCCTGCCTTAGACCTGTTCCACACACACACACACACACACACACACACAGTAACAGTAAATACACAGTATATTTAAATACAGTGTATTAACAGTGTAACATTTGGATCAGATATCAGTTTAACGCCATCTCAGAAGGATGAAGGTCAGAAACAAACAACAAGGTGGGTGTCCTTAAAAAATATCATGACATGTTTTAGTTATTCATTTTTCGGGCTGCAACTAACAAGTATTTTCATTATCCATCAATACTGTATGCCAATTATTTCCTGGACTAATCGATTAAATTATTTCACTATTTTTGATTGAAAAATAAGTGAAAAAAGACAAATATCAAAATATACTGTTGAGGTTTTTTTTTCGTTTCATTTCCCACAGACTCTGTTGGAAATGTATTTTTTTTTATACAGATGACGATGACTTAAAGGGAGGCATCATAAGCACAATACTTACATTCACTGTAGGTCTGTTCAAGATGACAGCTTAGTGAATAATATTGCATTATGTTTTGATCGGTATATTTTAGTAAAATAAAGAGAATAAAATCTGAATCAAAGTAACCAGTAACATTTGTCCGGCAGGTAAATGTAGGGCAATGTTCGGCTATCAGGTAGAAGTACAAAGTAAGTAGTACACAGTTGAAGTTGATCGGTGGTGGCAATGCAACACTTCCAGGGGGCCAAGCAATCGTTCCGGTTTGAACGGGCAAGGATGAAATGTTGGATATTAAGGAAAATATATTGATTTTCAATTATTTTCAATTGGATCTGTGCCTGGAATTGTTTAACTATCAATAGGTTTGTCAATTCCACTTAGTTTTTTATTCCAATACCATTTTCTTTTCTTTATTTGGCTTGAACTTCTTAATATCATCATCATCTTAAATAAACGTTAGTGTGGATGACTGAAAGAGAGAAGACTAACTTTACCTTACTGTTTGGACACTTGCACAGTTGATACTGTATTATGTAAGGTTTAATGCCCAAAGAGGTGTCCGTGGTCAGGTATTAACGGACAATGGCGAGGCGTGAACCGACCGATGCGCAGTTCCTTGCCGTCGTTCATTATTCCCTGACAATGGACATCTCGTCGGGCATTTACCCTTACTTAGTGGTTTTCCTAAAGACTAACTACAGAAACCTTCAGGCACTCCACTGATCAATATACTCAACATATATTTAATTAAAAGGTTTAAGTCGCAGGAAGAGCACAACACGATAGATCCCTCTTTTGGGAATAATGCAATAGACATTTTCTCTGTTTGATTGTCTTTTTCTCTTCCAGATATGGCAGTAAACTCTTCCTCCTCCAATGACTCCCTCTTTCACCCTTTGTACATGACTTGTCTCATCATCAGACCAAACTCCTTTATCTTTACTTCATATTAAATCTCCAACATCCTCCTCCTCCTCCCTCTCTGCATCCTCGTCCTCTACCTGTGTCTCCAACGATGGCGGCGACATCGCTCCACTTCTGCAGCAGCAACGATGAGTCACTCAGACAGCTTCACCTACCACATGGTCGCCATGGAGCTGATTGGCATCTTTGGGTGCACCCTTTGCTGCTGTGGTATCTACATGGATCATGTTGATTTATTTTCTGTAGGGTTCTGTCTTTGGACCATGACCTGGTATGGAGAGATGTTCTTTCACATCCTGACCTGTGTGGAGCGCTACCTGGCTGTTGTTCATCCCGTCACCTACCTGAGTCTGAGGAGAGAGAGAGGGATCAGAATCAGAAATGTCAGCATTGGCTGTGTTTGGCTGCTTTCCTTTGGAACATCAGGTCTGATGACTTCAGAAAACATATTCTTTATTGTGGGTTTCAGCTACTTGATTGTCTCCTTGATCATTGTGTACTTCTGCAGTTTTTCTGTCCTCTGTGTTCTGATTCGTCCAGGGCCAGGGGAACAGGGCGGGGACAGGGAAAGAGTTGACCAATCAAAGAAGAGGGCTTTCTATACCATCATGGCTATACTGGTAGTGCTGCTGTTCAGATGTTCTGGGGGTCTGGTTTGGGCTGTTTTAAATAAGTTGAGGGAAAGTGTTCACTATGTGGTGGCAGTAACTGAAATCAGGTTGATGGTCCTCAGCAGTCTGGTGTTACCTCTCTTGTTTCTACTCAGATCAGGGACATTAGCGTGTTCTAAAAACAACACCTAATGAGGAACAGGATTAGATTTGCATTAAATCACTTCAGTTACAAGCAAACCATTGCCTATTCAAACATCTTCTGGGTTGATCTCCACCTGCTCCTGAGAAAAATACAGTATATCTGCCTCTTTAGCTGCCCGATGCGCGAATGTCTTCTCCAGCTCGTGTCTTTCTGTGTCTGCTGTTTGATGTAGGGCAGGCAGAGTACAGTGGGTAGAACAGAGCTGTCTGCTGTTTGAAATGATACTGTTTTGGTTTTACAGTAAAAGTGTAAAGCTGAAACAGAGCTAAAGTGGTTTAGAAGCTGGGCAGAGTTGGGTGATACTTACTTCTGCGTCATTCAAACATGATTAATAGTAGTGGAGCCTTTATAGTTTATATTAGACTCCTTGCTATACTCATATATCTCTTCCTATACATGAACTGATTTTTTAGCCTTTTTTTTAAGTTTCATAATTGTGAATAAGCTACGATCTTCCCATAGCAGAATCAAATTGTTAATTTTCGTTATGTTTCTGAACAAAGAAACTGCTGAACCACATCAGATCTGCCCCCTCTACTTTTGGATTGTAATTGCCACTAATAATCGGCCTTTTTGTGATTATTGTTTATCAATTTTTGATAAATTAATCAATTTTATCTTGATCTCTGCCTGGGTATATGCATGATTTTGCTGACCATTTTTTATTCTGCCTATGTTTGTTAAGCACTTTGGTCAGCTGATCTGTGGTTATAGACTTGTTGACCCCGACACAAGCTCTGTGTCAACCAGCAATCAGTGTCTCTAAACCACAATGCTGTTCCACCTTGTCAAATCTTTTCTTTTCCCTGGCCACTGGAACAGCATATGGAAACATTTCCCTACAGCATGTCCTGTGCATTTGACTTGTTACAGAAATAATACACACGCACCCTACACAACATACTGTATAATCTATTTTCTGATGGACACCTGTGCAGCAGAGAAACAATTCCTACTGTCACAGTTGGTCTCCTTTAATGCAACTAAAAATGTAACTAACTAATGACCTGATACTCACTGGGTATGATTAATCGATTGATGTACATCTGTGTTTATTAAGCTAATTAAGACCTCTCATATGGAGTAAAGCATTATACAGTGAAGCATATGTTGTTTTATTTCAAACTTTAAAAGGTCCTTTTTGTTGCTTGTGACCCTTTAATATAAAGCAACTTGTATTTGCAAATTCACATCAGAAGTTACACATCTAGACTTTTTTTTCACACAGTTACATACCTGGAAGCTGGCCACTGAGCAGCTCCACTGGAGTGGTGGGGTTAAGGGCCTTGCTCAAGGGCACCTCAGTGGTGGTTAATAAGGGAGGGACAAGCACTGCTCTTTCACTTTCCCCACCCAGATCTGATCCTGTTGGTCTGGGGATTGAACCGGCAACCTCCCGGGCTCAAACTTGCTTCTTTTACCTTTAGGCCACATCATGCACAGTTCAAGGAGTTTTCTCTTTTTAGACTGTTTAACTGCAATTAAATGTCAGTTAACACTGCGTTAGTATGGAATATGTGTATTTAAATGTTTGGGGTGATTGTGTGGAATGGTTTGAATATAGAACTTGAACGGATGAGGACGGATATTAGAATTGAGTTATAGAGAAGGGTATTCTTCTCCTTTTCGGGTATATTATTTGTAATATTTTTTATGTTGTTTAAAATTTGTATATTGAGAGTTTACTGTTAATTGTGTTTTGTTTTACATGTTTGAAGCTAATATGATATGATTTTGTTTGTAAAAAGAAATTGTCTGTTGATATATGCTGATAGCATTTGTAAATGTTATAAAGTACAACTTTTGGTTTAAAGTAGTTTGCTTTCACCAAGGAAAGTTCTTTAAAGTTGTTGTGTGTCTCAGTGTGCTGTTAATGTCTATTACTGGAAAGGCTGCAGGAGAAAAACCAGAGCGGGACATTTGCATACTAAGAAAGTACAGTATAAAGTATCAATACATAAACATGATACCTTTAAGAGCTTTATGACATGCAAACAAAATAGTCCATCTTCATTCATGCAAATACATTTAAAAAAAAAACCAGAAAAACACATGCACTCGCATTAGCACATTACCATTTAAAGAGAGGAGATACAGGAGCTCTGCAGTCCAGTTTGAAGACACAGCAGGGAGAAGTTCAAGAAGAAACACTACTGAAAAAGTGAGTGAGTCTTTTATTCTGTAAAAGATGTAATATTTCACTATATACATAATTTGGCAGCACTAAACTCTTTTACATGTTTAAAGGTCCCATAAAAAGTGAGATTTCATGTGTTTTTTGATTATACAGCAGGTTAAGGTGTCAAAATGCTCCCAGAGAGTCTTTATTCAGAAACTGGGCCTTTAAACAAACCGTCAGGACTTCCATTGTGATGTCACAACTATACTATATATATATGTTTATATATAGGTAGGAAAGTGCCACTACAGTGCCGTTACAGTCATTCCCCGGCTGCAATGACAGTGCAGAGACAGTGAGAGGGCAGATGCGTAAGACCCAGAAACGCTCACCAATCAAAAAGGAATTTCCCTTTTCAGTAGCGGGGCTTAAAGAGAGTCAGTGTATCTTTTGGTCATTAAATTTTCCTTTCATAAACAGGTATTAAAAACAAAAAACTAATGGTTTGATTTTTGTTTTAAAATACAACATTTGAAAATTTTAATAAAAGGCGTTTTTTCCTTTTCATGGTCAAAAGGGGATGAGAGAAATTTTAAATAGGCATTGATTTTCATTTTCTATTTCATATAACAAAAAATAAAATCATTAGAAAACAAGGCATGTTTTTTATAATCTAAGACCGGATGGTGTTATTTCCAAGGCAACAGCGCTAGTGTACCAGTGTTGCTTTCAACACAGGCTAAAATGACATTGGAACATAGACCGTTAATATTATTTACGGTCTATGCTTTGGAACCCTACTCTGATGGTGCTTGAGCGAACTAGCTAACATTAGCTCAGTATCAGACGAATCTACCGAGCTTTGACAGATAGTGATTTGGTTTGATGCACTGTGCTAGGGAGGCTAGCTAGTTGCTTTTAGTCTCAGTCTGTAAGATAACCAAACTTAATTCAAATATAACGTGCAAATAGGGAAATAAATGTGTAACGTTACATAAAATAAAGTCTGCTGAAATAAATAAAAGTAAAACTTATGTATTTAGGCAATTGAACGATATTGACAAATTTATATCTTTGTATGTATTGCCTCATTTATTCATTTCAGAATATTTCATAGCCATATTTATGATTATTTATGTGAAGAGGTGCAAAAAAAACGGAGGATCCGTTGCTCAGGAAGTTGGGGTACATCTAATTTCAGCGTGGTGTCTGATGAGTTCATACAGTCTATGGTCACATCAAGTTTGAGCCATTTTCAGCGCAAAATCTCCCATTTCTTGCAGAAAATCCTCTTGCTTCACTTCCCTGTGATATGCACACAGAGATTTCTGCACATGACAGGCCTTTTTTTTTGCCATGTCTAAAATCAGATCAGAGTAGGAATAGGAAAGTCATTTTAGCCTGTGCTGAAAGCAACACTGGTACACTTCCACTGTTGCCTTGGAAATGAAAACATCCAGTCTCTGACTATAAAAAACAGGAAAAATCAAACAACGAAAATCAAACAACCATTCGTTTTTTGTTTACGAAAGGAAATGCAATAATTCACAATGCAACAACACAATAATACTGTTGTTTGAACATTAAGACATGTAAACATGTTCTAGTAAAAAACCCAAACACAAATACAAACCTGAAAATGAGAATAATACGGGACCTTTAATATGACTTTAAGTTTATTGTGCGTTTTCACAATGTTTTAAAGATTAGCATTTTGCCCTCTCCTCCTCAACCACCATCTTATTTTCTATTTTTTTTCTCTCCTCCCTCCTCATCACACCATCATGGCAACAGTTATGTCCTTCAACTCCTCGAACGTCTCCCTCCTCCCTCCTCACCTCTCCTCCTCTAATTCCTCCCTCTATCCCACCTCAGCCGGCTGCTTTATCTACAAATCCATCTTTTTCATCTTCACTACGTTCTCCGTCACCAACATCCTCCTCATGCTCCCTCTCTGCATCCTCGTGCTTTTCCTGGGTGTCCAAAGATGGCGGCGACAGCGCTCCACCTCCGCAGCAGCGATGACGAGTCACTCAGACGTTTTCACCTACCACATGGTCGCAATTGAAATGATCGGGATCTTTGGGTGTGGCTTCTTCTGTTGCGGCATGTGCATCAACGTCTCATTGTTGATAACTTGGGGTATGCAAGTTTTCTCATACGCCACGAACGGACAGTTTGTCTTTCACATCTTGACCTGTGTGGAGCGCCACCTGGCTGTTGTTCATCCAATCATCTATATGGGCCTGAGGAAGAGGGGCGCGGTCAGAATCAGAAATGTCGCCATCGGGTGCTGTTGGCTGCTTGTTTTGGGATCGTTTGGCCTAACCAATCTGAAAAACAGCATCGTCCCATTTTTTTGTATCTCAATTGTGTCCATATCTGTCGTCTCCTTCTGTAGCCTCTCCGTTCTCCGCGCTCTGATTCGTCCAGGGCCAGGGGAAGGGGGCGGCGACCGGGGTAAAGTCGACCAATCAAAGATGAGGGCGTTTCACACCATCAGTGCCATAACAGGAGCTCTTTTTGTCAGGTTTGGGGGACATCTGCTTGTTCTTTCAATTTACGTCTCCTCTGCAATGAGTGAGTATGTCCGATGTTGTCTGCTGCTGTCAGGAGTCTTTTTCGGTCTCCCCAGCAGTCTGGTTTTGCCTCTGCTGTTTCTACACAGGGCAGGAAAACTACTGTGTTGTAGGAACAGCACAGAATCAGGACAAGGATCAGAGTAGAGCATCCTCAGTTTGATTTGATTAAACTCAGTGAATAGAAACTTACAGTTAAATAGATGTCTTTAAATAATCTTGTTTTATTATTTTAATTGAAAGCAAAAGTGTCCTCTACCCCTTTTATTTCTGGGCAGTGTCGCTACATGTCTCAGCCTAGCAGGCCATTTATTATTTCTAAGGACAGATTAGATCATTCAGAAAAGTGTGAGTGATATTATGTATCTTAGGCAAACACAAACACACACACACACACACACACACACACACACACACACACACACACAGACAGACAGATAGACAGGTGTTTGGTGTTTGATTTGAATTAGCATCAGTTTTAAGCTACAGCTCATTTGAATCCTGTCAAACATCCACTTGATGTTAGATAAGGTGAATAACACCAGAATAAAAGGTCTATCTTTTGAAAGAACTATGACTTCCTGCAGTGGCATTTATTTGTTGTAAATTGCTTCAGCCTGTTGTTGTCTGTGTCTGATTAAGCCTTTTTTTTTTTTTTTAACTTTGTCAGAGTTTAAAAACTGCCTTGTGTGACAATAAATTGTTCAGATGATCCAATTGATTTTGTAAAGACATTTTTCAACACATACAGGAGCATGTGTTCCCTCAGTTCATCTGAAAATGAAAAAAACGACAAAGATAAATACTTGGTCATCAACATAAATGAAATTGTTTTCCTGTTTGATTCATTTCTTCATATATTGTGTTTATGGCCCTCTGTTGGAAGAAGAGTTATAGAATATGAGAAATGTATAAACCAATTACTTTTATAGTGTTTATATACTGTATGTGCACCATCAATACATTTCCAGAATAATGATATATGTATGGCTTTAAATGATGGAATAAATGTAATGAATAATGACTCTCAAATGTGTTTGTGTGCAGTCTGTGCTTTTAGAACTTTTGATTTATGGAGGAAGATTGATCTGTACTTAATGAGGTCCAGAGGTTGATGATGGAGTGTCTTTGGGCAAACCTGTGGCATGGTGCTATTCTGCATCTATGATTTATGCAAAGTGATTTTTCATGGGTTACATGGAACACACACACACACACACACACACACACACACACACACACACACACACACACGCACACATACACACACATACTCAGATTCCCATTATATCTGTATGGACAACACACCAGATTACAGTCCAGACACACAGCAGACAGAAGATCAGAAAGATCAGAATCAAACACGGACAGAGTGAGTGTCTTTTAATGATCTTATGATAGATGTAATTTAATGTTTTTGTCTTACATATTAAAGTGACATGTAACAACTAAATGCCTGTTACTTAAAACTCTTTGACAGTGAAATGTATTCAATGTGTTTTTCAGTTGTTTTGATATTTAAAATATCATTTTATTTGTTTGTGTTTTATAGTTTTGATAGCAGATATTTTATTTATTTTCTGTCAAAATATCCGATTCCTGCAATACAATATCCGCCTGTAGCAAATGTTAAACTTCTTCAGGGTCAAATTTAGGCACAGGTAGCACTTGGCTAAGGTTAGGGAAAGATTATGGTTTAATCCAAAAAAGTCAAAAATCACTAGAAGCACAATTGGGAAAACAATGTAGTGCTCTAAACAGTACATGTACCTTCTTGGAGACAGGAAGCTGTATTTTTAGCAACACTAACATCACGGCTTTTGGGATTGGCAAAGTTAGATTACCAATTTGATCGAATGTGGAATATCTCAATAACCATTAGATGGAAAGATGGAAATTTAAATGAAGGATGAATTCCAATAACTTAGGTGATCCTTTGGCTTTTCATCTAGTTCTACCAGCGGGTCAAAGATTGATTTGGTAACACTTTATAATAATGCTACATGAATTATGATGATTTCATGCATGACCTCATTCATGAAAAAGCATGATTTCCTTGTGAACTATCAGTAATGTAGGATTAATAGTATCTCATGCATGACTTACTGAAGGAACAATACATTAATTAATGCATCAATTAAGGTTTTTGAATCATCTTGATTTCTGATTTATTAACAATGTTCATGTCTTCTACAGGAAAACTTACCAGTCATATATAGTGTGCATATATTCTGGAGAATTGTAGTGTTTTAATCATTAACTAAACATTACTTCTTCATTACTTCATCATGTTTTTGGCCCTTCAAATAAAGTGCTGACCTGGTCCATATTTGATATTGATAAATAAGATATGATTAATGGTGGTATGAAATTAAATGTATTAATTAAAAGGAGTGGGTTGGTAAACATTGACACAAAATAAAGTATACTGCGGATACATTTTTATAGTTGCTTTATTCACAACTACATAAGGCACCTAAACAGTAATGCCTGAGATCAATGCTCACCCATGTAGGATATTATGAATATTACGTTTTACCAACTTCTAAGTCTGAACACAAGAAATGTCTTGGCAATGTTTTTTTTCATTGGAGGGGTCACAACAATGATTGCACCATTAATCATAGGTCATTTATCAATGTTAAAGATAGACTAGGTCAGCACTTTACTTGTAAGGCCCCAAACATGATGAAGAACAACACTACAATTCAGTTTCTTTAGCCTGTCGCTTAACTACAGATTTACCTAGACACGAACGTCATTAATAAATCAGAAATGATGATTGAAATACCTTAACTGATGCATGAATTAATGTAATGTTCCTGCATTAAGTGATGCATGCGATATTATTAATCCTTGTACATTACTCATAGTTCATAAAGTACTACATGCATGCTTTTTCATGCATGAAGTCATGCCATTATAACCATTATTATTGTTACGGCCTCCATTTAAAGGAACAAACAAAGGCTCAAAAGGGATTGGGGGATGCAATGCAATATAAAAAGGATGCCAGACACAATGTTAACAAATATCCAACAAGCTTTATTAAATAATTAATATTCCTGAAAGTAACAAGCAAAGAGAAACAAAAAGGGACTGGAGACCCTGGCCAAAAAGAACAAGAAGAAGAACAAGATGAGGAGAAAACTCCTCACTGGTGTGCTGCTGGTGTGCTCTCTATGTGCTCTCCACTCTCTGCCTTCTTATCACCTCCCCCACTCTACCTGAGCACTGATTACACTCAGGTGTGCAACAGGCAGAGGGAGGAGGGCAGAATGGGAAACATCAAGAGAGAGAGAGGGAGAAAACAAAACACACACAAGAGGCCCATGTAGCAATTATAATGTGTTACCATTAAATTTGTCCAATACTTTGGTTAATGACGAAATACATGTAAAGCTACTACAAAATCAGCTGCACCTTTTGGTTACTGCTGATTAGCTAATGTTAGCATGCTAAAATGCTAAACTAAGACCATGGTAGACATTAGCATAGCTGTATGTTCATTGTGGGCATGTTTGCATGCTATCATTAACCTCATAGAATTGCTCGAATTCTCAGTCCCAATTTTCCACTTTTTGATTTTGTTTTTCACTCTCCCATCTTTCTGTCTTTTCCACCTTTGCCGTACAGTCATGTCAGTGAACTCATCTTCCTCCTCCAATGCCTATCTTCCTTCTTCGTTCACTCTCCATTTATCAAAAATGCATCGACTCCACAGCCGGCGCTGTCAGCCTCATCGCCCTTCACCGTCACCAACATCCTCCTCATCCTCCCTCTCTGCATCCAGGTCATCTACCTGGGTCTCCAACGATGGCGAAAGACAGCGCTCTGGCGCGGCGATGAGCCACTCCGACATCTTTACCTACCACATGGTCGCCATGGAGCTGATTTGTGTCTTAGCTTCCATTCTCTGCTGTTGTGGTATCGTTACTCATCTCCCAGTAATGTCAACGCTGGGTATCTACCTTTTCTCCATCAATTCAGTGGGACAGCAGTTCTTTCACATCCTGACCTGTGTGGAGCGCTACTTGGCTGTCGTTCATCCCGTCACCTACCTCGGCCTGAGGAAGGCGAAAGGGGATTAGAATCAGAAACATCACTGTTGGATGTGTTTGGCTGCAGTGCTTTACAGTGCGCAGGTCTAATGTCCGCAACCAAGATCAATGCCATCAACATCATTTCTTATTGTCTCTTAGCCTTCATGTTGATTTGTCGTCTCTTTCTGCAGTCTTTCTCTTCTCCGTGTTCTGATTCGCCGGGGGCCAGGGTGAACAGGGCTGGGGACAGGGCAAGAGTTGACCATTCAAAGCAGAGGGCGTTCTACACCATCATGGCCATACTTGGGAGCGCTATTGATGAGATTTGTAGGGGTTGTGGTTTGCAATGCTCTGGATGAAAAGTGTATTGCGTTTTTGTCTGTGTTTTGGCTGGGTCTGCCCAGCAGTCTGGTGTTACCTCTGCTGTTTCTGCACAGAGCAGGAAAACTACTGTGTTGGAAGAACAACACTGAGTCAGGACAAGGATAAGGTGAGACTAGAGTACAGACAGATTTCATGGAAGGGCGCCTTTAACACCTATAGTTTGGTATGGCAATAGCTCAGTCAAGGGGGGGTTATGTGCGCAAGGTTGAAATTGCAGGCTATAAAATGCACAGATTTTTAGTTCACTTCCTGTTTTTGGGTCGGAACGTGATTTCACCTAAAGTAATCCAAAATCTAGTGCTAGTGCAGCTAGAGCTTCACCTGAAGAAGTTCAGGCAGCATGCACAGACCCAGCTGCATGCTGGGAGATGTAGTCTGTTTTCCTTTTTGTACTTAGAGTCTGGAATGGGTCAAGTGACACACTGAGGGCTAAATAATTACACCAAGAAGTCCTTATGCTAAAACGTTCGTAAATGCATCCAGTTATTTGTTTATTTATATATTTAGAGGATCCATGCATGCATGGAAAAAAATAACACAATGACGTACAAATATAAATCTTAGAGTTGTTCGTTCAAAAACGTAGAGTCCCAATGATGTAAACATAAAACTAATGAAATGATGTTCACCGTGGCCCAAATTATAACACATTTCAGATCATGGCTGTCAGCCTTAAAGCTTAACTTGCTGTTTTTTTTAGCTATGAAAATAACAGAGGACACAGTGAGGCAGAGCAGGACGTGTTCTGGTCCTAATGACTGTGATTGATTTGAATACGCACCTGTTTGAAGTTACAGCTCATTTGAATCCACTTTAAAGGACGGATGGAGACAAGAATAGAGACAATGTTGGTTTTACACACCACATGTATTCACTGCATCAAATAGAGAAATAATTCCTTTAAAATTTGATTGACTTTTTATTTCCACAGTGTTAATCTCTGAGGCATTAGGATTGTTCTGCAGTGGTAATAAGAGGTTGTTCATCCTGAATTGGCCCTGAAGTGTAGCCTGTCGTTACCTTCGCTCCCAACGTCTAAAATGTGTATACGTCTATAAAATGCCTTGTCTAAACTTTCTGACAATAATTTCTAATTTCTCATTCAGGAGCATGTAATCCTTCTTATCAGAAGCTCGTATTGAGATGAATTTATTATTTATTATTATTATATTTTATATTTCTTGTGCAAAAAACATGGATGATAGGCCTACTGGCCTATAGGTAATGTATCCATCCATAGATACAGTTAATCATAATGATTTACTGTGTCACATGTAAGTTTAACATTAAAACTTGATTTATAAAATGATGCCAACAATTAATATTTGAATAGCTTGGTATTCTGGTGGTATAATTATTGCAGTTTAGTAAGATTTAACAAAACTACTTGGTAAGGTGTTGGAAAAGATCATGGTTGGTGTTCAAATAAGTCTGTTTGCTTTTTTAACTTTCTCGTTTGTGAATTGTGGGATAATTTTACCTTTTTGGGGTCTCAAAAATAAATTTGTACTTTCAGAAGTCATCATCATGTGTCATTTTTTTAAATGTAAAATTGTATGTACAAGTTTATAAGTATAGTAACTTTAGTTGTCAGATAAATAATATCTCCCTCTGAAATGTCATGGAGTAGAAGTATAAAGTAGCATACAATGGAAATACTTCAAAAAAAGTACAAGTATCTGAAAACTTAGTTAGTGCAGCACTTCAATTTACATCTCTGCATCAAGGTCAGGTTATTTGTGCACTAATCACTCAAGATCAACCATAACAGTAAATTATGCCTTTAAATAATTTGTGTGGTTTACTTTTCTTTTTTTTTCTTCTTTTTTTTACATGTTGGATGCTTGCTTTGTTTCAATAAAGTAAAAATGGGTAAATATGTTTGCAATTCTGCACATGTCCCTACTTAAAAGATTAAATTGATGCATTATTTTAAGGCACCATGAACAGCTTCATTTCAAACATACTTAGGGCAGCATACTAAACCAAACAAACAGCACCTGTAGGGAGAAGAGAGGGACCAAAGACAGCCAGCCAATCAGAGAGAAGAGAGGGACCACAGACAGCCAATCAGAGAGAAAAGAGAGCTGTCAGCTGCAGCCACTGTGGAATTACCCTCAGGTGTTTCCACTTACTCTAACGACCCCTGGCAGAGAATCACACACAACTCAAGATGACGCATCAGGGGTCCGTTCCAGGAAGGAGGTTTAACAAACTCTGAGTCTAACCCTGATCTCTAAGTTGATTTACTCTGAGATGGGAAACTCTGAGTTTTCAGTTCCAGAACAGCTGATTTGAGTTGGTTCAATCAACTCGGGAGTAAGGTTCACTCGGGGTTATACGTGTGCACAACCACTATAAAAAGGCAGCATGAATGGAGCCATGATTCTACGATTCACCATGGCAACAACCACAAACAAACGGGTCGGGCGGAAATACTCATGCGCACAAACAGCGAGTTTGAACCTATACTGTTTATGGTTTGAACATGCATTTCGTTAAAAAAGCAAGACAGCGGCTGCTGCTGCAAAAGAGAGAGAATTGGTGTAGGAGAAAATTGCTGCTCGAGTCAATGTGTAGGCATTAACAGTGTATTAATTTCATATTTTATCACAGTTAACTTAACTTATAATATTACTGGTGAAAACTGGAACTTTATTACACCTATAATTTTAGGTGCAATCCTGCGGTCGAAAAAGAAAACTATAGGCTACTAATCCCGTTCTGAGGCTGCAGCACTATAATCATTAACAGAACTATAATGTATAATCATTTATTTCTTTTTAATGGCTCTCACTAGTTTGTGTCCAGGGAACACTACAAAAACTGGTGTTACCTCTGCTGTTTCTGCACAGAGCAGGAAAACTACTGTGTTGGAAGAACAACACTGAGTCAGGACAAGGATAAGGTGAGACTAGAGTACAGACAGATTTCATGGAAGGGCGCCTTTAACACCTATAGTTTGGTATGGCAATAGCTCAGTCAAGGGGGGGATTATGTGCGCAAGGTTGAAAATGCAGGCTATGAAATGCACAGATTTTTAGTTCACTTCCTGTATTTGGGTCGGAACGTGATTTCACCTAAAGTAATCCAAAATCTAGTGCTAGTGCAGCTAGAGCTTCACCTGAAGAAGTTCAGGCAGTATGCACAGAGCCAGCTGCATGCTGGGAGATGTAGTTTGTTTTCCTTTTTGTACTTAGAGTCTGGACTGGGTCAAGTGACACGCTGATGGCTAAATAATTACACCAAGAAGTCCTTATGCTAAAACGTTTGTCAATGCATCCAGTTATTTGTTTATTTATATATTTAGAGGATCCATCCGCATGCATGGAAAAAAATAACACAATGACGTACAAATATAAATCTTAGAGTTGTTCGTTCAAAAACGTAGAGTCCCAATGATGTAAACATAAAACTAATGAAATGATGTTCACCGTGGCCCAAATTATAACACATTTCAGATCATGGCTGTCAGCCTTAAAGCTTAACTTGCTGTTTTTTTTAGCTATGAAAATAACAGAGGACACAGTGAGGCAGAGCAGGACGTGTTCTGGTCCTAATGACTGTGATTGATTTGAATACGCACCTGTTTGAAGTTACAGCTCATTTGAATCCACTTTAAAGGACGGATGGAGACAAGAATAGAGACAATGTTGGTTTTACACACCACATGTATTCACTGCATCAAATAGAGAAATAATTCCTTTAAAATTTGATTGACTTTTTATTTCCACAGTGTTAATCTCTGAGGCATTAGGATTGTTCTGCAGTGGTAATAAGAGGTTGTTCATCCTGAATTGGCCCTGAAGTGTAGCCTGTCGTTACCTTCGCTCCCAACGTCTAAAATGTGTATACGTCTATAAAATGCCTTGTCTAAACTTTCTGACAATAATTTCTAATTTCTCATTCAGGAGCATGTAATCCTTCTTATCAGAAGCTCGTATTGAGATGAATTTATTATTTATTATTATTATATTTTATATTTCTTGTGCAAAAAACATGGATGATAGGCCTACTGGCCTATAGGTAATGTATCCATCCATAGATACAGTTAATCATAATGATTTACTGTGTCACATGTAAGTTTAACATTAAAACTTGATTTATAAAATGATGCCAACAATTAATATTTGAATAGCTTGGTATTCTGGTGGTATAATTATTGCAGTTTAGTAAGATTTAACAAAACTACTTGGTAAGGTGTTGGAAAAGATCATGGTTGGTGTTCAAATAAGTCTGTTTGCTTTTTAACTTTCTCGTTTGTGAATTGTGGGATAATTTTACCTTTTTGGGGCCTCAAAAATAAATTTGTACTTTCCAAAGTCATCATGTGTCTTTTTTTTTAAATGTAAAATTGTATGTAAAAGTTTATAAATTTAGTAACTTTAGTTGTGATCGAAAAAGTCAAATAATATCTCCCTCTGAAATGTCATGGAGTAGAAGTATAAAGTAGCATACAATGGAAATACTTCAAGTAAAGTACAAGTATCTGAAAACTTAGTTAGTGCAGCACTTCAATTTACATCTCTGCATCAAGGTCAGGTTATTTGTGCACTAATCACTCAAGATCAACCATAACAGTAAATTATGCCTTTAAATAATTTGTGTGTTTTTTTACATGTTGGATGCTTGCTTTGTTTCAATAAAGTAAAAATGGGTAGATATGTTCGCAATTCTGCACACGTCCCTACTTAAAAGATTAAATTGATGCATTATTTTAGGGCACCATGAACAGCTTCATTTCAAACATTCTTGGGGCAGCATACTAAACCAAACAAACAGCACCTGTAGGGAGAAGAGAGGGACCAAAGACAGCCAGCCAGAGAGAAGAGAGGGACCAAAGACAGCCAATCAGAGAGAAAAGAGAGCTGTCAGCTGCAGCCACTGTGGAATTACCCTCAGGTGTTTCCACTTACTCTAACGACCCCTGGCAGAGAATCACACACAACTCAAGATGACGCATCAGGGGTCCGTTCCAGGAAGGAGGTTTAACAAACTCTGAGTCTAACCCTGATCTCTAAGTTGATTTACTCTGAGATGGGAAACTCTGAGTTTTCAGTTCCAGAACAGCTGATTTGAGTTGGTTCAATCAACTCGAGTAAGGTTCACTCGGGGTTATACGTGTGCACAACCACTATAAAAAGGCAGCATGAATGGAGCCATGATTCTACGATTCACCATGGCAACAACCACAAACAAACGGGTCGGGCGGAAATACTCATGCGCACAAACAGCGAGTTTGAACCTATACTGTTTATGGTTTGAACATGCATTTCGTTAAAAAAAGCAAGACAGCGGCTGCTGCTGCAAAAGAGAGAGAATTGGTGTAGGAGAAAATTGCTGCTCGAGTCAATGTGTAGGCATTAACAGTGTATTAATTTCATATTTTATCACAGTTAACTTAACTTATAATATTACTGGTGAAAACTGGAACTTTATTACACCTATAATTTTAGGTGCAATCCTGCGGTCGAAAAAGAAAACTATAGGCTACTAATCCCGTTCTGAGGCTGCAGCACTATAATCATTAACAGAACTATAATGTATAATCATTTATTTCTTTTTAATGGCTCTCACTAGTTTGTGTCCAGGGAACTCTACAAAAACTGGTGTTACCTCTGCTGTTTCTGCACAGAGCAGGAAAACTACTGTGTTGGAAGAACAACACTGAGTCAGGACAAGGATAAGGTGAGACTAGAGTAGAGACAGATTTCATGGAAGGGCGCCTTTAACACCTATAGTTTGGTATGGCAATAGCTCAGTCAAGGGGGGGATTATGTGCGCAAGGTTGAAAATGCAGGCTATGAAATGCACAGATTTTTAGTTCACTTCCTGTATTTGGGTCGGAACGTGATTTCACCTAAAGTAATCCAAAATCTAGTGCTAGTGCAGCTAGAGCTTCACCTGAAGAAGTTCAGGCAGTATGCACAGAGCCAGCTGCATGCTGGGAGATGTAGTTTGTTTTCCTTTTTGTACTTAGAGTCTGGACTGGGTCAAGTGACACGCTGATGGCTAAATAATTACACCAAGAAGTCCTTATGCTAAAACGTTTGTCAATGCATCCAGTTATTTGTTTATTTATATATTTAGAGGATCCATCCGCATGCATGGAAAAAAATAACACAATGACGTACAAATATAAATCTTAGAGTTGTTCGTTCAAAAACGTAGAGTCCCAATGATGTAAACATAAAACTAATGAAATGATGTTCACCGTGGCCCAAATTATAACACATTTCAGATCATGGCTGTCAGCCTTAAAGCTTAACTTGCTGTTTTTTTTAGCTATGAAAATAACAGAGGACACAGTGAGGCAGAGCAGGACGTGTTCTGGTCCTAATGACTGTGATTGATTTGAATACGCACCTGTTTGAAGTTACAGCTCATTTGAATCCACTTTAAAGGACGGATGGAGACAAGAATAGAGACAATGTTGGTTTTACACACCACATGTATTCACTGCATCAAATAGAGAAATAATTCCTTTAAAATTTGATTGACTTTTTTATTTCCACAGTGTTAATCTCTGAGGCATTAGGATTGTTCTGCAGTGGTAATAAGAGGTTGTTCATCCTGAATTGGCCCTGAAGTGTAGCCTGTCGTTACCTTCGCTCCCAACGTCTAAAATGTGTATACGTCTATAAAATGCCTTGTCTAAACTTTCTGACAATAATTTCTAATTTCTCATTCAGGAGCATGTAATCCTTCTTATCAGAAGCTCGTATTGAGATGAATTTATTATTTATTATTATTATATTTTATATTTCTTGTGCAAAAAACATGGATGATAGGCCTACTGGCCTATAGGTAATGTATCCATCCATAGATACAGTTAATCATAATGATTTACTGTGTCACATGTAAGTTTAACATTAAAACTTGATTTATAAAATGATGCCAACAATTAATATTTGAATAGCTTGGTATTCTGGTGGTATAATTATTGCAGTTTAGTAAGATTTAACAAAACTACTTGGTAAGGTGTTGGAAAAGATCATGGTTGGTGTTCAAATAAGTCTGTTTGCTTTTTAACTTTCTCGTTTGTGAATTGTGGGATAATTTTACCTTTTTGGGGCCTCAAAATAAATTTGTACTTTCCAAAGTCATCATGTGTCTTTTTTTTTAAATGTAAAATTGTATGTAAAAGTTTATAAATTTAGTAACTTTAGTTGTGATCGAAAAAGTCAAATAATATCTCCCTCTGAAATGTCATGGAGTAGAAGTATAAAGTAGCATACAATGGAAATACTAAGTAAAGTACAAGTATCTGAAAACTATACTTAGTGCAGCACTTCAATTTACATCTCTGCATCAAGGTCAGGTTATTTGTGCACTAATCACTCAAGATCAACCATAACAGTAAATTATGCCTTTAAATAATTTGTGTGGTTTACTTTTCTTTTTTTTCTTCTTTTTTTTACATGTTGGATGCTTGCTTTGTTTCAATAAAGTAAAAATGGGTAAATATGTTTGCAATTCTGCACATGTCCCTACTTAAAAGATTAAATTGATGCATTATTTTAAGGCACCATGAACAGCTTCATTTCAAACATACTTAGGGCAGCATACTAAACCAAACAAACAGCACCTGTAGGGAAAAGAGAGGGACCAAAGACAGCCAGCCAATCAGAGAGAAGAGAGGGACCACAGACAGCCAATCAGAGAGAAAAGAGAGCTGTCAGCTGCAGCCACTGTGGAATTACCCTCAGGTGTTTCCACTTACTCTAACGACCCCTGGCAGAGAATCACACACAACTCAAGATGACGCATCAGGGGTCCGTTCCAGGAAGGAGGTTTAACAAACTCTGAGTCTAACCCTGATCTCTAAGTTGATTTACTCTGAGATGGGAAACTCTGAGTTTTCAGTTCCAGAACAGCTGATTTGAGTTGGTTCAATCAACTCGGAGTAAGGTTCACTCGGGGTTATACGTGTGCACAACCACTATAAAAAGGCAGCATGAATGGAGCCATGATTCTACGATTCACCATGGCAACAACCACAAACAAACGGGTCGGCGGAAATACTCATGCGCACAAACAGCGAGTTTGAACCTATACTGTTTATGGTTTGAACATGCATTTCGTTAAAAAAAGCAAGACAGCGGCTGCTGCTGCAAAAGAGAGAGAATTGGTGTAGGAGAAAATTGCTGCTCGAGTCAATGTGTAGGCATTAACAGTGTATTAATTTCATATTTTATCACAGTTGACTTAACTTATAATATTACTGGTGAAAACTGGAACTTTATTACACCTATAATTTTAGGTGCAATCCTGCGGTCGAAAAAGAAAACTATAGGCTACTAATCCCGTTCTGAGGCTGCAGCACTATAATCATTAACAGAACTATAATGTATAATCATTTATTTCTTTTTAATGGCTCTCACTAGTTTGTGTCCAGGGAACACTAAAAAAACGTTTAAAAAACGTTTCAGAGCGAGTCACACTTTTCTGACAGCTCTGCATACAGTGGCTTTACTATTACAGTATAATCCGCTACACTGTTATAAAGAAAACTGCCGTTTGCAAAAAACGTAATGCTACAAAGAATCTGCTGGGATGTTAAAGCCTCTCCACGATGGTTGATGTTAGTGATATGAGGACGGATAAGGTATTTACATATCTGATGGACTGTGATAAAAAATACCTCTCAAATTGGTTAGCCTATGTGGAAATGAAAATACATCTATAGTCGGGACTCAATACCGACGTAAACTCTCTGTGAATTAATACAGCTTTTTCATCAACGGGATCGTCAACAAAAGGACATGACGTTTGAGAAAAAAACGTTTTATAGTCTGCCTAACATAAACCAATATGTTTTTTTATTCATGCATATAACAAACTGCATTAAAATATGCCTGATACAGACTGAATGAATGAATGAATGAGGACATTTTTTTTTTATTTCTCAGTTTTGTCTCCTCCCTCTCAGAGGGAGAAGCCCGAGGTTTCTTGAAGAAAACCTGCTCCCGACCAGGTCAGGTTCACAGACTTAGTTACCAATTGTAACTGACTCTGAGGTTAAGTTACCTCTCTTTTTGAAACGGAAAACTCAGAGTTTTCCTCATCTCAGGGTTAACCAACTCAGAGTTTTCACTAAATCTGCTTTCTGGAACGGGCCTCAGGGGTCGGCACACTTAACAGTCTCATGCTACGTTTACACGTGGCCGGCTATTTTCATAAACGGACATTTCAACCTCTCCGTTTTCAAAAATAACATTTTGCACAGCTGTCAGTTTTCAGAAAAGTGTTTGTTTACACGTACGTGTGTATATATGCCGTCAATGCCGTCAAGAGCATGCCAAACCTGTAGGTGGCAGTGTAACAAGAAGCTCAAGCCCACGTTAGCCAATCAGAATCCCGAAAATAGCAACAACAGCAACAAATCACTTCGTCTCTCTCAGTTTACATGCAAACATGCAAACAAAGTCTTCCAAAATCTCCACTCTGGCCGGAGGTTTTAGAAAGAATAGTTTTCAGAGGCGAATTCTCCGTTTGTGAAAAAACGAAGGGCACAAACGAAGGCAAATGTCTCAGTTTTTCAAAATAACCATGTACATGTAAACGTGGTATCATTTTACACTTTTGTACATTCTGATACTGAACTGTCTCATTGTTGCAATTATCCGGGTAGAATGCTCCTCCTCCGCACATCAGGCTAATTGTCAGATGTGTTTTTTAAATTTACAAAAAATGTGCCTAGATGTCTTGTTATTTCGTTATTAATAATTTTTTATTTTCACTTTTCCAACAAAACTCCCAACATGAACAAATACCCCCCACCCCCTTCCATCATTACCACCCACCCAGACAAAAATCAAGAAAAGATGACAGTAACTACAATATTCCAGACCATTCAACAAAATAGTGACAAAATATACAACAAACCATAATAATAAATAATAATAATAATATGACATTTTTTCAAACGCCATCTCACAAGCCCACTCCTGGATTGACGGCACTCCTTCCTTCTTCCATCCCATTAAAATAATCTGTCTGGCTACCATTAAACTAGTCTGGACCCAGCTTCTTATGTGCTTATCTATCCCACTTACGATTGACCCAACTAGATGTCTTGTTGGTTTTATTCATCTCTCTTTCCTCTCCATCTCCGCCCTTCTGCATCTTCCTCTTCAAGCGTCCACATGTGATGTCAGTCGGACTTTATTGAAGCAATATGATTTATGCTGCACCATTCGATCTGCTGGAAATACTCCAAATGTCTTGAGCGCCATTTTTAACACATTTCCTCAAAATTCAGCACAACATATTTTGTGTATTTGAAAACTCTAGAAAACTAGAATTTTTCCTCCCCGTTTGAAAATGTTTGGCTGTTTTAAATAAGAAAACCGCGTACACAGGTGTGCTGAGCTGATTTGAATAAGTACCCTATTTAGTACACATTTGACTGCCAGGTACACTTATATAGGTTATGTAAATGTTTTGTTTACCATAAAATGCGAGAACTTTAAAGGACTTTTTTTTAACAAAACTCTCCAACAACTAGATTCTATATGAGATATAAACCTTTTGTCTTTTTTTAAAGACCTCATATTATGCTCATTTAGAGGTTCAAAATTGTATTTAGAGATTGTACCAGAATAGGTTTACATGGTTTATTTGATTTGATTTTCAAAAAATACTATATTTTTTTTCATTCTTGCTGCAACTCTTCTTTTCACCGAGTGTTGAGTTCTTTGTTTTAGCTATCGAGTGAGGCATCTAACTTCTATTCCATCTTTGTTGGGAGTCAGAAGCAGAGTAGGGTGGGCCCTGACAAGCATTCTACTAACAAACCCGCTTTAGTTGGTAACCATGGCTTCAGTTTCAGAACGATAAGTTATTTAAATGTTAGCAAATTAGCCTTTCATATGTAATGTTTTAATCCTGCACTGTCTCCTGGACATGACAACTATGTGAACTCTACCGGTCTCTGCTCTAACTAGCTTGGTTTGAGGGCGTGCAGCACTAGCAGCTAGGCGAGCATCATAACGTGTGTTACTAAGTGACGCAAAATGACACACGTTTATCATTGAAGTAAAGGCTGGACTACAATAGTGCTGTTTTGTTTACAACTTGCACCTGCCGGTGGTACGAGGACGTGTTGAAACTAACGTAATCTGTGTGAAAATATGTTTCCCTCGAAGCGTTATTGAGGATGTGGTTTAGTTGTATGGGAACCTATTTTTATTAAGGAGACAGACTCGCTTTAAAGCACTTTGAATTGCACCGCAGCCGAAATGTGCTATACAAATAAAATTGCCTTTCCTTGCCTTGCCTTAATATACAAAGAGGAACAACTCCAAAAACCAAATTTAAGCTGTCAACGGCCAGTCAAACAATGACATCTAAAATGCAACCTTCATAAAAGAGAGAGAGTGAAAATTATTGTTTGTGTTTTGTGCAGAAAGATGTGTAAATAGAATCATTCAAACCACATTTCATATTGTTTATTCATGATTATTCAGTGAAGCAAAAGTTACACAACAGATTATATCTGTTGTTTCACAGGAAACCCAAGATTTACAGCAATGAATTAAAGGGCAACCTTTATATAGCATTTTCAGTATTATACTTGCATTTTGTGCAAATGCCCAGTCTGCTCTGATTTGCCAGCGCACTTCCTGGAAACTCCAAAGCCTCCGCTCCGTGTCTCACTAGTTGAAGCTGGAGCTACTACAACCGACTATATAGCAGGAAAATCACTAATAAAGGCTTCTAAACCAAATATTACACAACCGGACATGTCCAAGCAGTAAAGTGACCGGAATTTGGGGAGAAATGACCAGCATTGGCCGAGATCACAGCTATGTCGCTGTGAGATTGTAGTGGAACTTATCACAGATAAAGGCTTCTGAACCTAACACTACCCAATCGGACATTTCAGCAGTAATGCAACCAGGAATTGGGGAGAATTTAACTACATTGGCAGCCAAGGTGACATTGTTTACTGCCGTTAGCATTTAGTTACATGAGACAATGTTAACACCGCAGTGGCTTAAAAGAAACACTCCAGTCCTGCCTACTTGGAGCCATAGACTGTTAATATTAATATTTACAGTCAATGCTTGGAGCAGATGACTGATCATAGAAGGCCAGCTTAGAGTTGTGTAACACTTAGTCAAGAGTAGAAAACACTGTTGAAACCACAGTGATGAGAATAGTTGGAAATCTGAACGTTTTGGCTCACAGGGATTTGTCTAATATATGTTTACCTCATTATTTGTTTTGGCCACAATTAGCATGAAAATCCAACATTATACCATTGTAGATATGACAGAAAACACGGAAAAGCTTAATATGTGACCTTTCAAGAGAACACATCATGTTTACTTACATAATTTACCAGAAGTACATCAAGTCAAGTGAAATGCATTTCTTCAGCAATGCTTCTATATTTAAAACATGAGCTGACCCAAGTGCTTTACAAAATTCAGCAAAATAAAACAGATCAACAGCAGACAACACAATCATGCATATGTGACCTATGTAAGATGTCTCTTATATCACTTGGAGCCAGTCGAGTTGGTAACAGACAGTTTATTCAGCCTCTGCCTGCATTTACAATGGAAGACAACAGTGTGTGAATGCTCATCTCAAAGGACAACAGCTAGCATGCTCTGTCTCGTTGGAAATCCTCCGTTGCTGTGAGGAATTTCCCATCTCTACAACCTAATTTTCTCTGTGCAAAACTTTGACCCTTACTTTAGCAAAGCAATATACATGAATAATAAATGTAATTGAAATAAATAAACAAAATTACAATATGGCTTCTTCATACTGTTACTTTTTTGTATATCCTTTTCAGTATTTTAACCGTTAACAATAATAATTATGTGCTGGACTTTTCCCACAGTATAAAACAACAGTACATATCTCAATACAAAACATTTCACCACTGACTACAGCAACACGTTTACTTAAGTAAAAAGCTTGAGTTGATATTTCAACTTCTACAAAAGTCTTTTCAAACCCTAGTATCTATACTTCTACTTAAGTAATGAATGTGAATACTTTTGACACCTCTGGGAATTTCCCATAATGCTGCGCTACAGGTACGTCTTTTAACAGTAGATGGCGTAGTTGTGCCAATTTAGTAGAATTTAACCTGAACCCATTCAACTATGTTCCACATCTACAGTACCCAAGCAGAGATCAAGATAAAATCTGTGACTAATGAAAACATTTAGACAACCATCATAAAAGGCCCCATTAGTAGTGGCAATTTAAGTACATTCAAAAGCCAGAGAAAATAGGTGGGGCTTGAGCTTTGCTGTGATGACTCAGCAGAGGGCGCAGATCTGGCTCAATGTTGTTTTAAGCCCCCAACGTCTCCTTCCAGGCAGCGCTGCGACCATGACTTCAAGGCACCTAACCCTAACCATAACCATTGCCTAATCCTAGTGCCTTCCAGGCAGTACTGCCTAGAAGGAGACATTGGGGGCTTAAAACACTGATAAACGCAGATCTGATGTGGTGGAGCAGTTTGTTCAGAAACTACAAAAACTCACAATTTGATTGTGCCATGGGATGATCATAGCTTATTCACAATTATGAAACTCCGCAAAATTAAAAAAAAAGGCTAAGAAACCAATTCATTAGTACAGATACAGTATATGAGCCTAGCAGGGAGTCTGATATAAAATACCAAAAATATAAAAGCTCCACTAATATCAATAATGATTAAAATGACTTGGAAAGGATTATCAGCCAACTCGGCAGCTCTGCCCAGCTTCTGAATTTTAATTTTTTTTTTTATCTCTGTTTCAGAATTTACACTTTTACTGTAAAACCAAAACTGTGTTTTAGTCTCAAACAGCAGACAGCTCTGTACCCAGTGTACTCTGCCTGCCCATCATCAAACAGCAGACAGACACAGAAAGAGACGAGCTGGAGAAGACATTTCGAGCATCGAGCAGCTAAAGAGGCAGATATATATTTCTCAGGAGCAGGTGGAGATCAAACCAGAGATGTTTGAATAGGCAATGGTTTACTTGTATCCAAATGCAAACATAATCATGATCCTCATTAGGTGTTGTTTTTAGAACACGCTAATGTCCCTGCTCTGAGTAGAAACAAGAGAGGTAACACCAGACTGCTGGGGACATGTATCCAGAATAAACACATCATCAGCTTACAGTTAATAACTTCACTCAATATAAAAAGAACAAGCCAAACCAGATTCCCAGAACATCTGAACAGCAGCACCACCAGTATGGCCATGATGGTATAGAAAGCCCTCTTCTTTGATTGGTCAACTCTTTCCCTGTCCCGGCCCTGTTCCCCTGGCCCTGGACGAATCAGAACACAGAGAACAGAAAGACTGCAGAAGGAAATGATGATCAAGGAGACAATTAAGAGGCAGAAGTCCCCGATAAAATTATTTTTTTCTAAAGTCATCAGACTTGCTGTTCCAAAGGAAAGCAGCCAAACACAGCCAATGCTGACATTTCTGATTCTGATCCCTCTCTCTCTCCTCAGACTCAGGTAGGTGACAGGATGAACGACAGCCAGGTAGCGCTCCACACAGGTCAGGATGTGAAAGAATATCACTCCATACCAGGTGACGTTCAAAAGGAAGAACCCTCCATAAAATAAATCACCACGATCGTCAAAGATACCCCAGCAGCAGAGGGTGCACCCAAAGAGGCCAATCAGCTCCATGGCGACCATGTGGTAGGTGAAGCTGTCTGAGTGACTCATCGTTGCTGCTGCAGAAGTGGAGCGATGTTGCTGCCATCGTTGGAGACCCAGGTAGAGGACGAGGATGCAGACAGGGAGGAGGAAAAGGATCTTTGTAATGTTGTATGCCGTGAAGATTAAGGAGCTTGGTCTGGTGATGTAGCAATACAGGCCAAAAAGGGAGGTTAGGGTGAAGAAGGGAGTCATTGGAGGGGGAAGAGTTTACTGCCATATCTGGAAGAGAAAAAGACAATCAAACAGAGAAAATGTATGAATTGAAAATCATCTATTCCTAAAAGAGGGATTTATCCTGTGCTACATACAGTATATTTTTAAATATTAAGTATGTTGATAATGTGAATCAGTGGAGTGCCCCTTTACATTTTCTGTAGTTAGTCTAGTGAGTTTATAGAATAAGTGAGTTTATAAAATAAGGTAACAACTTTGAAAGTGTCCAAACAGCATGATACAGTTTAAAGATGATTAAAAGTAAAAAGGAACACTAACCTTATCAGTATTTCTTGCTCGTCTTCCTCCCTTTGTGGACTCCTGTATCTGATCAAAATTGGACTGGCCACTTTACCTCTCTCTCTCTCTCTCTCTCTCTCTCTCTCTATCTATCTATCTTTTCTATCTCTCTCTGTTTTTATTTGAATAAAAAACACATATATACAAAGAACCTGAGGATTGAACATAGACAGACCTCAGCTGCATCAATAATCCTTATGTCCTTAGTATCTTACATTCATTCCTTTATTTGACTTGAGTATATTATTATATTGTTGCATTGTTGATTAGTGCATAGAAACCACTACATACTATTTGTGCCCAGTTGCTTGTTATGTTCATTTTCAGATTCAAATTAGTATTTTGGGTTTCTACTAGAACATGTTTATATGCTTTATTTTTTTACAGGTAATTTCTCATACTTTATGTCAAAATATAACTGTATTCACCATCTGTTTGAAAATGCTCCAATTTTAGCACCTGTCTCTTCAAGCCCCCCTACCAAAAAATCTGTGCAAGCTCTGACTGGTCAGCATTTCCAGCTGTTCTGCATCTGCACTCTTATTGCAGCTGGGGAATGAGTGTAATGTCACTGTAGCTGCACTTTCTACCCATATACTAGTTGTAGCATCACAACCACACGGAAGCCCTGACTGTTTGTTTAAATTCAAAAAGTTTTAGAAAACAGGGTGGGCTGTGTGCATTTCTTTGTGGATTTAGCGTTTTGATATTTATTTAGCACCTGACCTGTTCTATAATCAAAAAAAATAATAATCTCACTTTATACAACATGGGACCTTTACATGTTTAAACAACACATCTAATGTGGAAAATGTGTACTTGTGGTCAATCTGTAATTTGATCACTAATAGAACAGACTCGATGAGGCTCAGTTATCTTTAATTGAATATATTGAGTTCATTACAACACAAATATGACGTAAGGAAAGCTGTTGGTACATTATGTATGCATGGACACATACGTACAAAAAACTTAGGGTTTTCACTCAGCTTTATATGTTTCCTAGATTCTTGTGTAATCACACCATTAGACAATTTTATATTAAAAGTGTACATATTAAATTAAAAATCATCCACTTCTTCATGCGTCATACATTCCTACCACAGTCGACAGAATTCAAATGATGTGAAGTCAAAGCCTGCTGTGTATTCAAATCAAACTCATTAACTGTTTTGCATTGTCATGTTTTTTTAAAGGAGCTGTACTTGATCAGCACATTACAACACATTAATACAGCAGCAAACAAATATTTCAATATTATATATATAGACATAGTGTAGTATGGCGTCCTGAGCAGAGAATGAAGTCAAACTGCCTCTGTGTGTGTCCGATCTTTGTATGATAGCGGGTCTGGAGGTGTGTTTATGATGTGCATGTGGCTATGACAGACTGTGAGAGCCGTGTGAAGGCAATCCCAGCCAACTTTTTTTCAGTATTTCGAGCAGGGCTGGACTTGGGTAAAAAATCAGCCCTGGACTTTTGGGACCCAGACCAGCCCAGCAGCCTTCTCCATCAGGGTGCCTTGAACAACCTGCCCAAGGAGATAGGTTTGCTGAATCAGTGAATTATTTTAAATCACTTCTTAAAACACACTTTTATAGACTTGCGTTTATGTGATTTTTATCGTTTTTTCATTGCCTGTTAACTCCATTTGGTAATCTGTTATTGAATTGGGATTTTTTTTTCTGTCCTTTAGTGCTGCCCCATCTCTTTTTTTTATGGATATGGGTATTGTTTTGTGTATCGATTTGAATGTGCTTTTGTTTCCACTGTCAAAGCACTTAATATATATATATATATATATATATATATATATATATATATATATATATTCTCTACCACGCAAGAGTTTTGGGTCACTTAGAAATGTCCATTCCACTCCATTACAGACAGAATACCAGCTGATATCAGTTGCCTTGTTTTTTTAATCAGGGCAGCAGTTTGTCAGATTACATTATGTGCTTACAAAAGTGTTCTTGACTGTTGTAGAAAAAAGTGGCTGATCTTTAATGCAATATCTACATTGCCCATTATCAGCAACCACTCATCCAATGTTCCAAAGGCACATTCTGTTTACTAATCTGAAATAATTTTAAAAGGCTAACTGAGAAAACATTGGAGAACTCTTTTGCAATTATGTAAACACATAATGTAATCTGAAAACTGCTGCCTGGTTAAAAAAAAAAACAATCCAACTGATCTCAGTTGGTATTCTGTCTATAATGGAGTGGAATTCAAATTTCTAAGTGACCCCGAACTTTTGACCGGTAGTATGTATATATATACAGTATATATATATATGCATGTGTTGCAAATAAACCTACTAAATTAACTTATTACATTAGCCTTTCATTTATTAATTATTACAATTAAAGAGAACAACATGTTTTGTTACCAGAAGGAAATAAACACACCATCTATTTTTTCTCAGGAGCAGGTGGAGACTAGCCTGGTTGACACCAGATCCTTCTCAGTTGTAACTGAGAAGTTTAATTCGCAGCCCATTTCCAAAGGGGCGTCACCAACGGCCGCCGCTCAAATGCCTCTGGATAGTCCTTGTCCAACCAATCAGACCAACGATCCGGGTGACGTAGCAGCTACAGCGGCATCAATGGGTTCCTGCACTTTGGTGATCTATATGTTGAATGTAAACAAAAAGCTGCTTGCCGTCGCTGCGCTATCTTCATTGTGTGAAGCCCACCTCAATGGTTGTGATTGGTGCCTCGATTTGGAAAAATTGGAAATGGGCTTGAATGTGCTCTTGGCCAGACTGATTTGCAGAGCAAATCTCAAATTTGCTGGAAGTTTTTCAGGGTTTGCCCAGGCTAGGTGGAAACCAAACCAGAAGATTTTCTAATAACCAATGGTTTGCTTGTAAATGAAGTGATTTCATTCAAATCTAATGATTCTCATTATGTGTTATATTGTTCCTGCTCTGTGTAGAAACAGCAGAGGTAACACCACCCTGCTGGGGAAATTAAACCACATATCTATCATTGTCACCACACAGTCAATACCTTCCCTCAACATATACATAACAGACCAAACCACACTTGGAGAAAACCGCAACAGCAGCACTACCAGTATGGCCATGATGGTGTAGAAAGCCCTCTTCTTTGATTGGTCAACTCTTTCTCTGTCCCCGCCCTGTTCCCCTGGCCCTGGACGAATCAGAACACAGAGGACAGAAAGACTGCAGAAGGAAATGACAATTAAGGAGACGATCAAAATGCTGAAATTCAAGATTGCTATGTTTTTTAAAGTCATCAGACCTGTTGTTCCAAAGGAAAGCAGCCAAACACAGCCAATGCTGACATTTCTGATTCTGATCCCTCTCTCTCTCCTCAGACTCAGGTAGGTGACGGGATGAACGACAGCCAGGTAGCGCTCCACACAGGTCAAGATGTGAAAGAATGTCTCTCCACACCAGATGACGTTCCAAAGAAAGAACCCCCCATAAAATAAATCATCACGATCATCAAAGATACCCCAGCAGCAGAGGATGCACCCGAAGACGCCAATCTGCTCCATGGCGACTATGTGGTAGGTGAAGCTGTCTGAGTGACTCATCGTTGCTGCTGCAGAAGTGGAGCGACGTTGCCGCCATCGTTGGAGACCCAGGTAGAGGACGAGGATGTAGAGAGGGAGGAGGAGGATGTTGGTGATTGTGTATGCCATGAAGATGAAGGAGGTTGGTCTGGTGATGAAGCAATATACATCAGAAGCGAGGTTAGGATAAAGAAGGGAGTCATTGGAGGAGGAAGAGTTTACTGCCATATCTGGAAGAGAAATAAACAATCAAATGGAGAAAACATATAAATTACATACATATAAATGACATAGTGTTGATGTCTACCAATCCTAGAAGAGGGAACCTTCCTGTGCTGCTCTTCACTGCCACTTAAAGTTTAAAGCTATACTGCGTAGTTTCTGTCTCCTCCATGAGAAATTCTAAGTAATGACAACACCACTGTCGCCAAATGATGCAAGCCTTCCATGGCAGTGCACCACCCCCACCCCTCCTCCACACAGTTACTTGTAGCCAAGTAGGACTTTTTTTTTATCTTCACTCGAGATCTGTGCACAAACGTTGCCAGATGAGACAATTTCCTAAACATAACCACACTGAGAAATACAGAGAGAGTTGTGTGGAGCTGCTAGTTTTAATTAGCTTTGTATCAACTTCATTTTTCCAACTAAATAATTTTTCCAGCTAAATATTTTAATGGTTTCTCCCTCTCTTACCCACCTATGAACAGTGGCACTCATAAGTTTATGAACCCATGCTAAAGTTGACTAAAGATTTGAATAAAAAAATCATCTTTTGGAAGTTGATCTTAATGCCTTAATTAAAAAAACGAGGAAAAAGCCCATCTTTAAGGACACCAATTTTCTGGTATAGTAAATAAATAAATACATGTTCTTCCTTATAATACAGGGGGCATAAGTCAGTACACCCATATGTTAATTTCCCATAGAGGCAGGTAGGTTTTTATTTTTAAAGGCCAGTTATTTCATGGATCCAGGATACTATGCATCCTGATAAAGTTCCCTTGGTCTTTGGAATTAAAATAGCCCCACATAATCACATACCCTTCACCATACCTAGAGATTGGCATGGGGTACTTTCTATAAAATCATCTCTCAGTGCAAATCTAACCAGCTATTAGGTTAAGTAAAATAAAACCATCCATGAAATAACTGGCCTTAAAAATAAAAATCTGCCTGCCTCTATCGGAATTTTTACATAGGGGTGTACTTACTTATGCCCACTGTATTTTAAGGAAGAACATTTATTTATTCATTTACATTCATTCACTAAGAAAATTGGTGTTCTTAAAGGCTGGATTTTTCCAATTTTTTTAATTAAGATCAATTTCCAAAAGATGATTTTTTTATTCCTCTTTTTAGTCAACTTTAGCATGGGTTCATAAACTTGTGAGTGCCACTGTACATGTGCACTTATCTCGTTACAAGTGTTTATTGTAGTATTTCAAATTGTATTTTATGTAATTTCTAAACTGTATGTATTTCTAATGTATTTATTATCTAGCCCTCCTTCCCTTTCCCTAAGTGGCTATGCCACTTGTCAGGCCGCCATTGTAAATAAGAACCTGTTCTTAATGACTTGCCTGTGAAAATAAAGGTGAAATAAAAAATAAAAATAAAATTTATTTGGCAATGACATGAATGTAATGGACGTTCATTATTATAAAACATTTATTATTTATATACATAGATCATGATATTAAAAGAACACCAACCTTATCAGTTTTTGTTTCTGGTCTTCCTCCCTCTGTGGATTACTGTGTCTGAGTACTGGGTCTCTCTCTCTCTCTCTCTCTCTCTCTCTATCTCTCTCTCTCTCTCGCTCCCTGTTTTTATTTGAATAAAAAACACATACATCCAAAGAACCTGAGGACTGAACAAAGAAAGACTTTGTATCTTACATTCATCCTTTTATTTGACTAGAGTATATTATTATATTGTTGCATTATTGATTATTGCATATAAACCACTAAATACTATTTGTGTCCGGCTATAACATCTTAATACATTTTAAACAGATGTCTTTTGAAAGTAGTTCTAACAAAAAAGGTTTGATAAAAAAAAAATATATTTTGTATTTCTACTAGAATATGTTTACATGCTTTATTGTTAAAAAAACATGTTATTTTCTCATACTGTCTGTCAAAATATACCTGTATTCACCATCTGTCTAGAAATGCTCCGTCTCTTTAAGCCCCCACACGAAAAAACAAAAAACTTAAAAGTCCCTATACATTTCACTCAGCTTTATATGGTTCCTAAATTTTTGTGTAATCACACCATCAGACAAATTAATATTAAAATTGATCTTATTTAATAAAAATCATGCATTGCTTCTTGCCTCATACATTCCTACAACAACATCAACATTTTTTATTGGTCAATTAGATGGACACTTGACAGAATTCAAATGATGTGAAGTCAAAGCCTGCTGTACATTCAAATCATTAACTGTTTTGCATGGTTGTGTTATTTTAAAGGAGCTGTACTCAATACGCCGCACCTTAATATAGTGCCAAATAAATATGTTCCATGGAGATATTGGGTGTATATGATGAGTGCTTGTGTGGCTGTGATAAAAACATAGTTATTTCAAGTATTCGGCAAAAATCTTTGAGAGCTGCATATATTACAGTCTAATATGTGTTGCAAGGTATGGTGCAACATAAATATTATTAATATTAATATTACTAATTACTAATATACAGTCTATGTGCTGCACCTCAAAAAAAACATTAACATTCATCCAAACAAAATCATAAGGTATTTCAGTCATCATGATTTCTGATTTATTAATGATGTTCATGTCTTCTTCTTTGGTAAATCTGTAGTTAAAGTGACTAAAGAAACTGAATTGTAGTGTTGAAATCATGATTAACTAAACACTACTTCTTCATTACTTCATCATGTTTGGGGCCCTTCAAATGAAGTGCTGATCTGGTTCAGTTAACATTGATAAATAAGATTAGTTATGATAGTGATTTGATAGTGACCAGATACATACAGTATATGCATACAGTATACATACCAGAAGGACATAACAAAATCACACCAGATATTTTTTTCTCAGGAGCAGACCAAACCTGAAGATGTATAAATAGGCAATGGTTTGCTTGTATCTGAAGTGCTTTCATTGTTTCGTTTTATTTTAGTAACTCAAATCTAATCCTTATCATCTATAGGTGTTGTTCTTACGTCACGCCAATGTTACGGCTCTGTGTAGAGACAGCAGACTGCTGGGGAGATTAAACCAGGCTTCAGCTGTCATCATCACACTTTCCCTCAACACTTCAACAACAGACTTGACTTGACCAGGTCTGTAGCAGGCTAAAAGTGAAGCTTAGCACCATCTATGATCAAAGAATGTCCAATAAACAGAAACAGAACTGTCATGGAATGATAAAATAATATGTAAAACATAAAATATTATTTTTTATCGTTTATACTAATAATTATATATTATCTATAATTACGAACATAATAACATATAATTAAGAACATTATCACAAAAATAAAAAAGACAAATAAAGTAAAATAAAAAATTAAAATTAAACTAATTAGCAAACAAAATATAATAAAAGGAAATTGAGGCTTTGAAAATAAAATGGTAATGTTAGTGGGTCACGCAGGTCAGGCTGTGGAGACAGAATGGAACATTAAATACAGTAAGAACAATGGGCCTCATTCACCAATATCTTCCTAAGTTTTCTCTTAAATATGTTCTTAAGAAGGTTTCTAAGAAAAGTTTACGCCGGATTCATGACGTGTTCTTAAACAGCAGATTTGTTTGCACCTGTGTTCTTAGGATTGATGAATCCCGCGTCTTCGTAACTGAAAGCGCGTGCCAGTTGTTCCTATGATTTTTTATCAACAAATGATCAGAAATACATCACATTACAATACTATCATTGTAAACAACTGTAGAATTAAATAAAATGCAGTAAGCAATCATTTGGAGCAAATTGTCATCACTCAAATGTGCGTAAGAGTGCTTTTCAGTATTCGTAGATTTTGTTCTTAGCTAAGAACAAATCCAAGTTAAGAAAACATTAGTGAATGCCAGAATCTTCATAAAAAAATGCGTAAGAAGGGTTTAAGAACACATTTCGTCGTAACAACGTTTGGTGAATGAGGCCCTATGACCTTTTGCTCTGTATTTGGATTCATACTTACATAATTTTCCATCCTCCTGATCTCAAGTTTGATCTTCTTAATCTGTAGCCTCTTATACTCCGTTGCATGGAGGAGATACCGCTTATAAATTGATGTAGTCCTCTTGCCAGCTGGGGAAGGCCTAGGTTCCTGCAGGAGGGTGTGTGGTACATTATTAAGGTGTGATTTTAACATTTCAAACACAACCAGTACATTAACGATTAGGCTTACATCTTGGAGCTCACTGTCTCGACCGGTGAGGGTTTCATCATCGTCATAGTCATCATCATCATCATCATCATCATCATCATCATCATCATCATGTGGCTGTTGGCTTGGGCCTTCTCCCTGCAAATAGAGAAACAACAGTTAATGGGGGAGAGGGAGGGGGCTGACTGCATGTAGTGCAATGTTTCAACAGGTTAGGACCTACTGGGTCGACTTGGGTCCCGGCTGCATCCTCAATGTGCGCTTGTGGTGGGTCAAGGAGAATAATTTGATCTCCTGTCACTATCAGACACACAGGTGCATAGTTAGTTATCCCTAATGAGGGTCTGTCGCCAGAATAGGGGCAGTGATTGACAATACCTTCAACATATGGGGCCCGGATCTCTGGGGCTACTTGAGACATAACCGTGAGGGACACACACCATGTCTGCCCTATAGCACATTTCATACATAGAGGCAATTTAAAGAGATCATTCTTTGGATGTAACAAGGGTTAGGGCCTCCGATTGATAGGAGATAGATAATTGATTTGCTGTCACCTGCATTCACTTAGTTACTGTAACAGGGGTCCTCATCTCCATTGAATTGCTTGATTTGCATTTGAATTTTCGGGATTTGGTTGCATTAATAGGTCCACATAATTGATTAGTTTAAAACAAAAACCATCAAGAAATCAATTGGTAGATTATTGTCTACATATATTTTGTCCCTTTGATGGGGGATTTATATAACATGATGATGCTGAAATACTTAAATTTCTTTAACGCTTACGCATTCAGCCTGTCGGCAATATTCTGCCACGCCACATCCCTCGCTTTATTGATTGCCGCGGTATTGCCCTTCTTTCGGATTATGTGGCTGTAATCCTCATATACCTCCATGAGGAGGGTTTGTTCCGCTGCGGAGAACATTTCTGCACGCTCTTTTCCCTTGCTTTTCAGCATTTTGGACAGTTTCCGTTCTCGACTAGAATGGGCTTTTTATTTTCCCTGTGGGCGTGCACAAGTTGAGGCTTAACAGGTGAGGCTTGACTAAGTGTCAAGTGGAGCCAGCTGATTTCACTTGATGGAACGACTTGGAGCTAGATTGGGAAGTGGAGCTTAGTCAAGCTCCAAGCTTACACCTAAGTCTGGCAATTCTTAGCTACGTTGATGGAATACCCCCCAGAGGATTAATTTTAGCCTGCCTGTTAGCCTGCTCTGGACCAGGCTATCTGCAAAGAATAAATCGCCATGGTTACTTGGCTGGGCTTAATTCAACCTAATTTTGTGCAACAAAGTCAAAGCTAAATTCATCCAGGATAACCTGAATATCCCGGCTTAATCCCTTATCCTGGTTTTGTGCTTGTGTTTTGTGTTTTGTACCGAACAGGAAGTGACACAAACACTGTGGTCCGTTGTTATGTTAAAATGTTATCAGACCCATAAATCAGATCGTACACAGTCTCCAGTTGATTTTATTATGACAGAGTAGCTGTCAGAATGCTCTACATGCGATCTGTTGCTGATTTTAATTAACAACAGACTGTAGATGATCTGTAATCTCAACAGATTTAGTCTCTCTGACTTCTAAACGTAACTATCAGCCACACAACAGGTGTTTTGTACAGAATAAGTCTTTAAATCAGACAAATACCCAGTAAGCACACATACGTCGGCACGACGTATGCAATTGATCGCTTCGTCTGCAATTGATCGCGGGTCATAAAGAAGAATAATGAAGCATCGTTTATTGAGCGTCTGGACGTCTTATTATGATCGCAAACTATACATCGCCGCGACGTATTAACTATGTCGGTGAGATGTATTAACAGTTCCTCAGTTGTTCGCGGGTCATTTGGAAGCATCGTTTATTGAGCGTCTGGACGTCTTATTATGATCCCAAACTATAGCTACATCGCCGCGACGTATTAACTATGTCGGTGAGATTTATTAACAGTTCCTCAGTTGTTCGCGGGTCATAATGAAGCATCGTTTATTGAGCGTCTGGACGTCTTATTATGATCACAATCTATACATCGCAGCGACGTATTAACTATGTCGGTGAGATGTATTAACGGTTCCTCAGTTGTTTGCGAGTCATTTGGAAGCATCGTTTATTGAGCGTCTGGTCGTCTTTACTGTACACAGTACAGGTACACACACACTGTTGATGTGATGGACAGTGAATCTGAATTCTGCCCAGCAACATATTTGCGCCACAGTCGATAAAGTAAGGGGAAAAAGAAGTTGCCAGTCTACGAACTAAGGGTTAGGATGGAGACTGCTTCTTTGCTGCTGTCAAATACCATGGTAAGCACTATTTCATCTTAAAGTAACGTTAATACAAATATTTCGACGTTTTTGCATGTGGCAGATGGTGTTCATCAGACTAATAACAAGATATGTTAGTAAGTTACGCCATGTCATGGTTTAAAGTAACTTTAGAGCCGTTAGATCAGGCTAACATCGCACTAGCCGCCCTTTTTTCACATTAATTTAAAATTAAAATATCCGTGTTCTAGCTAGTTAGCTTGCTAGCTATATGTACTTATCCGACTGAATCTGAATGTAAAGTTAACGTTAGCTGCTATGTCAGTTGCAGTACATGCCAGTAACGTTAGCTAACGTGAGGCTGCTAGCTAGCTATAGCTAATTTAACGTTACCCGAACGTTAATTTTAGCTAGCTAGCTAACAGTAACTGAGTGCCACACCTCAGTCATACTTTGCTCATCGTTAATTTGATTTTTGTTTTGGCTTTAATGGAACTGAAATCTCAACAGGGAACATTTAAAGCTGAAGACTTGTTATAGAATCAAAATGTAGCTAGCTAAAGGAAAATTCGGCATGTAGCGTTAGCTAGCTAGCTAGCTAATCTACCAACTAACGTTAAATCATATTTTAAAAAAGGTGACGAGGTTCAGGGGCCGTCTAATGGCAGGTTAACGTTCGTACTTATTACATTGAGATTGTAATATTTTATTTTTACCCTGCTTATTAACTAAATGACACTATGTAAAATTAGTTTAGGACAGTTTAGAAGTGGTTCGTTTCTGTACACTTGGCATTAAATCTGGTTAACAACTGATTTTGAAAATGGGGTTGGGAGTGCCAACGGTCATAAAACATCAGTTATTAGCGCTAGCTAGATGGTGCCCGTTTTTGTGGGCTAACGTTAGCCTTCAAAACACTAATGAGCATCGTCACCTGTTACCATGATTTTCTTGCTGATATATCACTAACGTTGATTAATTAAAATAAAAACAATTTACCTGGCAAGCTAGCGTTAGCTTAATGTAGTTACTGTCCAGTCACTTAACTTTAAGCTTTAGCTAGCTACTTTTTGTTCAAGCTAAATTGACCATAAGCCAACTGACATTAGCGGTTTATAATCGGCTTTAACAGGGACTAAACACGTTCGATGGACATATTGAATCACATTTGACTTTGAGATCAATACAATTATCAATATCACAATACTTGAATTGGTATATTTCTTTTTTTTCGTTTTCCGTTAGAACGATGTAGCTATATGTGTGCATCTGTAAGATGTATGAAATACGTTGGAACGATGTATATATGTAGCCATACGTCGCGGAGAGAGCGGCTACATGTCGTTGAAACGTACAGCAGCGACGTCGCGGGGACGTCGTGCCAGTGAGCAAACGAGCAATCTACTACGTATCCCCGATGAATTTTAATTACATCGCCAATACATCGTGGCGACGTATGTGTGCTATAATGTTTATAGCAAGGGTAACTTTGGTAAACTGTTAGTTGATGTTTGTTTGCTTGTTTGTTTCACTAGTTATCCCTCATTAAAAAGGGGGTTCTTGCTAAGAATATCACCATCTTCTACAAAATGTCAGGAATACACTGTGTTCATTGCAAAACAGTAGTTACAATACTAAAAATACTGCATCCTCACAAAAAGAGCAGTATTTTTTGATAGTACCATTCACATAGTGTGTCTGTTTTTATGTTGGTACGATGTATAGTGGAAGATCAGAAAACGTCGGCAGGAGGTGGGAGAGAAGGCAATTCAGAGATGAGGGATATCACACCACAATAATAGTTGTGTGTATAAGCCTGATCAACAAGTGAAAAGAGTCAGGTATGTTATTGTCATATTAGTTTGTTGCAAGATGCAAATTACACACCTGTAATCTGAATCTATCTAGTATTTGGGGCAGGCGCAGTGCCACTCATGACTCTTATGTGTTGCTCTATTTTTTTAACCCCCTGTGTGTTCAAGGGGTCCTAGACTTTCTCTATCTATTACATTGTACTTTAATTATTAATTACCTCTGTATATTAATCTCTTTCAGATAAGAGGAAAGAGTTTGAAAACTGATTTGACGACCACTGCTGAATTGGCCTGTTCAGAGGAAGAGGCACTAATGATTCCAGAAGAGGAAGCCAAAGAAGAAGACCTACACAGACTTTGAAATGGGTAGGTAATAAACTATTATTAAATCTTATCCATCTATCAACAGTAAATATTTTAACCCTTTGGAAGTTGTACTTAAGTTACATTTTGTATTCAAATGTAACTCGAATGTGCAGTAAAGGAGATACCACACGTCCTTCCTGCTGCTGCCAGACTTTATAATCAACACTGTTCCAAGTAGACCACACGCAACCTATCTGACAATTTACTCACGTGCAACCTCAATGTACACCTTTTTTATGCAATATCAATAACTCCTCTGTGCAATACTGTGAATACCGTATTATTAAACTTTCTGTCTGTATACTGAACAGTTTTAACTGCTTTATTCTTGCGTTTTTACTGATGCTTTTGTCATTGCACTTTCCTTTTGGTGCAGTATCACTGAAAATGTCCTCCACTGTGGGATTAATTAAGGATCTTATCTTGTTTTAAATTTGTATATGTTTGTACTGTATTTTTCAGATCTCTCAATTGCCATGATGACCAAGATATTCAACGGGGAAATGTAGAAAGCTGCCATATTCCATAGTCATTACTTTGCCAAATCATCTGTGGTAAGTTTACAAAATCGTAATTGAAAATGGGAGTAGGAAGTAAAGAGAGGGCAGCATAAAATGACACCTTTGGTTTCAAAAGTAAATACTTTTTAAATAATTGTGATTACTATGACACCTTGATGTTAGCCCTTATAGAGAGAAAGTTATGGTATTTTTTATGGGATGATTTATAACATTCTATTTAAAGCTTTAATTTACAAAGTGATCTAAATACATATTGTCAGAATGGCACTTTAACAGCGGTTGAGGCTAGATGGGATACAGCTACGGTGACGACAGTTAAGTTTAGGCACCAAAACGACTTGTTAAGTTCAGGAAACAGATCGTGGTTTGAATATAACAAATATATTATTATATTAGTCCAGATTTTGCGGGATTTTTGCGTAACTTTTGGCCGTAGCTGTATCCCTTCTACCGTAAACAGCCCACCTTGAACTTCATCCAAAATGAAACTGCACAGACTGCAGCGCCCCCTACTGACCAAATGTCCTTACTGTTCAATTATATTTAAAGGCTGAATTGGAGCTTCTGAGGAAAATTTAGCAGAGAATTTAACTACGTTAACGACATTTGGCTTGCCATATTCTACTTGATGAAACCGGTCTTCTATTCACACACAAAAATATTACTCAACCACGTCTTAAAAACAAAGGGAGATGAAACTAAAAAGGTATTAAAAGATACTTCTTTGAATAACGCACAAAACCCAAATCTTTTGTTCTTGTCACTACAGCAGCACCACCGAGGGATCCTACTTTCCTGAGTACGAAGCCGGCCATCAAGGACTTCCCCGACAACAGACTGGAGCAGAGGCTGTAGCAGGGACAGCATTTTTTTTTGCTACTGAAATAATTTACATTATGATAGAAAGTGGACAATATAGTGTGACAATTAGTTTTTGTTCTCCAACATGTACACACTGCTGTTGTGAAGCAGTGATATACAGCTCACGAGTGTGTAGTCAACAGAGAGAAATACTGTATATTTCAGCGACTCCTACAGATTCAGAAAAATAATTAATTTTGTTAATAAATAAATGTTATTCTTGGCTCAATTGTTAAGTGTTTGGGTTCAAATAACATTACCATGATCCCATAGGCATCCAAAAATTGAGAAAGTGACGTTTTTTAAAACTGAAACAAGGTGTTGGACATCCTGTTGTGTGTGTGTGCAAGCCCTTTTTATTACCACGGGTTTACAGACATGTCTCTAATAATTGGGTATCACCTGGAACACAGCCAATAATCGAGAGACACACCCACCAAACGAGAGAAAACATAACTCAAGTCGTTGCACACCGTTCCCAGGAAACGTGCGTGCCCCAGCTCTTTGCCTGAGGGGACGCCCACAGTCTCAGACTTTTAAAAAAACCCTGGTTTAAGCTTTTAACCCTTATGTTTACTTCGGGTCAAATTGACCCGTTTTCAACTTTTGTTTTATATCAGAAAATATGGGACGTAGAAATAAGCGCTGAAAATGTGTAGAAGAAAAATGTAATAACTTTTTTTTTCAAGGTTGACGGGAAGACAACACAAGGTAGTGTTTTTGTACATTAGCCCTTAGTATAGACCACAGTAGGATAATTATCCCCAAATCTAGCTACATACAAGAATATATTTTAATGTGTTACAGTGTGCTATTTTCTATAATGATTTGAACTTGTGTAAATTGTCTTTGAGTACCCTGAAAAGCGCTTTATAAATAAAATGTATTATTATAAGTAATTGTGTATGGTTTATCTATCTTACTTTAGCAATTCAATTTAGTTAAGATATTTGAAGTAATTGTGTGTGACCTATACTGACCAGTTTTGTTAAATGTATTAATGCAGGATCAATTGATCGATGTATATAAGCCTACATCTCTACGATGTATTGCATACGTTAGAACGACGTATATAAGCCTACATCTCTACGATGTAGTGCATACGTTAGAACGACGTATATAAGCCTGCATCTCTACGATGTAGTGCATACGTTAGAACGATGTATATTGCCTGCATCTCTACGACGTAGGGCATACGTTAGAACGATGTATATATGTATACGTCGCGGAGAGAGCGGCTATATGTCGCTGAAACGTAGCGGAGCGACGTCGCGGGGACGTCGTGCCAGTGAGCAAACTACCAAAATACTACGTATCCCCGATGCATTCTGATTACATCGCCAATACGTCGCCGCGACTTATGTGTGCTTACTGGGTAGCAGTTAAAATCCCTCCGATTCAAAATCAATAAAAAGTTTATATAAAACGTCATCATGTTGAGTCCATTCTGAACCAATCAGCTGTTCGATCAGCTGAGAGGCCGGCGTTTCCCAGCATGCACTGGGTCCACCTGCGTCAGCCTGGCTCTTGCAGTTGGTGAAAAGCAACTGCGCTACCTGCTGTCAGTACCCGATCCGTTCCACCCAAGGGGGTAAGCTTCGCTTCAGAACCCCGAACGTGAGCCATCATGGCGCCATTTTGTTGCTAACAGGCCATCACCTCCTGTTAGCATTCCGCTGACCACCATTTTTTTTTTACGTCACTTGACTGAGAATAACTTTACATCCGAAGCGTTTAAAAACTTGATGTGTCCATTGTTTAGTTCTAAAGAAACACCACAACGTATAAAAGGCTCAATTACCTTGTATCTCACGTTATGGCTCCGTAGCAGACGTTTTTGTAAAAATACAAACGATTGTGTCATAACCAAGTGACTTACTGTCGCACAGTAGAGGAATTACCGTATAGTACAGGAGATCTCGCAGGCAGTTTCGACTTACATTAGCTGTTTAGGTTTAATTACTAATGTTAACTAGCATGCTAGTTAGCAATAATTAGCCTGTGCTTATTTTATCTCCTTACATATACCTACACTCTCCGTCTCTGTAAGATTGGGAATGATTGAGATTTCTCTTGGCACAGCTACCAGAACATTTACAACTTTCAGACACGTTGCTCACGTCACATTTACGCTGTCTCTCTCAGTTGGAGGCTGCGCAGTAAAGCTGGCCATCACCGGAAAAGTGCTTCTAATAGCCTTCACTGGTCTCCGTCCAGAGCAACGGGCTCTGTTGGTCCATTATATATATGTCAATGGTTCCACCGGCACGATCCGTTCTGCGCATGTGCAAGATGACACGTATGCCATGACGTAGGCGCAGATGATAATACTGCGTTCATTGCACCTCGGAATAACAGGCACCACAGCTAAATTAAGACTTTACAGTAATAACAATAAAGACCAGTATTGAGTGATTGTATTTTAAATGAGTACAAGTAAAGTAGAACTGATGTAACAGCTGTTATATATGTTAACGTTTATTTTCAAGTTTCATTTTGAGGGTCTTTTAAAGTTTACATGCTGTCTCAGCTAGCAGTTAGCCGAATTAGCTGTTAGCTTAACTAACGTTAGTTTGGCTGTGGAGGCTAACGGCAGACCTCTACAATCAGCTAGCGGTTAGCCAAATTAACCATTAGCTAAAATAACGTTAGCTTCCCGCTGGAGGCTAACGGCAGACCGCTACAATTAGCTAGCAGTTAGCCAAATTAACCGTTAGCTAAACTAACGTTAGCTGGAGGCTAGCGTGGAAACAGGAACAGATCGGGTAGTGTCAAATAATCCTCGTACCACAGCGCAGGCGTGAACATCTTGCGCATGCGCAGAACGGATCATGCAGGTGGACGCGGTGCCGTTATTCCGAAGCATAGACAGTATAGTATAATAGTGGTGGTGGCATGAACGCAGCATTATGATCTGCGCCTACGTCATGGCATACGTGTCATCTTGCACATGCGCAGAACGGATTGTGCCGGTGGAACGGATCGGGTACTGACACCTGCGTCTCAGAACTGCGGCCGCCTTGGTCTCGTGAGATTATCGTTGCCCACGTGTGCATGACGTCAGAGCAAGTCGGGATCAAGTCATAGACAGTATATAATGGACCAATAGACCCCGTTGCTCTGGACGGAGACCAGTGAAGGCTATTAGAAGCTCTTTTCCGGTGATCTCTTCACTTACTGCGCAGCCTCCAACTGACAGAGACAACGTAAATGTGACGTGAGCAACGTGTCTGAAAGTTGTAAGTGTTCTGGTAGCTGTGCCAAGAGAAATCTCAGTCATTCCCAATCTTATAGAGACGGAGAGTGTAGGTATAAGTAAGGAGATAACATAAGCACATGCTAATTATTGCTAACTAACATGCTAGTTAACATTCATAATTAAACCTAAACAGCTAAGTAAGTAAGTCGAAACTGCCTGCGAGCTTCTCCTGTACTATACGGTAATTCCTCAACTGTGCGACAGTAAGTCACTTGGTTATGACACCATCGTTAGTGTATTTTTACAAAATGCTGCTACGGAGCCATAACGTGAGGTACAAGGTAATGGAGCCTTTTATACATTGTCGTGTTTCTTTAGAACTAAACAACGGACAAATAGAGTCTTTAAACGCTTCAGATGTAAAGTTATTCGCAGTCAAGTGACGTAAAAAAAAAAAATGGCGGTCAGTGGAATGCTAACGAGAGGTGATCTCTTTGTAGCAACAAAATGGCGCCATCGGAGGTTTGCGTTCTGAGGCGAAGCTTACCCCCTTGGATCAAGTCGGACACAAATCTAACCGGCATGCATTGGGCGGCGATCGCCGGTGATCTGGCTCATCTCGAACGAGCCTATTATGTGCAAGTCAGAGGGCTATTGCACAAAACCAGGATAAGGGATTAAGCCGGGATATTCAGCTTTGACTTGGTTGACTTTGCAGCTAGCCTGGTCCAGAGCAGGCTAACAGGCAGGCTAAGATTAATCCTGGAGTCTGATGTGTTAAATCAGCTGACGCTCTGATCAGAAATAAACGTGTTTAACAGTTATTCCGTTGTCTTCTGAATGTGTTATGCTTCATTTTATTAACATGCATTACTTGTCACTATTGGAAATGGGCTTTTCCTCCGCTGCTGTCCCCGTGAAATGTGCCCCCGCCCGTGCAACGCGGGGAGGCGGGGGGAGGCAGGGGGATCCTCCCACACCGTGCAGCGGAATCTAAAAGCGGACTTTTAACATCAATAACGATGACAATGGCACCTGATCAAACGTCTTTTTTACCAAATAGGAGTGAGAATGTGTTGGAATGCCACAAAGCTTCTTAATTATTTTATTTTGGTGCTGTCACTGTCATCTTGGAGCTTGGGAGTGAGAATAAAAACATGAATAATAACAGGCTACATTGTTTTACAGATATGCTTACAGTATGTATTGAAGTCACTTATTTTTCTAGTTTTTGTCCAGTCATGTTTGTTCTGTATGAACATTAATTGTAGAAAGATATTTAGAATTAGACATAGTTTATGGAGATTTGTGCATATGGTTGTAAAACATTCTCGCATTATGAATAAGCTTTGAAATTAAGCCTAGTCCTTATAAATTTCCCAGGAACAAGAATTATTATTTTTTTATTTATATAGTGCTTTACAGGCTACTCAAAGACACTTTACACTAAAACCAGCACATTTAGCACATAAAAACATATACAGCAATAAAACCAACACATAAAACAAGCATATTAAAGCAATTAAAACGTGGAGTGACTAGGCCTAAGTAGATTGTTTTTTAATCCATACATATTCAGTCGGTCCACTATTGTCTGTTGGGCTTTTTTTCCGTTTGATAACAGCCGTATTTCCCTTTTTGCATATTATATGTTTCACCTCCTCGTAAATTTCCATTAGAAGCTGCTGCTGCACACGTGTTTTCCATTTATGCATCAGTAAATCTGTGATCGATACCGTGGTCTATTTAAGAAATCCGTGAACGTGCACTTATCCCAGCTATGTACACCTGGCTTGACATAGCTTAACCTACTTATCCTGGCTCGGCAAACGTGCAACCAATTGAGCCGCGAGGAGTGAATCACACTAAGTCAAGCTGCGCTTTTCATTTATCCTGGATTTCTTTATTCTACTTTTGTGCAATAGGCCCCTGCTGTTCCAAAGGAAAGCAGCCAAACACAGCCAATGTTGATATTTCTGATTCTGATCCCTCTCGCTCTCTCTCTTCTCAGACTCAGGTAGGTGATGGGATGAACGACAGCCAGGTAGCGCGCCACACAGGATGTGCATTTCTTACCCCAACCCTTACGCTAACTTTATCTAGGACATAAGAAAATGTTCACACTTTCCAAAAATGTACTCACTTACAAAGATAGAAGTATAAGCTCACACACACACATATTTACAGACCAGGCAGATGTGCTGCATGACACTATTGGATTTGAATAAGCATGAGATTTAGTTACAGGTCATTTGAATCCTGTCGAGCTGATGAAAAAGTGTTGTTAGTTCTGTTTATACAACTACTGATATAAATATCTACAACTCGTGTATTCACATATGCACAGAAGCACATACAAATACCAAATGTCTATGCGTAGTTCAAGCCTTTAACATAAACAATATGTATCAATATCAAAATATATCAAGCTTATAATCCAATACAAATAATTTATGTTACTATTTTGTGTTATCAACTGTAGGCTCATTTTGTTACACCTTTCCAAATGCACTAATAAAAGATAACTAAACTTCAATTGCAAACACCTGTACTTGCTCACTGGTCAACACATTCTCATGAACAGGTTCATACAATATAGTACCAAATCGTATCCACAAGAATTCTTATGTTACCCTACAAAACTAGGCCGCCTATTTCACGAGAAGCACAGAGCTAGCCGCTACAGAGCTCTGTGATGCCGGCTACGGAGCTCTGTCGTATCAGCTGCAGTTGGTAGATGTGTTAAACCGCCAATAATTGACTGTGAGCCTGGTACACTTACTGCCAGATGACGTTCCCTTCAGGGGCCATGGCAGTTGAGTTTAGCCAAGAAAAAGTGAGCTTCATGAGGCGACAGTTAAGTTTGGGCAACAAAACAACTAGTTAAGTTTAGGAAAAAGATTGTGGTTTGGATTAAAACACCCCCCGAAGAACAAACACACATTTCCTGGGTGAACGTATTTTATTTTCCCTGAGAAGCAAAATTGAAAGCGCTGTTTTTTATGACCAACCCATCCAAGTGAAACTCGTTATTGTGGTGTGCCCCAAGGTTCTGTCCTGGGTCCTTGTTGCAAATGCAAATAATAAGCATTACTGCTTTGCTGATGATATTGAATTATAAATCTCAATAAAGCCTTAAATGTACATACTCTATAGGCATTATTACACAAAGGCAAATTATTTCCTAATTTGTGTATATAGATATACTGTATGTGTATGACTATATCTAAAACCGGTAGATTGGATTTGGTTTTAGTAGACTAGGTATGATTTGATGATATTAGTTACACAATTCCCAGCAGGATCTCAAGTTTTTGACAGGTACTGTGGGCTAAGTAGCTCTTTTTAAATTGGATAAACACCAGTCATTTAATTCCTGTCAAATGTTTATAGTAATAGTTGTAAATAATTGTCACTTCAGATAATTAATTTCTTCTTTTATAATGCAAAAGTTGATTTTTTCATTTTTGGAAGACTTTGTGAATGATGGAATTTGTAGTCTAACAGGATTTAAATGAAAAGGCAATATTACAATTTAAATGTGTGTGTTTTTTGGTTCTGTAATTCATCTTTACATGTTAGTACATCTGCACATTCTGTACAATGAATTGATGCTCATCGTCAGCAAATCAATTCTGTTAAAAGCAAAAACTGTATTGTCCGAAGCGTTTAAATCTATTTTCTGTACTCCAAAACAACAAAGTCCCCGGAACTCCTCTCTACCCACTCGTGTTCTACAACATTGTCTTCCGGCAAGTCACCTCCTGAGATCTTAGAACGAGACTTCACCATCTTCCCATAATGTAGAGAGACAGTGAAGTTGCTGTAAAACCAACATAATTAGCTGAAAACAGTGCAGAGTTGATTGATAATTCTGTGTGGGTTAAGTGGATCATGAACTCGTTCTGAGAAATGTGAAAACCAAATGATTTGTGATAAAAACTTTTGGTGGAATTACATCTCTAATGAAGATCAGCGTAAATTCCTTCAGGAAGACTTCTAAAACTTCAATCACCTCTCTCTCCTACTAAAACTAATCAGCTGTTTCGAGGCGTTCACTTTTCAGTTAAACCAACCAGAATTGGCCATGAATTTAACGAGCCAATCACAGCATGACATCCCTTCTTTAAATCTGTTCTTCTCTCTGCTGCTGTCAGTTGTCATTTCAGGCAAAGCGTGCAACCCTCCTCCTCCCCTTCCACCTCCAGTCATCGTCACCCACGGGACCCTGGGTCCTCCTCCAGCAGACTGCTCCCGTCGGCTCCTTCGGTCCGGTCTTCGGGCTCCTTCACCACCATCACCAGTGTCTAGACTCAATCGGGGGATATTATTTTTATAACAATGGAGTCTAATCTTCAAAGACTCTTTCATATTATGTATATGTACAAATAAACCTTTGCATATATTTTCCTCCATCAGAGTCATACTTAACTCATGAAGCCTCCTCAGGTCCCTACAAGTGTGTCTGTGTGTTTGAGAGAAAAGGAAGGTAGAGTGTGTTAGAAACACTGAAATGTATGTTGTGAGACCGAGTGCAAAGACAGTGCCAAGTGTATTTGTCCCCCGTCTGAGAGCTCAAGTGCGAAGGCAAGGTGACTCTGGCGTAATCCAGATTTGGGTTTTTACACACAAAGGATGAAGGAGGAGGAAGAAGAGGAGGAATGACAGAACAGGCATGGGGAGAGAAAAGATCTTAAAGAAAAAGGGAAAAAGCTGTATGTAATCCTCCAGCCAGCTGAATTAAAGTCTTTTATTCACAAGAGACCAGCTTTATTGTGTTATGTAAGGACGTCATGGAGTTAAGAGCCATGTCCTTCAACCTCTGCCCTCTGCTGAAGATATCTAGCTTGTGGCCATTTGAGAACACCCCAGAGGCCTTCATTAAGGAGATTATGAATATACTGTGATACAGACAGTGTCAGACTGGAGCTGGTATTAACGCAGAAATATGCAACTTATTCGATAACACAGAATAGTCGGATATATTCAAGACTTAGGCCTAGTCCACACGCACAAAGGTATTTTCTTAAAACATAGCTTTTTCCCTGCATTTTTGTGATGTCTACCTTCCGCTCATAAGGTCATGTTTTCGTTTAATGTTTATTTCTGTATGTTTTTGCCACTTCCTGTTTTATTTGGTCTCTTTTCAGGTCACTTCACTTCCTGGTTTTTTTCTACCTTGCCGCTATGTGTGATTAGGCCTACTGCCCGATCCCTGATATGCGGCACCCGTGTCTAATTGTCTCCCCTATGTCTGTGTATATAAACCTGCCCCTTTCCTCAATCTTGTGCCAGTTCAATGTCTTGTACGGTTTGTTTCAGCGGTCCACTCTGGTTTCCCTGTGTGCTTCCAGTGAGTTTTTCCATTCCTGCTTTGTCTTCTGGTTTTGGATCTCTGCCTTCGTCATGCATTTGCGACTCCATTCCCCCTCGATCATTATTAAAGCATTGTGTTTTTCTTTGGGGCCCTTTGCAGTCTACGCAGTTGTTGGATTGGAGACGTTTAAACTACGGTGTCGTGACAGGGGCAAACGCACTGCAACTTACACATGAAATACACGCAAATAGACAAAACACAAGCAAATTAAGAAAACATCTTCATAAATGTGACAACACATGCACAGCATTTAGCAAACGCACTGCAAATACACACAGCGAGAGGAGAGCGAGGTTGTTGTGTTTTTAGCGGTTCCTACCGTAATTCAAAGCCGAAAAAGTGTGTCTGTCAGTTGGGTAGAGAGCTCCACGTGAGTATGGGCTTTTATGACAATTTTTATTACAATTTATGACAATTTTATGTCAATATAGCCAGTATCTAACATTAGCTACTCCGCTGTGCTGTGAAGTAATGTCTGGCTATGCGAGACAAGCGTCTAGCAACATTGTTGGGGACGCTGCGGTCTCAGCCTGGCAACCTCCGTGAACTTCTAGTCCGGGGAGGAGGGGGCGGGGGAGACGACTCAGTATTTTGAATTTGTACTGCAGTAACTATTTGAAATACTAGCTCAGACTGAGGGATCTTTGTCTCTTTCAATTGTCAGTGCGGTTGAACCATTGTACAGCGTTTCTATGTACACTACAAAACAAAATAACATCTATTTATGAAGAGGACTTTCTACAACCTAAATGCATTGAAGACAATCAAACTTATAGAGTAGTCCTCTCAGACATCTGACTGGACACCATCAAACTTTCTTTGGGGAGATTACAAACTTTTTAACTGCAGTGTACATGCCCTGTGTTACCAAAAAGAAGTTTTAATTTATTGAAAATGTTCCTGCTATCGCCACAATTCTGTTTGACCCAATTGGAGCAATACACCTTGAATCACTAAACTGGGCCCCCAGACAAACAAGGCAAAGTCATGAATGAACAGATCATCTATTTTCATCTGCATGCCTTTTCTAAAATGTGTACAGGGCAGTTTGTGCTATCTGAAAAAGACGATGACAGGAGCATAAAGTGCATGTGTCTTGTCAGGACAGTATTTTTTTGGGGAGAGCGAGTTGTGCCCAAACTAACTGCAGCAGATGATAGCTGACACTTTTGGCTCATCTCTTCCTGACAGCCCATCTGCTCCCTCCAGTCCACGCCAAACCATTTTCAACATCGCTGAAATGATTTCCAGTGCTGACACAGATCATTTTACAGATGAGGAATGCTTTCTCTATATGTCATGATCAGTGTTGCCACAGTTACTTTGAAAAAGTAACTTAGTTACTTTACAGATTACTTGATTGTAAAAGTAGTTTAGTTACTTTACAGATTACTTGATTTTAAAAGTAACAAAGTTAGATTACAAGTTACTTTATTAGTTACATGCAGCAGCTGCCGACAACACCCCTACAGCCTCAACATAAAAATGACAACAGGTTTACTGTAGCTCAGCGTGGCCAGTAGTAGTAGGATCTGGTTTATTATGGCACGAAAGAGAGCGAGTCAACGGTGTTTAAGGGCAGCATTTTTTACGCTACAACATAGGTCTACTGCCCGACCAACTTCTTCAACTCTCCCCCACTTACTGGTTTTGCACCGAAGTCCAGCTTTTGTTGTTTGGGTGGTGGGGGACCTCCTGCTCTCTGCTTCGCTCCACCTGCTGGAACTTGCTCTGTAAGTTTGACTGCAGCGCTGCGACTCCAGTTGTTCCTTCAAATTTGACGTAGTCGCCACCTGCACATAGTGTACAACGAACCTTAATATTGCCGTCTTTAGCTGACACAAACTCTAAATAGTGACTGTAGCTATCCGAAAGCGCGCATCTCTCTCGTCCCTCCATTGTTGTTTACATTTGTGTCGCTGCGTGGTACACGTGAACTGTCCTCATGCTGAAAACGTGACTTGTCGCATACGTGACTTCACTCCCCGAGACGCAAGAAGAAAGCAAAAATATATATTTTTACTAAGGAAAATGACCAATAGTAACGCACAGTGACTTGGATAAGTAACTTTAATCTGATTACTGGTTTGGAAATAGTAACGCGTTAGATTACTCGTTACTGAAAAAAGTGCTCTGATTAGAGTAACGCGTTACTAGTAACGCGTTACGTGGCATCACTGGTCATGATGTTGTCAGAATGTGACTTTAAGCAGCTTTTCATTTTGATGTTTTGGTTAATTGCCCAGTTTGAGTTTTAGCAGTGTGTATATTGCATTTGGTTTTATTGGTAGATGTGTCGCATGTTTTAACTGTTTTTATTTGCATTGTTTGGTGGATTTGCTGCGTTTCGTTTTGTTGTTTGTTGGACTGGGAATCTAGGTTATGAGAAGCAGCTGTGATTGCCTGGACCACACCCCCTCCACAGCTCAGGATTGGCAAATGGACAGTATGATGTGCTTGTTAAAGATGGATGTGAAAAAGGTGCAGAGGAGAAAGAGGACAGAGAACAAGAATCACAGGTTTGACAGGCTGGAGGAGAGTTTTTAGTACTTTTTATGCTGTACAGAAGTAACCTGTTTTATTTTAAATACATTATTGAAGAATCATCCTGTGAATTTTTTTTTTTTAAATAGTGGAAACACTTTTTTGCTGGTAAAACAGGACCTCACACAAACGTGTGACATTGTCTTTCTTCTTTTTAACGTTTATTATTTTGTTAGATATGTGTTTGTCTTATTCAGTTTTTCTCTTGACATCTGTCAGGCTCTCTGGATTCACCTCTCCTTGATTTGGGATCTTTGTGATGACAGAAAGTAAAACACACTTTCTCTCACGCACAAAGGCAAAAGTAAATGCATATACAAAACATCCAGCCACATTAATACAAATAAATATATTATAACTGAGCCCACACACTTGTGGAAAGACTCCTCATGCAACACAGGGAGACACACTCATGCACGTATACAAGACACACACACACGTGCAGGCCTAATTTGCTGCCTGTTGGACCAAATCGAATCGGTTAGCGAGGCAAATCTCAGTTTAACCCGAATGTCACGGCTGACGCTGACTCGTTATCGAGAGAGAAATGGGACGGATGTGGATGAAGATGTGGAAACAGAGGTGGCTATGAGAAAGGATGGAGATTTCAGAATGCAACAAATATGAACATGACAGTGATATGCCAACCTGTCATCAGTGACTGAAAAAATTATTACTAAAATTATTATTATATATGTATAATCTGAATAGGGCTGGGTTACAAACTTTGACTCCAGCCCTACATCTGAAAGAATTGATGTGAATGTAATGCCAAGGTCAGCTGTGATGGGAAATAAATAAAATAAAATCTAAAATGGGACAGTAGCAAGTTAGCCGTGAAACACTACCACCAGTTCAATGCATGATCGGAATCTGACAATTACAGTGAGGGCAGAAGGAAATTGAGGTACATTGAGGTATTGTATGGAAACTGTGCAAGTCACTAAATTTCCCACAACACCTTCCTGCAAATGTTTCACAATAAAGCCTTGTTGAATGCTAGAGGCTTTTGCTTTGAAAACGTACACAGGAAGCTGAGCTTGTATTAATAGCATGACATAAATGTAACCGGGCAAACAGAATATATGCCTGTTTGAAATATGGCATGGTCCCTTTTGCAGGTGAGGTAACTAAAGGCCCCGGCCTCTATTAGAGTAATTATGGTAATAGGATGCCCAGAGATGAAATGTTGCAGTTTGGACAAGCAGCTTCTGACGGGTTCAATATGCAGCTTGACCAGAAATGCATGAGAAAGGAGGTCTTTGAACACTTATGAGAAGAGTTTGGAATATTTGTTGTTGTGGCGAGATTTTCTTTCACGAGGACAGCTTGCTACCAACAGAAAAGTAAAAAAGGTAATGTGATTGATTGATTTTATTTTGTATATGTAAAGAACAGAACAGCAGACAAGGAATAATAATGTGATAATGTGAACGTTGGGAAATGACAGCTAACAACAGCAGAAAACAAAACGGTTTGAAATTTGACAGCAGCAGGATGATTGGAGTTTAGAGGTTTTGGCAGAATCTGATTGGTTTAACTGGAAGAGTGCACGCACCTCAGTCAGCTGATTGAGCTGGGAGCGGGAACAGACAAAGAGGAAGTAAATAAATGGAGCAATGGTGGAAAGTAACTAACATTTACAAGTACTGTACAACTTTGATAGCCTGGCTCCGCCTTCTTACGTACTTCCGCTCAATTTTAATTTTCCTTCAGTATTCTTCTGGGTTTGCAGTATATTCTTGGGTTTTCTCTGACCAAATATTTGGCGGTCCAATCAGCGAACTGAGGGAGTGGCTGAGAACGATGATGTTGAGGACGTGCGCTAGAAAGATGCGAGCGAAGCCATTCGGTCCGTTGTGGGAACACTGCCGAATATCTAGAAGTTAAAGCCCGAGCAAGAACAATCTTTGCTGAGTTGTGTTGGTGGCCATGATGTTGTGGCCCTCCTCCACACGGGGTTTGGGAAAAGATAGATTTTCCAGCTCACTCCGTTAGTGGTAAAGGAGTTGGCTAAGGCTAACACTAGCGATGCTAATGCTAAATCTAAGCCAATAGTTGTTGTCGGTCTCCCCGCTTGTTGCACATGCGCATGACATACGCCACGACATATGTCTGACAGATTCAGAGTGGCTCTGGGCAGATCCAATAGTTTTAAACTTCAACAAAGTACCCGCCTTCAAGGAAGTTAACACTTGTCAACCAAGGGGGTAAGTCTCTCTCCACAACCCGTAGCTCCTATGGCGCCATTTTGATGCTAACAAGCCATCACCCGCCGTTAGCATTCCATTGACATTTTGACGTCACTTTGACAGCGAATAACTTTACATCTGAAGTGTTTAAAGACTGTATTTGTCCATTGTTCATTTCTAAAGAAATACAACAATGTATAAAAGGTTCCATGTCCTTGTATCTCACATTATGGCTCCGTAGTAGAAGTTTATATAAAAATAGGCTAACAATTGTGTCATAACCACGTCTTACCATAACTTACTGTCGCATAGTAGAGGAATTACCGTATAGTACAGGAGAAGTTTGCAGGAAGTTTCGACTTACATGAGCTGTTTAGGTTTAATTACTAATGTTAACTAGCATTTTAGTTAGCAATAATTAGCCTGTGCCCATGTTATCTCCTTACATATACCTATGCTCTCCGTCTCTGCAAGATTGGGAATGATTGAGATTTCTCTTGGCACAGCTACCAGAAGACTTACAACTTTTGTCACATCTACGTCTTTGAGCCCAGTTGGAGGCTGTGCAGTAACGCTCAGCCATCACCGGAAAAGTGCTTCTAATCTCCTTCACTGGTCTCCGTCCAGAGCATCAGGATCTGTTGGGGACCGTTTCTTGTACTGTCTATTGGTGCTTTTCCATTACCAGTACCTACTCGACTCGCCTCGCCTCGACTCTACTCGACTCGCCTCGACTCGCTGTGCGTCCGTTTTCCATTGCAGATTTTAGGATCGCCTCAGCGTGGCTGGTCGTCATAGCGACTGCCGTGGGCGTGGCTTAGTAGCTTGCTTTTCCCACTGACATATCCACGACGCATTTCCTGGTTAGAGAGATAGTTAACGTTTACTGCTCCAGATTTCCCACCGTGGTCACATATATATGACTCTAGAGTCGCTACTCGCTGCGGAGATAATCGCCGTCACTCTCTCACTTCTCCCTCGCTCACCAGCTTCCCACACGCACACATACGGCGACACGACACACACACATCACACATGCACACACCAGCGCACCAGTATAACCAACAGGCCACTTGTATGCTACGGAGAAAGCTCTGCGTGGAGCCTCCGGCAGCAAAAAAACACCGCTGGCTAAACTATTTAAAAATGCCGTCTGTCGCTAGCAATGCGGTGATCAGTGACGATTCTTTCCGACCAGTCAGCAGCCTGCAGAGTTTCACGTCACCTTCTCAGCTCGCCTCAGCTCGCTTGAAACCTCGACTGAGGAGGTGCTAAAAAAAGTACCTGTTAGCAGGTACCAGGTACTTTTTTTCGTAATGGAAAACCAAAAAAGGCGAGTCGAGGCGAGGCGAGGCGAGTAGGTACCATGTAATGGAAAAGCTCCATATGTTGTCAATGGAGAGTGGCCAGACTCTCTGTACAAAAATGGGAAATTATAGTGTTCCAGCAGCAAAAATTAGACACATAGCACACAATATACATGAAATACTAAATAGGATAGACTACAAGAACAAATATTTAAAAAAAAACATGAAGATAAAAGATACAAAGTGGAGAATGTACAACATATATGTACAAGTTAGGAATGAAAATGTACAACTGCTTAATAAAGATGTAAGTAAATCTGTTTGTGCAAGTTGCACTTAGTGCAGTAGTGATATATACAAGTCTTATCTAACACTCAGTGAAGAAGTGTTAAAAAGTGTTATTGTTATTTATTATTATTATGCTGGTTATCATGCACACGTGAAGCAAAAAGGGGGGAAGGAAGGAATAAAGGAGAAAGAGAAGAGGAGAAGCTAAATCAAAATGTACCAGACAATTTATCTCAGCACCACCGCTAAGACGTGCTGTCAGTTATCATGATGTGTGTGTGAGAGAGAAAGCAACATATATATATATATATATATATATATATAGAGAGAGAGAGAGAGAGAGAGAGAGAGAGAGAGAGAGAGAGAGAGAGAGAGAGAGAGAGAGATTATGTACCAGCGAAGCAAAGCAGGCAGTGTTTAAATGTTCAGTTGTTGGGCTGATGACAAGTATGATTTGTTATAAATAAAAAAAAAGGGAGATACATTAAAGAAGGTGAAAAAGAAAAGAGAACATCCAGAGAGAGGCAGAAATGTGTATTTGCCATGAACATTAGATGTGGTTGAATGCTGATGCAGAGCTGCTGATGTCTCACGGATAATAGGGCTGTCTATATTAATGCTTCCAGCAATATCATCAACATGTGATCGCATTTTACACCCGTGCACGCTCCACACACACATACACACACACACACACACACACACACACACACACACACACACACATACACACACATATGAATAGCAACATTTTAAGATGTGGAAATGTTTTTTTGTGATGAAGTACGGAAATTAACCAGCAGGGGGAGATGAAGGCTCAGATAATTCAATGACTAGATAGATAGATAGATAGATAGATAGATAGATAGATAGCATAAACGTGCAGAATGATGAAGGAGGAAAAGTTTCTCTGTGCCCACCTTGAATCACCTGACATGCTTCTATCATCTTTAATCTCATTTTAAATCTAGGTTTATTCAATTGAATAATTTTTAAATCTTGGTTTAATGCCTTCAACCATTATATCTCATTTAAAATCTTGATTTACCAACTTCAATCATCTAAAATCTCAATTTAAATCTCACCTGGACGCTCCAGCATGACTTTGTGACATCACAACTAGTTTGCAGCCGTGATCCAGTATGCAACTTGCACAAGTGTGCTGTTGGTGGCATTTCAAGAATTACACTGTAATTTAACGTTTTATGTGGAAAAAGAATTTATCAGACACAAGTATTTTTTTTTTAAAGACAGAGAATATCCATGTCTTAAAATGTGTGCAGATGTCTGTAACAGTGAATAAGGAAGTCTAAACAGCAAACTTTAGTAGAAATACAGTTATTTTTTAAGTTAAAGAAAACATAAAAGTAAAAAAAGCTGATATAGATAGAGACACACACTTCTTCTTACTGCACCATTCATAATGAAAACACCGGTTGTCTTCTTGGCTTCTGCTTATATGGTAGCATACCACAAATGTTCTGTGTGTGTGTGTGTGTGTGTGTGTGTGTGTGTGTGTGTGTGTGTGTGTGTGTGTGCTGCGGTGCATGTAAACACTGCTTAAGCTCAGACTAATCCATTCAAGCAAATTTTACACACACACACACACACGCGCGCGCGCGCACACACACACACACACAAGAGGCTGTTCTGGAAAATGTCACACTCAAACAAATGAACAACCTTCTATCTCTTCTATCTTTTCTCTCTCATACATCTCTCTTTTCATCTCCTCTTCTCCTACTCCATCTACCCTTTTCTCCTCCTTGTCAGTTCTGTGCCTCCTTCCTTTCCTCTCCCCATTTTTACTTTCTCCCATCTCTCTCTTAGTAATTCCCTCCTCCGTTTTCATCCTTTCCTTGCCCTCCTCTGTCCCCTCCTTTATTCCTCTTGTGTTCCTTTCTCCATCTCTTTCCTGTCCCTTTCCTCCCCTGTCTGCCTTTCCATTCATCTCCTCATGATGATCCTGTAATTGAATCAGTGTGTACCATGGAGACCGACTCCCAAACTCTGGGCAGAACAAACACACACACACACACACACACACACACACACACACACACACACACACACACGCGCACACACACACAGAGTCCAGACCACGGCAGGAGTAATGGCAGAGGCACCAGGTGTCTGCGTTATGATGGATTATACGTGTCCACACACACACACACACACACACACTCTCTCTCTCTCTCTCTCTCTCTCTCATTCATTCCAGGTGGAACAGTTAGCGCCAGACAAGATTAGTACATGCAGTGATTCAGTACAGTGCACATTGTGTTGGGAATATCTGAATGTCCCATTACAGTTACATACTGTATTAATGTAATATCATACCTCTTCATAAAATTATCTTCTATACCAGAGCATATCATATTTCAATTTGTTAAACAGTTTTTAAAAGTTCAAATCTATGTTACTTCCATTGAGCTTAATCCATTTGTGCATGCAATAAAAGTCTTGATCGGTTTAAACCTTTTAGCTGAAAAGTGAGTTTTTCTCATCAGATTATATTTAGTGTTTGAGACAACAAGTCCACCAAACCATACGACCACATATAGTTGGGTCATCTATAGCAGTTCCATGACCGTGGAGAGGAAAGGTTTGTTTCTCACTGGATTTGTCATCTTTGAAGGTTAAAAAAAGAAATTAGCCGGGGTGCCCCTCTCAAAAATGTGGGGACATTTTTTGGGAGCCCTATATCCAAAATGGCTGCTGTCAGCCTAGCTGGAAATTAACTTTTTAATGGTTTTGCCCACAGTACTGCATAATACATGGTTTCTGAGTCTATTTGGGTCAAGAAATTCATAAATGATAAAGATTTATTGATTTGACCTATTTTTGACCTTCAAATTCAAGATGGCCGCCAATTTTTGGCTCTTTAAATGTCATTTTTTCAAAATCGTCAAAGAGCCTTAATATTAGGCTCAAATGAAAGCTCTGCTCATACTGAGTGCAGTTATGGACAGCAAAATCAAAACATACACATATGTCATCAGATGTCTGGGTTGGAACCAATGAAAGAGAGGAGATTATTAGGGCCTGAGCGCCAACAGCGGCGAAGGCCCTATTGAAACTTAAGGAATTATTATTATTTTTTGCAAATTTATCGCCTTTTTGAGGGGCTTAACATATTCAAAAACTCACCAAAATTGGCGGTGTCATTTGCAATTAGCTATCAATTTTTGTGAAACGGCCCATATTTGAGCTTAATATCTAGTTGATTTCTCGCATAAAAAAGTCTCAAGTGAATTTGGTAACGAAACATTGCAGTGCCTGGAATATGAGACCTGCTGTCTTGTCTCTAATGTGTGTGTATGGCGATTCGCTCAACCAATCAGCGGGGAGATTATCTAAATATTCATGAGCATACCATATTTGGAAGAAAAGCTCTTGTTACAAATAGTGTGAAATACCCTATATAATCATTCTATCAACCATTTAAGGTCTTAAGATGACACAGACCGAATTTGAAGTTGATCGGATGAAATCTCTAGGAGGAGTTTGTTAAAGTACAACATGTGGAAATGGCCAAAATTGCACTAATTTCAAACTTTGAAATCAAAATGGCGGACTTCCTGTTGGGTTTAGGATATGGATCCAATGAAGCTTTTTGTACTCTTGACATGTTACATATGTGCACCAAGTTTCGTGAGTCTACGTTAAACACACTGCAGGGGCTCCATTTTGTTTAACTTTGTAGGGGGCGTTAGTGAGCCATTTTAAAATACGTACATTTTCACCAGACTTAATGAGACCGCCAATTTTGGTGAGTTTTTGAATATGTTAAGCCCCTCAAAAAGGCGATAAATTTGCAGATTGATTTTGCTGTCCATAACTGCACTCAGTATGAGCAGAGCTTTCATTTGAGCCTAATATTAAGGCTCTTTGACGATTTTGAAAAAATGACATTTAAAGAGCCAAAAATTGGCGGCCATCTTGAATTTGAAGGTCAAAAATTGGTCAAATCAATAAATCTTTATCATTTATGAATTTCTTGACCCAAATAGACTCAGAAACCATGTATTATGCAGTACTGTGGGCAAAACCATTAAAAAGTTAATTTCCAGCTAGGCTGACGGCAGCCATTTTGGATATAGGGCTCCCAAAAAATGTCCCCACATTTTTGAGAGGGGAACCCCGGCTAATTTCTTTTTTTAACCTTCATAGATGACAAATCCAGTGAGAAACAAACCTTTCCTCTCCATGGTCACGGAACTGCTATAGATGACCCAACTAATAGTTCATTTGTTCCAACCATCTAATACAATCTATAGGAGCATTTCATAAATTAGCGCCCCCATAGCGATGGCAGGAAATGCAACCCACAGGAAAATGTTCCGTCCTCATAATAGGTAACGGTCGTGGTTTCATATACGTTGTTAAGGTTGTAAAACAGTTCCAACTTGGTAAGGTTTAGGCAACAAAACTACTTAGTTAAGTTTAGAAAAAGATTGTGGTTTGGATTAAAATCAGTGACTGGTCATTGTTACAGTACTTCACTTCCGTGCGTACAGACATTATGTCATTATGCACGTGATTTAATTCAGGTGGCTAAAGGGATACAGAATGCTAATTAAGTTGACCTTGAGTAATTGTCCTTTTTTACCACTGTTTTTTTTATTTATTATATTTATTTCTATAGGACAGCTTAGACTTGAAAAGGGAGAGGGGGGGGGATGGCATGCGGCCGCTGCGTCGAGGAGTAAACCTCTATATATGGGCGCCTGCTCTACCAGGTGAGCTAACCAGGCACCCTAATTTTACCACTGTTAACATAAATACATTTAATGACTGTTTTCCCAACTTTAGTCTATACATGTTAAATGGTAGCAGTTAGGTATTCTGGTTCTACTCAGTTGAAATACTTATAGCTACAACTACTCATATTTTAACATCACAATTCAAACATTACTTTTTCAAATCACAAAAAAGTAACCAACAGTTTTTTAAGTGTACACATTTAAATTTTTCAATAAGGCATTTGGTTTGAATGTAAATAAGGTGCCAGAGTGTACAAAAGAAACAAAGTAAAGAAAATAAAGTTTGTTTATCACTAGTGCTTAAAATATTTAATAGTGATTAATCGCATTAATGTCATAGTTAACTCGCATTTAATCGCAATTAATCGCACATTTTTAATTATTCTAAATGTCCCTTGATTTCTTTTTGTCTCATTTTAATGCTCTTGTCGCCTGGCTTTGACGAGGGGGCGGAGAATTTGCGTTAGCTGTGTGCTTGGCCATCATCAAGTGGTATTTCAGACTGGACGTGCTGTGATGATAGCTCAGTTCCCAACGACAAAACACACAGATCACTTTGGTCTTGTCAATGGAACCATTTGGAAACTTTTTAAAAGTAAACTTTCCATTCAGAATCTTAATGGCATCCATTTCGGCGTCTCGTGCTCGCCATCCACTCAAAACGTAACGTTAGCCTACTACTCTTTGGCCGCCTCGCAAGCCCAAACAAGTGTGTGCGCCGTGCCTGTTGGTGTGTTTCCGGTCTAGCTAGATCCGGTGTAGTGTTGTAGTTTTTCTAACGTTACTAGTTGTTGCAACAGCATGTGAAATAAACTACAAAGTTTGCTAGGCCAAAAAGAACGTTAATCTTGCGATAAAAAAATTTACGCCGTTGGGTTTGCGTTAACGTCGTTAATAACGTGTTTAACTGACAGCACTATTTATCAGATAAAAAAACACTGCACTGGTCTGGTCTTAGACCAGTTACGTTACACACTTTCACCGGCACTCACAGCATATCCACGCCCTAAAACACCCCCTGCTTTACCGCCGATTTTAAAATCAACGAGACCATTATTCCAAAAATGAACATCCTTCTGTATTGCAGAAGACTTCAAACTATCAATTGAGACCATAAATTCATTATGAAAATGTTTAACTGAGGTAATAAATCAAGTGAGAAGTGGGTCACTTTCTCATAGACTTCTACAGAAACCGAACTCCTTTTGCAACCGCACGTGTCGCCCCCTGCTGGAATTCAGATAGAATGCAGGTTTAAGGCACTTCCACATTTGCAGCACTTCATCGAACCGGATGCGTTGTCTATTAATATTAACAGTCTATGGCTTGGAGAGATGCATCGTTGCATTTCAAGTGTTGCATACGGTAACTTAGCCTACTTTGGATGTATTGAGAGCTAAACCAGGTATCACTGTCACTGTGTCACGAACCAATGCATTAAGAGTTTGTTGTAGCAACCATCATAATAATAACTTAGATTCATATAGCGCATTTCATGAAACCCAAGGACACTTTACACAAGTACAGGGGGACAAGGGAAAAGAAAATAGTAGGCCAACACAAACATGGACTAAAAGGAATAACATGTCCGCGCTAAATGGAAGGGGGACGTAGTTTAATGTCTGCTACTGACGTACAACCACATCGCGCAATCTGAAGTTATTTTATGAATGAAATAGACATATGACATACCTGAGGGCCAATTCAGGGTCGGTTTTGAATCTTTTACAATCCCGTAATTGGCTCCATCTTTTGAAAGCCCGACCAAGATTGACTCGCATTTTTGCCCGTTGTCTTTCCATTTTAGCTTTTAGTTGTTCTTCGTTTAATTCCTTCTTTTCTGTGATGGCCCTACCCCATTGTCAACCATAATATGGCAGATAACTTCTAAAATAACATTAAAATACAATTAGGCCTATATAAAGAAATATCCTGCTACCTTTTACCTGGCTCAAAAGGCTGGATTCAATAGCAGAAGTTTTTCTGGTGTTCAGCCGAAATCTGTGACCCGTCAGAATGTGTGCTCTGTAGCGCTGTCTACCTGCCGTAAAGACCTGTGCAGAGGCTTTACTAAAAACAATATATGAATAGCGTTCTTTTCACTTTTAGTCTCGTTTGCTGTTACAGGTCATTTAAAAACATTTAGAAACATTTAAAAGTTACATATTGTCGCTTTAAAGACTGAACCTATAGTAAACTTCTGTCCACCCGCCTGCTACTTGAAAGTCAGAACGCTGCTGCGCCTCAACCTTCCCTTCATCAAGTACTTCAGGTCATTATTTACTTTCAGTGCAGGTCTGACTGGACCTTTGCTTCAAAGCATCCTCAGCATTCAGACTGCACCCACCGTTTTCCAGCTGGCCTGTGCACCTGCGACCCACCCTCTGGCAGTGATTGACATCTATAATTAGCAAGAGAGGCAGGATACAAGTCTAAGACACTATAGTCAGTGATGGAATAAAGCATTTAAATAGACCTTACTATTACTGATGCCTTCATGTGTAAGTAGCATTGAAACGCATTGTCATGAACGGGTTCGTACGATATCGTACGAAAATGTATGCACACCAATTCGTATGATATCCTATGAAAAACACACGAGGAGGAAGATGGATGGAGCTGCAGAATGTGTGTGTGTGTGTTTGTGTGAGTGCGTGTGCATGTGCTGTGGTTGTATGTGTGTGCGTGCACGTTGGCACGCTTGCGGGCCCAAAAGGTTTTCCCTGCATATTAAACCCTTTGTCAGCACTCTTAAGTGTTTCCCCGGTCCACATGCGGAAAGTAGCCTACAGCCTCCTTATTTTTAAATGTCAGGCAAAACATTAAGTTTCTGCTGCTGCTGCAACACACACACACTTGTATGATATCCTCCATATCAGCAGCAGTTGGTAGTTGAGTTTAGCTGACGAAAGGTTACTGGGAGCCGGCTACAGTGCACCGCGAGTGACCGCCATATGGCAGTCCTTTCAGGAGCCGTGGCAGTTGAGTTTAGCCGATAAAAAGTAAGCATCATGCGGAGACAACAGTTACGTTTCGGGGAAAATAAATTGTGATTTCGATTTAAACACTCCCGAGGAACAAGCACGCGTTTCCTGGGTGAAAGTCTTTTGTTTTGTTCTTTTTACTCCACTACATTTGTTTGACACTGTTTTTACTAAAAAAAGATAGGCTTTATGATATGATGCTGTACTAGTTTACTATTGCAGTAGTAAGTCTACCCATTAGTATACAAAGTACCTAAAATTGGCTATACATTGACCAACTCTAACATTAAAATGCTATTCCATGTTTTCATTAGTGATAAAAACCTAATACAATATTATATAATATTATAACATGTTTACTTTTGATACATCCATTTTTCTGATAATACTTTTGTACTATTAGCCTACTTAAAGAACATTTTGAATTCAGGACTTTTAACATCTAATGGAGTATTTTTTAGACTTTTAGATTTCTATTTTTACTTAACCCTGTTGTCTTCCCATCAACCATGAACTTGTTGTCCATCCAGGTCAAAAGTGAATTTGAATTTGAATTTGTGGTGCTTTTTCCAGCGTTTGGCTTTTTTTTTAATGCTTTTGGCACTTTTTTATAACGTTTTTGTCACTTTTTTCAACGTTTTATTTTGAAATTCATGGTCAATAAACCTAATTGATACGACATTGTGCCTACTTTTTGAGTTAAAAAAGCAGAAATAAAGAATTATTTGACTAATAGTTATGATCAAATGATGTTGAGTGGATCACAGACTGGTTTATGTCACAGTTTAGTCACAATACTGTTTTAAAACCATTTAAACATGTTAATAAAACTGAATAAAACACCCAAAATTCAATAAAAGTAATCATTAATTTTACGTGCAAAGATCATTGTATGGGTTGTATGGGTTCCATATAACATACATCCATGCATCCATGTTATTTTGGGGCATTTTGGTTCAAAGAAACCCATATTTCTGATATAAAAACTATGAAAACGGGTCAAAATTGACCCGAGGACAACACAAGCGTTAAGTAATAGGGCCGGAGTAGGTCTACTTCTTCCACCACTGGGTAGAAGTTTAAAGTAGTATGAAGTAGTGAAACACAAATAAAGTACAAGTAGGCCTACCTCAAATCTAACGGTTAAATACATGTAGCCTAAGGGTGTTGAAAGTAGGCTACCTTCCCACTGAAATGCAGTATCATATGTAGACTATAGCCTAGCCTATATAATGCCATTTTATTTGATTTAATAGAGAGAGAGAGAGAGGACATGGGGAGAGAGGATATATAGCTATGTGGTCTCTGCGGTTTTAAACCAGCGACGTCGAAGTGACCGATGCGCAGGAACCAGGGGGGAAAACGCAGCTGTGAGCTGCACCAGCAGTCAGCTTAGGATTTTAACAACATTTCTTCATCACCTGTAGCTTCAGGTTTGTGTTTTCTGAGGAGAGAGAGAGAGAGAGAGAGAGAGAGAGAGAGAGAGAGAGAGAGAGAGAGAGAGAGAGAGAGAGAGAGAGAGAGAGAGAGAGAGAGAGATCGTTTCCCTCCTCTCCTCCGCCGCAGCAGAAGCCGCTCGCACCAGGATGGGTCGCGCGGAGAAGAAGCAGCAGCAGCACCACGAGCAGAAGCGTCGCGAGCCGCTCCGTTTCCGTCCAGGTGGCGCGAGGAGGACGAGCTGATCTCGCGGAGCAGAAGACGGAGGAGAAGCCAGGAGGAAGGCGGAGGAGGAAATCCCGCGAGAAAAGAAAAAGAAAAGAAAAGAGACAGACGCAGATACACTCAGAGAGAGAGAGAGAGAGAGAAAAGAGTGAGAAACCGCTGCACGTGAGATGTGCGAGACCCCCCGGGGAGAGGGGACTATAATCGTTAATTTGGAGGAGAGACGGTTAATTTTTGTTTTTGTTTTCTCTACGCAGACGGAGAGAAAGGGTCTCCGAAAAAGGTAAGAAACACCAAACAGCGACTGGTTTCTCTTTCTTTAGCTTTTAAATCCGAATTTAACCTGCAAACTGTGCAAATTAACACCTGCAAGCATCCATAATTGATTAATTAGGCCTAACTACAGCTGTGACCGTTAAGATGGGACTGAAACGGCGTCAGTGCCACCTCTAATCATTTGAACCCCGCTTTTCCAAAAAAAAAAACTAAACGTCGGCCATAATGTGGAATATCAGTTTTGAGAGAACAGGAACGTGTTTGCAAAGAAGAAACGGGCTCATGGAGCTGTGTCTGTGGCGAAATCAGATTTTTGACACTTTGCTGCGTTTTTTGTTGTTGTTGTCTAAAACTAAAATCTGTCTCAATTAAGTGCTTTGGGTTTATTTCAGTTGTCTGTCAGATGGGTTTATAACCGATAGAATATCCCTCCCACATGTCCTGACTGTATTACACCTTCTTATAGCCAACACTTGAGCTGGAACTGCTCTTCTAGCCTACGTGAGCTATCTGGATATGTTGTTTACCCAGAATCCTATTTGATTGATCTGCCTTAGCAAATTCTAGATGTTTCGTATGATTTGATGGTCAATTAGACAGACTGTGATGGTAGTTGCTGTAGCTGTGTTGAAGCTGCTGCAGGCTTTATATGCTATGTGCTGTTGCAGAGAGAGAGAGAGAGATAAGGGGGGAGGGGGGGGTTAGTTGGGAGATGCTTTGGGTGACTGGTGGGTGGTTTATGTATCCTGACTCTATTGACTAATGCTGGAAAGAGGGGGTGCAGAGAGTGCGTGCGAGTGTGTGTGTGTGTGTGAGGGAGAGAGAAATGCGGGTTGCATTTGTGTGGGTCTCTGCAGGGTGGCGTTCATACGTTTGGTGTGCGCATTAGATGGTGGTGCGTGCATGTGTGTGTGATAGAGAGGGCAGTTCTCTGTGTTGACATACATACGTGTGTGTGTGTGTGTGTGTGTGTGTGCGCGCACGTGAGTGTGTTCGTGCGTGGCTCTGCGTAGCGTAGGCTATATGCGCGCTTAACAGAACAGAGAGATGGATGGAGCTGCAGAATGTGTGTGTGTGTGTGTGTGTGTGTGTGAGTGCGTGCGTGTGTGTGCTGTGGTTGTATGTGTGTGCGTGCACGTCGGCGCGCTTGCGGGTCCAAAAGGTTTTCCCTGCATATTAAACCCTTTGTCAGCCCTCTTAAGTGTTTCCCCGGTCCACCTGCGGAAAGTAGCCTACAGCCTCCTTTCTTTTAAATATCAGGCAAAACATTAAGTTTCTGCTGCTGCTGCAACACATACACACACACACACACACAATATGAGCATCCAGCAGTGGATGGCCAATAATTGTGCCTATTGTGTCTTGAGATTTTATTAATTATGAAACATGAGCTGTCAGCAGTTTTGAAACATTCGGGTTTTCCTGCTTTTGTGAAAGGAACCCTACAACATGTTAATAAGAGATAGCAAAATGAAATGATAAGTTGCTGATAAGGTGATGATTTTAGTCATTGTTGGGCATTTGTGAAGCCAATTCAGTTCAGGTATTGGGCAGAGTTTTTACTGGTTTGAAATGATTATATGATGAATTGAAAATAAATCAGCAACAGTTTTAAGTCATTTTTCAAGCAAACTTACCAAACAGTTGCTGGTTCCAGCTTTGAAAATGTGAGGAATTTGCTGCTTTTCTCTACTTTATACCATTTTAAACTATACGTTTTGAGTTTTGGACTGTTGGTTGAACAAAACAGGCTATTTAGAGACATCACATTGGGCTTTCTGAATTAATTTTTTTCTCACACTATTTAGGGTAAACAACTAATTGAAAAATCGTCTGTTGATAATCAAAATAGTTAGACGCAGTACTAATTAACAAAACAACCTACTTCGAGAAGAGCACAAAGCCCTGACTAATTAGAATATGCATCAAATCATCTCAAAGGAACAGACTGGGAGTCGGCTGATTCACCTTTATATTTCTATGACATCTCCCAAGACATGAAATATTTTTGAATTTTTCTTGTTTTTCACCACTGATGTTTGTCCTGATGGTGTTTATTGCTTAACAGTTCACACTTAAGTGATCCCTCGTCCCTCGGTCTCATGTTTTTTGTGCTACATCCAAACAGCTGCAGAGATGGATGCAGCTAGTGCCAATCTGGTATGACTTCTAATGTAGCCATGTTTGTGTCAGTGTGCCTTCTTCCTCCTAAAGCACACAATAGATAGTTTATTTTATCTTGCAAAACAACGGCACAACATTCCTTAAGCACATAGTCAACAAGAGTGCTGGAACAAGATGCAGAACCAAGTGATGAAACAGAACAAAACTGGAGCACTGGGCTTTAACATGAATGTGTGTTTAAAGGAGGGCTTTAACCCAAGCCTGTGGCTTAGCTCAGTGGAGTGTATAGAGGAGCAAGAGTTTCAGCTGTCAGACCAAAGCAAACAATGGATCATATCTGAGCTCCACCCCCAGAATAATAGATTTAAAACTGTCTTCAGACTGATCTCCAGTATCAGATATTTCTCACCAGTTTGTGCCTCGGGATGGAAAACGTCAGTGCTAAGAGAATAAGTGGTGTCTCTCACTATATCTTTGCAGCATGAACGTTTTTAGCAGATGGCCGCCGCTTCACTGCTAATCTGAAATATAGAGATGTGAAATAAGAGGACCTGGAGCCCAGTGTGTGTACAGATATTTAGAAATGATGTTCGGGTCGGGCTCGGTCACATCAGCGCGATAAGGCACTGAACATTTTAAATTTATAAAAGCTTATTATGTAGGTGCGCGCCTGTGTTAAAGTGCGCTTGTTGCCCCATATGAGCTGATGCTCTCATCTGGTGACATTTCTGAATTCCTTCCTACAGTTGCTTAATAAAAGCGGGCTTTCCACACAAACAAACGTATGTGTCATTAGTTTGAGAAAAAAATTAGATTTTAACTGTGTCGGGCTCGGGTTGGACGCATTAAGATAAATATCTTAATGCCTGTCGGACGCAGGCCGGGCTCGGACAGAAAAATGCGTCCCGATCCGCCCTCTATGTGGTATACTGCATATAGCTCTTAAAAAACAAGTGCTCATGCCTGAGTGACCAAATAGGTCATTTGTCCACCTATGGTTAACATCGGGTTAACATCTGGTTAACATCTGGTTAGAGGTTTAACCCTTTCCAAACCGTTTTCAGTGAGGGCTTGTCAGATGGTTCTGTGTTAATAACCCATCTGGCGCGTCAGGTTAGTTACAGTAGAGGTGCCCTGTGAAGTGGACAAACACAGTTAACTTCACACTCAGTTTTTCTCACCGAAACACATTCTATGTCTGTTGAATGCATTTTTCTTTCCTCTTAAAACATTTGCAAAGCCGTTTGCTTTTAAATATTTCCAATGGTACATTGTTTACAGCCATGTTTCCGAGCTTGCAGTCCCTTTTGCTTTTTTGGCATATGCTACGTTGCTTTTCGGCGTCACCGTTGCCAATTGTTGATCAGTGGAAGAGTGTGAAACAGGTGACAGGAATGTGCATGGTAATGTATGGTTTAGACAATATTAAGGGTGTAAATCACAAGTTGTATCACAATACGACATTATATCCACTATTTGGACAATACGATATTTGCGAGCCTGCGATCGATATGAGACGATATCATGAATGCCCATTAAACAGAGTTATATTTATAGTAACTCAAAACAGCAACTAAAATATGATTTGACCATTTTATATCTGAGCTTTTCCAGACATTTAAACTAAAAATAATTCTTTTTAATAAGAATCTAAAATAACGGGGCATCTTACAGACAATAAGTATTGATATTTTCACTTTGCATCGATAATATTGGATCGTGGATTATTGAATTGATATATTGATCCATATTGATGTAACGTCAGACCCCTAGACATTATGATTAATAATCAAAATCCTTATGGAGAAAATAAATGGGATTTTCGGTTCTGTAACCACACAGTTGAGCTTTATAAGTATTGGGTTAAGAGTGGTGTGTAGGCCTGGAACAATTAGGGTGAGGCTATTTGCACCCCTGGTACAATTAGCAGTGTATGCTATTTGCACCCTGGTGCATGCAAATTATCCAATCCAAATTTAAAAAAACAAGATCACCACACAGGGGAATCAAACTCCAAACTCCCATACCAACGGTAAGCGTACTAACCACTCACCTAGAAGTTCTTACAGTAAATGAACAACTGTTTACCACTTGGTTTCTTCAAGCCTCGGTTGCTAGGTAACCATACTGTATACAAAAAAATAGGTACTAACTAACAAACTAACGGTTGTATGCTTTCACTGAAGACAGAAAGCGCAACTGTAGTATCCATTTTCCGCTAGAAATTCAATTGTTATAAACTTTAGAGACAAAACTTCCCTAATATGCCAGTTTGTTTCTGTGGTCATGGAAGATGAACGTCCGCCATGATTTCGGTGCACGCTAGCAACGTTTTTTTGTTGTTACGTCACAGGGTGTAAATAGCTCAGCTGTGTGGCCGAGGCTATTCGTACCGGGGGTGCAAATAGACACTCCGGAACAATTATTACATAATTGTCTAAGTGTCAATCATTATACATAATCCCAGTTTCTTTGTTTAACTGCAATTAAATGCTAACATTAGCTTAGGTCTTAAGGGTCAAGGTCAAGGTCTTTCTTGATTTTGTTTAGATATGCCAAAATAGTAATATACAAGTGATTATTGGTCGGACTATATATTTTATTATTTCAATTGTTAGTTGTTGCCACTTGGCCCTATACACGTTCACAGCAACAAAAATGACAAGGGGGGATACAGTTAGAAATTTTTTTTCTGATATTACAGAGGCCTTGTTTACTTCATAGGCCGTACAGTGTTATTATATTATGTGGGTCACATGACAGTGATACAACCAAAATATGTATCCAGGAATTCTTTCAAAACTTTAATTTGTTTAAAAAGTAATTAAATTAAAAAAGGTCATAGTAACACTTGCTCTCACTCCTGAGATGATCGACCAATAAGTGACGAGAGACATCGCTTTGATCTCCTGCCAATCACTCGCGCTCGGACAGGAGAAGGGGACAGAACACAGCAGCTGTAAAAAAAATAAAAATCTTTATCTTTCCTTTCCCGTTTTCGGACTTGTTGAAGTGATGTGTGTAGTAGCCCAGAACGTAAGTTAAACATATTCTGTAGCTTGTTAAACTGTCATGGGTTTTACTGCCTCGCTGTGTAAACGTTAAAGCTATGTTTATTCATGTTTCAATAAGTGTTCTGATGCAATAGTGATGGGTTTAGCCCGTGTTACGACGTGACATTTATTTGGAGAGAAAGAGAGAGATATATTATCGCCTTGATAATGTTGCCGTGTTTCTTGTTGCATAGCTGATAAGATGTGCAGATGGTCTGGTATTACTTGTGCAGCCACGCGTGGATATTCAGGTTGTGTTAGGGATAGTAATGAGCGATCGCCAGTGGACCGACTGGCGCTGTGGAGCCAAGTGCTTAGCTATTAAATGTGCATTATTATTTGCTTATGTTTCAGAACCATATCCAACTTCACACGTAACGCCTCATAGTTACCTTAACATGTTCAAGTCATAGATAAATCTTCCTGGGTCTCAAAGTCAGACCTCTCTGGTTCAACCGGACACCCTACAGCGGGCCGGTGTTTCAGTAGCCAGTTTTCAGTAGTTTTTACAGTAATTAATAGATAATTATTTTTAAATTTGACTGAAAGACACACTTATATTATATAAAGTAACTTTTGGAATTGTTAGAGCTCTAGTGGGGTGTATATTGCATGTGTCTGCATGTGTTGATCAGCATGGTTTGGGCTCCCAGGAAGTTGAAAATCCTTTTTTGCTTTTTTGGTTTGCGATTTTGCTCAGCTCTGACCTGTGTAGGAGAGGCCTTTTTTTAAACTATCACAAGCTCTCTCTCTCTCTCTCTCTTTCTCTTTTCATCACTCCTCCCTTCCTCTCTCTCCCTCTTTCTTCCTCCTCCACTTTTTATTCTCCAGTAGATAGAGAGAGAGAGAGAGAGAGAGAGAGAGAGAGGTGCTTGGCTTGTGATTGTTTTGTGCAGCAGAGTGAAACGCGGGCAGTGTGCACTTCATCCCACTGTGGCCGCTCTTCTCTTTATTTTTCTCCATCTTTTTCCTCCCTTTCTTTCTCATCGCTCACTGATGATCGTGTTTTCATACTGCTCCCTCTTCCATCTTATGCCATCCCTCCATCATTTCTCTTTCCCTCATTTCTCCATCTTTACCTTCCCACCGTTGTTTTCTCCGCACGCAGCTCATCGTCTTTCTCCATCCTCACATCTTTATTCTGTCATTCCCTTGTTTCCCTTTTCACTGCCTTTTCACTGCCTTTGATTCTCCTTTTCTTCTCCTGTACTTCTCATCCTCCGCATTTTCTAATCTCTTCCCCTTTCTCTTTCTTCTCCCTTTCTCCTTCCCCTCCTTTCCTTCCTCCTCTACTTCTTGTTCTCTCATCGCTCCACTTAAGTGTCTCGTCCTTCTCACGCAAACCTCCTTCTCCTCCCTCTTGTCTCTCGCTGCTTGGTTTCCTGTTTCTGTTCTGATTACTTTTCTTGTTAAGATCTTCTCCCTCTTCCCCTTTTTCTCCCCTTTCCTCACCTCTTCATTATCCCTTCTCTTTTTTACAACCACAGGCTACTTCACTTCTCTTATTCTTTTCTATTCTTCTCTCCTCCTCTCTGCTCTTCAATGTCAATGTTTCTTTCATTATCTTCTCTTCGTCTCCTTGTATTCCCTGTTTTCTCACCTTTTCCGACCTCCCCTTTTCCCCACCCACCACTTATTCGGTCATAATTCATCATACATCCTTCTTTCCTTTTCTCCTTTTGTTTCTCTCCTCTCCTCTCTCCTTTATTCCACACCTTGTTGCCTCTCGATCTGTTTACTGTATGTTCTTCTTCTCCTTTCCGCTTCTCTCTTTTGTCCCCTCTCCTCTTTTTCTTCATCTCCTCCTTTTTTCCTCACCTTGTCTCATCTCCATCTCCCCCATCTCCTCTCTTTTCCTCCAATCTCCTTCTTCTTTCCTCGTCATTCCTTGTCTCCTCTCTCCCCCCTACTTTTGTCCATCTCCTTTAGTTTCTTCTGCTCTCTTTTCCTTGTTTCCTCTTCTTGTCTCCTCTCTTTCCTCTACTCCTTCTCCCCTCTCCTCCTTTCCTTCTTCCTCTCCTTTCTTTTTCCTCACCTTCTATTCCCTCCCTTTATCCCCTCTCTCCTCTGCTATACTAACAGTCACAACAAACCACTCAGGAGGCAAATGATTGCAACCTTTACCATGATGGATTACTTAACACACATGCACGCACACACACACACCCACACACACACTGAGCAATGCAGCTGTTTTGATGGCGCAGGAAGCGGTATCTCTATTAATCAGAGTCACATCACTGATCACACGTCTGTTGCAGCTCTGTTTTTGTTCATACTATACGATGCCAATGATCTGATACAATATAATATCAATTTGTTTTCACACAGGAGAATATCCTTCATCATCATCAACATTTTGTTTAATGCTAAACGTCATTTTGTTGTCTCAGTACCTATACTTTGTGTTTTGACAATACAGTTGAATCTAATCTCGAAACTGAACGATGCTCAGAGAAACTCATAAATGTGCGCACATTTTGTCAAGCCAATTTATTACATCTAGAGCAATTAGAAAATCTAAGTGACTATATAAGTACATAAATCAGCGAAGTACACAAAATAAAACAATCATGTGATGTAAAAACAAGTTCACTTTGTATTTTGGAGTAAATGTGTGTAATGTACCTCTGACTCAAACCTGATGTTAGGTTGCTTTCACACCTGCCTTGTTTGTTCCGTTTAAAACTAACCCTGGAGCGTTTTGGCCGGATAGTCCGGTTGGTTTGGGGTGGTTTGAAAGCTCATCCCAACTGTGGTTTGGATCAAACAAATGAACTCTGGTCTGCTTGGAAACGAGGGTCTCGGTCCGCTTCCAAGTGAACTAGAGTTCGGTTCACTTCAGATGAGAACGCGGTCTGACCCAAACGAAGGAAGTGGACCAAAAAACGGAGCATTTACCAGACTGCAGTTTCAACCCTGCACACAATTTACGGACTTTATATATGATTTAAGGGATGATAACTTTTAGATCCATCAGCTCTTCTGAGCACACTTTGCTGGTTGTCTGTGTGACATCCTCTCTGTCCCTCTCCTTCACCAGCTGCTCATTGTTCGCCTTCTTCTAAAATATTAGAAACACTAAAGCAGAACCAGAAAACCCAAGACGTTATCAATTTGCTGTTTCTTTATTATTTCTGAGACTAGAAGTGTAGGCTAGTTTCGGATATTCTGTCCAATGAACAAGCGACCGTTTCGATTGCGTGACCTGTGTTTACAGTAGCTATGTTTAGTATCCACACGTTTTTATCCGAATTAAGTGATATCGAATGAAAAATGCCTTATGGAAACAGTAAAATTCAACAGAATTTCATGAATATCGACTCAAAAGAAATATGTTCGGTCTCATCGGATTTTCCCTTGATCGATATACGGCTTATGCGATAAACACTGATGGAAACGTTATTTGCCGAATAAATTAATGAATTGCGATTAAGTTTTAGGTCATTTTATGGTTGCAACCCGCCACAAAACGACGAAGAAGAAGTTTTAGTTAATTTCCGCCCAGTATTTCTGCTCTGTTTGCACACATGACAGGTGTCAACAAAGACAGATGTAAGTGGACGAACGAGGAGACAAGAGACTTTTTGAATTTAATTTACGAGCAAAATATAACGGCTATTTTAGATAGCAAAAATAATTTATCAGGAACTCGCGAAGGAAATGACCAACAAAGGTTACGACAAGCCGTGGGATGTCCTCCGGAGTAAATGGAAGGCGCTCAAACAGCGATACATGTCTCAAAAAAGAGAGTTGTTTCGCAGCCGTGCCGGAGGGAAAATAAAAGGCAAGTTCCACCTTTTTGATGAGCTGGATCAGATCCATCGTAGTTTCCTTGGCTTCTAATATTAACAACAACAACTACTTCTGTCTAGCAAAACTTTGTTGGAAAATGAATGGAAACACCTTAAAATGTCTCAAGTCAATTCAATATACCAATTTAATCGCAAAACAGCACCTGACGTCATTACGCACAGGTTTTTATTCACTTTAAAGCTGTTGGATGGAAACACACTTTCACCAGCTTTATTCGCATGAGTTTTTTTTACCGAACTTCAGATAATTCGATTGACAAGTGGATGGAAACTTAGCTAGTGTTTGGTGCATTTGACACAGTACAATGTGAAAGCAAACTGTTTCAAATGAAAAATGCAACAATGTTGCATTTTCACCCCCCGAATCGCACCGAGTCCAACAAACTATAGGTGTGAAAGCACCCTTAAATGTACGTTCACTGGACTTGATACCGTATTTGTGATCTTGATAATGTACCTGTCATGAATCTGGACATTTCTTTCCCTTACCTCACCCTGATTCCCGACAGAGTCGTCTCAGTTGTCGTTGTCTGAAAGCATTAGCTAATTAAACATTTTATCAGGAAGCACGAGGGATGACAGGGCGCCTCTCTGGTCTCCAATGGGCAGGGTTTAGTGGTGTCATGTCCGTTTACTGGAACACAGTAGAACCAGGACAGGCTGAGCCCAAGCTCCCACATTGGCGACATAAAAATGGTGTGCTGCAAATTGGTAGAGGAATAGCATTAATGGTGTCTGCCGCTTTCTTTCTCTGTTCCCTCATTCTGGTCTTGAAACTAAAACGCTAATTTGAAATGCATGAGATGTTCTCGTTATCCTCAAAATCTGCTGCTCTTTGTCTCGCCTGCCTTTCCATAAAGACGCAAATCAAACCACCGCGTACAACAGCCAGCTGCAGCCATTATTCTAGAAAGAGTGGCACCGTGAGATGACCTCAGGGGTCCCAGTACGTCCTGTGCAGGCAATTAATGAGATAATGTTTCCCCACAATCCAACACCAGAAGTAGAATTTTGGATAGTATTGATTAGGAATGATTGTGTTCTTTTTGCGGAGGGTTTTGTGGAAACCACATTGGTTTATATTCCTGCAAATGGAGTTAATGGACTTCTGTAATCAAGCAGTGCTCCTTTCTATTGGTGAGGTAACCATTTAAGAAATCCCACTTGTTAGTGCATGCACTGGTGTCCACATGGGCTCCAATGTCAAGTTTCAATCTCTTTTTAAGATTTTCATACATCAGTGTTTCCCGTTCTTTTAAAATAACGGCAAATATCCATTCCAGTGTTTCCACTATTGACTCTCAGCCGTGCGCCGCCGTGAGTCCATGAACAAGGCAACTGTCTGTGGAGAGTTCACATGTCTGTAAAAATAGCAGGATCAGTCGCGTAGCTTACTATCTGTTGAAGTCAGTTGAACAGGTGAATATCACGTTGCAGTTACAAACAGCCGAGACAGAGAGTATTCGGTTAGAACAGATCGGTAATGCCGAATGTTCTCTGTGGAGTTAGCTGGATGTGAATGCCGAATGGTGCTCCGGTGTGTTTTTTATGTGGACTGACTGTGTCGGACTCCGTTTAAAATTAGCCTTGGCAATGTGATAACTTAGTGGGCAATTTGGCCTTGTGTGCTCTGGTTAATTTGGCATGTAATTATCACACCAGTCATAATTTGTGAAATGAAAACTTCTGGCAGTTTTGGAAGAAGGGAATTACAAGAGTAACAGGTGAGCTAGCTGCAAAAGTGCATTTTTCTGTGCTTTGTGTAAGTGCTGTGTAGTGGTTAGAGACTTTATTAGAGTAGTAGTGTTACATTGAAATTTGAGAATGGAATTTTGGTCTGGTGTTAATTGGCTAATCAAGAAAGTAATCTGCATATTATGAAAGCAATCTTTAGCTGTAGCCCTGAACTAATCAAAACCATATTTGTTCTGTACCATACCCTATAAAAAACTGATGGTCCTAGTCAGGAAGACAGATCTACAAAGGTGTATTTTTGTTTGATATGTATTTAAACAGTTCCAGTGGCTTTTAATTTACTTTCCAGTTCTGTTTGGGTTTAAAATTTGCATTTTTAATAGACAGAGAAAACAGGTTTTTTATTAAGGTTATATGTAAAAGAAGGTTATGCGTAAAAGAAAGAGACAGAGGAAGGAAATTGGGAGTTGCTCATGAATTTCAGAGTAAATGTAACTTCTTTTCCCCACCTTGATTATATAACCGAGTACAAAAGACGTCTGATATATTCAAAGCATTGATACCATTAGATAGACTTGATGTAATGGAAGAATTGTAAAAGGCCAGCTGTTGAGAGAATGAGAAAGGCAGAGAGGGCACGGAGAGTTTGTCAGTGTGTTCACTTCAGCAGGTCACTGCATCCTCTGCCCATTACAGACAATCTGCAGAGCTGCAGGAATACACTTATTTATTAAAAGTAAAAAAAAAAAAAATCCTTTCCATTAAGATAACAAGGAAATTAAGCCAGGGTTGTAGCTTATTTTTTCAGGAACCTAAATGTGCAGGGAAATATACATTTATACAGACAAAAAACAAACAAATGAGGCTCTCTGGAAAGCTCTTGTCTCTTTCCCTGTAGCTAGTTACCCTGGATTTCCAACCCTGAATATTTCTATTATTAGAAGAATTACTTGAGGAGGTTGGTTTTAATGTCTCCCGGTTTGTTGTTGTTACATCACAACAGGCTGAAAACTGGTACCACAGAAAGTTCTTCGAACAGATCAATCACTGTCACAGTTTTATAACACACGCACTTTGTCCCTCTATTCAACACACACATACACACACACACCCACCCACACACCCCTGTAATAACATCATGAAGGGGTGTAATGTCAAATTGTCTGGAGAATGCTGTCTAGACATCTGATGTGCAGCCTTTGACCTGTAGCTTAGTCATCTACGCTTTGGAGGTGTGTGTGTGTGTGTGTGTGTGTGTGTGTGTGTGTGTGTGTGTGTGTGTGACAATGAGGATTTTGTGGTCTTCTATGCTAGTTTACCACATTTCTTAGGGGTTTGGAAAACGTTGACGTGTGATTATCCACTGACACAGAGCAACAATGTGATTCATTAGGAGTTTTTGTGTTTGTGTTCACCTGATGACTGTAATTCCAATATTCTCTCTCTGAGCTCTGTCTTTAGTCTCTACACCAGGGGTGTCAAACTAATTTTCCCAGAGGGCCACACTGGAAAAAGAGAATCACACCAAGGGCCAGACATGTAGAGTTTATTCACGTGCTCTTGTCACTGCATGTCACTTTTTTTAAAGACATTTTGGTAGCTTTTTTCCTCATTTTTGTTGTTTTTGTTGCGACTTTTTTGTGGCTTTCTCAGACATTTGTCACCTTTTTGTAAATGTGTTGCTCTTTGTCACATTTTTGTTGACATGAAGCCCTACAAAAGGCATCAAAATCTGCCAAATTCTGCTTTGATTGCAGTTTAAAAAACACTTTCCTGGGTTTTTGGTTTGGCACACAACTAGGCGGGCCAAACTGTATTGTGAAACCAAACTGATATACGGGCCGGATCTAAATCTGCAAGGGGCCGGATTTGGCCCGCGGGCCTTGAGTTTGACACGTGTGCTCTACACACTCCTGAGGGAAATAATTTGGCTATTTAGCTGCTAAATGCTCCACTATGTTCACCACTATGTTAACATTGTCACATTGTTTTCACATTGTCATTTGATACGTTTTGATACAAATATCGATTATCGGGGCGACTTCTGGTTCCCCCTGGTAGAGCGTGCGCCCCATGTAGGCTGAGTCTTTGGCGGCGGACGGGGTCCGACTCTGACTAGTGGCCCTTTCCTGCGTGTCATCCCCTCTGCCTCCACCTCTTTCCAGTCATTCTCCAGCTGCTCTAATAACAAAAAGGCATTAAAAAGACCTAAAAAATAACCTTTAGGTTTTGCTCAAATATATTGTCAGAATATTGAAGTTGACTTCTTTCACGATCTGTGTTTATATCACCCAGCCCTGATCATAAATCACAATGATCATACATTTACTTACATTTTGTGACTGTTTCTTTTAACTGGCTCACATTATGTTGCCTTCTAAAACAAACCAGAAAACACTGCCTTTTGAAATTTAAATAAGTGTCTCCAAAGCTGCTGGTTGTGAACGACCCCTCTGCAGTGAGAAAAAGAAAGAGACGGAGGAAGGAAATTGGGAGTTGCTCATGAATTTCAGAGTAAATGTAACTTCCTTTCCCCACCTTGATTATATAACCGAGTACAAAAGACGTCTGATATATTCAAAGCATTGATACCATTAGATAGACTTGATGTAATGGAAGAATTGTAAAAGGCCAGCTGTTGAGGGAATGAGAAAGGCAGAGAGGGCACGGAGAGTTTGTCAGTGTGTTCACTTCAGCAGGTCACTGCATCCTCTGCCCATTACAGACAATCTGCAGAGCTGCAGGAATACACTTATTTATTAAAAGTTTTAAAAAAAAATCCTTCCATTAAGATAACAAGGAAATGAAGCCAGGGTTGTAAAAGGGAGGTTCCCAGTGGACACATGCTGTACATCAGGTTTTATGTTTCTGGCATGTATGCCCTGTTTATCCAGAGTGATGGACAATGAGCAGATGGCTTTCAGTGTCTTGCTCAAGGACAACCTGCCAGTGACACTCCTTCACATTTGCTTCGTCTTTTTAGATGTAGATGGATGTTCTGGCAAATTATTCTGGAAATTAACTGTTGTCGATCCAGACTAGGCTGCCACCAAAGATAATTTCCATTATGATAATGGTTTTGTCTGTAAAATCACAGAAAAAAAACAGTAACAAAGACACAATAAAATAGAACAATTACGACCTGGTGGAAATGGCCACACACACACACACACCTGAATGTTTTGACCGAGGTTCATGGAGTTCACGAGGGGACTTATAATACGCCGTCTCCTCTACACATCGACCAAGACAAACCTAAGCGTGACCGGCTGACGTGAACTTATTGACCTCTCGCTGTCAATATCCATCCTCCTCGTGTTTGCTCTATGTGTTCATGTTTGCATGGCTTTTTTAACACGTGTGCATCTGTTTTGCACATGTGTGTTTTGTATGTTTTTCTCAGTATGTTCAGGCGTGTTAATATATTCATACATGCATCTGTGTGATCATGTAGTAAACACGCAGCTCTCCTCGATCACTGAGAATCCACAGACTCGTGTTAAAACAACGCGTTTGCGTTGAAGAGAAACTAAGATGTGGCTTCTCTTTGAAGCCCGCGGGCTTTTCTCATTAGCTTCCTTGGTCAAAATGTTAAGCAACACACGACAAGTCTCTCTTTGGTTTGCTTGAGTGGAACACAAATCCCAAGATTGGCTAATTGGCTGTTAATCAATGGCTTAACTTAATTGATCAGACAAGTAAAGTATAACTCTACATCTTACTGCCCGAGACATTGTGGCAGCCTGCTTTCTAGGGGTGGGGGGAAAAAATCTGAAAACGTATGTATGTATAGTGATTATTTTTTTCGACGATTTTTAGAATACGTTTTTTTGCCCTGGAATCGCTATTTTGTTATTGATTTTATTTTTTTTTTACTAATGATTGACCTAAATATTTTCTGTTTATATGGTATACCGCTAATGCCGACTACATCATGTCCGTTTCCAGCAAAACAGACGGAAAGCAGAAAATGCAGAAAATCCATGTAATAATTGTCAGACTGACTGACTGACATGTGATGTGCATTCTTTTTAGAAAACAATTAGTTTTTTTTCGAAATGTCTCATGATATATTGTCTCTAGAAATGCATTATTAAACTTTTGGTTTTGTTAAAGAAGGAAAAGAACATCACAATACTTCTAGAATCACAATAAAAGAAAATCGCAATACAAATCGAATCGGCACCCATGTATCGTGAAAGAATCAAGTCACGACAAAAGCATCTAGTCCCAGCCCTACTGCTTTCCACCACACACTGGAGCAGTTAGCGCAGATAGTGCTGTTGACAGTGGTGTGACCCCAGATATAGCCAGGCAGGCTAATGTTAGCATGCAGGTAAAGAAACAGGGTAACGTTAACTAACCGGTAGCCTGTAGCTTGACTTTTCAAGACACCATGGCCACTGCCCGAGTAGGAGATGGCAACAACTGAAGAAACAACTGAACTGTAAAATCCTCCGGCTTCCCTAAAGCTAGCGGTGGGGCAACATTTTGTCTTCCCTGTGAGTGAGTTATGTAACCAAACAATGAAGTTAAAGCACGTGGGCACCGACCTTCATGTGCACCATGATAAACTAATGGTGCTTTCAATTGCACCTCTAAAAACTCTTAAGAAACTCAAACTGTTAGTGTACTGTAAAGTACGCCTCTGTCCTCCTAGGCTATATTGTGGCATTGCTGTCTCTGTTGGACAACCGTGGCAACCCCCCCCCCAATGTCTACAGGGTAAACTAGCAAGTCAGAATCAGATTGTGACCTTTGTGATTGTAAAACAGTCAACCACAGTGGGACTGGAGATGCAAAGAGTGTGCTGTGTTAGTGTTGGAATACAAGATGCATGAAGAGAGCAACTAATTTTTCTAGGAGTGTGAATCAGTTTTAACATCTAATAGTTCAAGCTCTCTCTTGATTGTTTAGGTAGCAAAATAAGTAGTTCATTCTTATGTGATGTTCATGTTTGAAATAAAAAAGGAAATACTATAATAAAACCAAATATTGTATAGGTGTGTTGGGACATATCTTGACATCTGAGACCTTCAGCTGATGCTCTTATTTTGATGTTATTTCATTTATTTCTAACCAAACTGAGGAGAAAAGACATTACGTTATAGCAAATGTATGCATGTATTTTCGCCGATGTCCGTTTCCTTCCACTTTCTTTGTGTTGGAATTTTAAACTCTGGTAGATTTATGAGGACTATGGTTGACTGCTCCTCAGATCTCTGCAGGGTAAATTCAGACAGCTAGCTAGACTAACTGCTCTGTGCGGAGCTTAGCGCCGCCCATGACGATCCTGATTGGTTTAAAGAAATGCCAATAAACCAGAGCATGTTTTTCTCCCATCCCGGAATGCTGTGTGGACTAGCCAGCCCTCCTCCGCTATGTGTGTAGATGGACTAAGCATAGACTAACCAGGTGTCAAATAAAATGGTACCACCCTCAGGACAAACTGTTCAAAGTCTATTTTCTAGCCATCCAACTATTTAGTTTTCCAGTGTGTAATGAGCATTACAGCCACTGCAGCAAGTTGTAGTTTATTTTATTTATTTAACCTCAGGGAAGGTTCACTGAGAGGCAGCCTCTCTTTTGCAGGAACGCCCTGATCATATTCACACAGTTACACATTCATACCTGGAAGCTGCCCGGTACAACAACCGTCTGATCTGCTGGCCACTGAGCAGCTCCACTGGAGTGGTTGGAGGTTAAGGGCCTTGCTCAAGGGCACCTCAGTGGTGGTAATGAGGGAGGGACAAGCGCTGCTCTTTCACTTTCCCCACCAAGATTGTATCCTGTCGGTCTGGGGATTGAACCGACGACCTCCCGGTCACAAGCTCGCTTCTCTAAAATGCAACACATGTGAACCCCTCTCTTTGAGGGAAAACAAAACCCTCAGCCTCTTGCAGTATGGGCCCCAGCTGCAGCCGACATTGACCTAATAATAGCTGTAGGAAAACGGGGCACCACATTCCCAGACATGATCCTCTTAAGTGCAAAGACTCATGTTTAAATCTAATACACATCCCCAATCCATTACTTGACACAGACAAACCAGCAGCAGGGCAATGAGTGTCTCGTTGTTGAAGTAAAGCAATTTATTTTAGCCTTAATGCGCATGAAAAGCAGTCATCCGTGTTCTGACAAAAAATGAAGGCAGGGCCATAATAAAAACAAAGCAATTACTTTTAGAGATAATGGGCTGAATTGTATATGCATGTGTTTAGGAGAGTAGCCAAATACCTGTCTTTTATTTATCTGCGTGTGCTTCTCCTGTTAGTTAGTGTGTGTAAGTATTTGTTAGTGTGTATACTGTCTGCAGGTTATCAGGAGGGACTAATGCCTCCTGTGTTCTGCAAGGTAAATGTGGGAGAGAGAGAGAGAGAGAGAGAGAGAGAGAGAGAGAGAGAGAGAGAGAGAGAGAGAGATATTTGGATGAGGAGATGGAAAGAAAGAGAGGCGACTCATATCAAAATGTAGACTGGTTGAAAATTAAAATGAAAGGATACTGCTAGAGGGGATTTAGTGTGAGAGAGGACAGAAATGACAAATCAGGCCAAATGTGGAGTGAAGAGATAAGAGAGACACAACACTCCTGGACCTGAGGCTTTTTAAGTAAGATATTTAATTATTAGATAACCCGCAGGTACACTAACAGAGCTGGTCACCCATTATTTATGCTGCTGTTTATACAGTATATATATTTTTGTCCCTCGCTTCATGTAGCCTGAGATGAGGCCTTTTGGTTGACAAGATCTTTACAAAAGCAGAAGGTTAAACTAACTTTCATACATTCAATAGACATATTGCATACCTGTCTAGGAGGAACAGGGCCAATCAGGGGCGGACTGGGACAAAAATTCAGCCCTGGCACTGTAGCCACACCAGCCCACATCACCACGCCCATGCATCCCCACCCACGGACACGTGCATTCACTAATTACATTTGTGTACAGATGGTGAAATAATATACATTAGTAGTACCTAATGTTACAGATTTTTAAACACATAATGTAAGTAACTGGCAAACAATGCTTTCTACTTTTTAAAGAGCACACATGTATAACAAATTTACACATACTGCTTATTTATGCCATTTTGTATGCTGTTTTTTTTTTTTGTCGTCACTGTCTGTCCGATTTGTCTGTGTTTCTCTCTGTTGACACTGCACACATTGTCTGTCTAGTTCTGTCATCTTTTTTAACTCTCTAACTCTGTTTTTATGGCTGTCTGTGATTATTCTTCAGGGTTTCTCCTTGCTCAGAAATCACAAAATTCTGGTGGAAGGTAACAGTTCAAAATACAAAATATAATGGAATATTATTATGTTGAGTAGTCCAGTAAGGGGGCTTTTACATCTGGGACATGGGCCGAACACTTGACCCCAAAGTCCAGTTGTTTAAAATAGCATGAACAGGGCTTCATGGTCACTTATTTCCCCCAAGGAGCAGGTTTTGCTCCCAAGTTGAAAAATGTAGGATTGACTTACATAGGCTACTGCTAAATTGTACAATAACACAGTCATGGATGCAAAACATTGTGAAGTGTAAAGTTTTCTACATTCTATTGATCAAAAATTATCAGTGATGTTGAATATAGCCTACAGTGTAATGGACCACCACAGTTCATGCATACATGTGAACCGCGGATTAATTGCAGACTTTAACCTTCATAGGGCCTAACAAAAATAATAGTTTGGTTCCGGTTTCCGACCGACCCTGTCAATTTATGTGCGACCCAAATTTATTTTATGAGCTTGAGGAAGATACGAATTAAATAAATACACAAATAAAAAGTTTGAGGCAAACTATAAATACATTTTTGTACAGCACTCTTGCGATGCAAGATGCCTGTTCTCCTCCAGCAATGCTGGAAGAGGACCCAATGTCACCGCAGCGGCACTTAACGTTGCCGTGTCCAGTTTTACGGCAGCAGAGCCAATGTGTGTGCATTACTTCACACAGCACATGTAACTGATTGGAAACGATACAGATTATACATTATTTATTGCCGCTGGCGCAGATGAACTAACACTACACTTATTACTGTAAGTAGCCTACAATAAACCCTCCATGATTAAAAAGTCAATACTTATCAATACCCACCTACCTGTTCTACAGGCATAAACATGTAGAAACCGATATTTCAGTCTGCTCTGTCTGCGCTGTCCACTCTTGTCCACCGCGCTGTGCAAACACAGCTCTACTCTGCAAATAGCGACTTTTTACAAACACGCTAAAATGAAACATGTCAGTTTGTAGTCTAACTGTTTATCTTAGTTTGCAGACTTTAGCTGCTGTCTAAGCGAACCATCCTCTCCGCTGGAGCAGTAAACCTGTGGATGTATAAGACCAAAACAGATACATGTGGCTACTTAATATGCACGTGAATGACATCACCTCACCATGTTTTCAATTTACTAAGCCACAACTGTACATGTAGTAACAGGTAGGCTATGTTGTGAAAAAATAGAGTATCCATCGCTACTGTAAAGGAAAAAAACAAATTCCTACCTATCCCTTGCTGCCACTGGGAAAAAAATAAAAAAAAATAAAAAAAATTCCCTATCGACCCATGACCTCAACTGACAACCAACCAGAACCAAACAATTTTTATGTCTAGTGTAAAACTAAACACTATGTGAATGGGGTACAGCAGAAATACTTGCTTGTTCAAGGTTTTCATGTATATTCCTATAGGTCTAGACTTCGCATTAAAACCAACTGTACCAGAACACAGAATTGGACTACTATTTAACGCGACAAGATGTTTTTAACCGGTAATGAAACTGTCTGAATTTAATACTGATGCCGTCAGACGGCCGCACAGACAGACAGCAGCGGCTTCTCGCTGTGCAGCCGGTCCCCCAGAGCAGCATGATCACTGGGAGGGTCCGGTACAGCCTGAACCCTGCAAACGGAGATCCCGTTTGAAGGTGACATGCTTGATTTTGACTGAACATACAAATGCTTAATATTTATTATTATTATTAATATAATAATTATTATTATAACCATAGTGAAATCGCGCAAGTGATAAAAACTCGTCCTATGTGCTGTCGGCCTGAAAAGACAATTTATTTGTATATTTAAAAAAAAAAAATCTGACCGGCACACATTTAAAAAAAAATGGTCCGGGCCCTCTGGCATTTGCCAGATTTGCCAGATGGCCAATCCGCCTCTGGGGCCAATCAGTTTCTGTTTTGAATTCTCTCCATCTGTTGAATGATCGACCAAGGTTGACCCGTGTTTTCACCCGTGCTCTATTACTGTCGCTTTTAGCTTTTTTTTTGTTCTTCGGTCAATTCTTTTCTTTTTCTTTTTGCTGATCCTGCCCCAGTATCAGCCAGAACCACAAAATATAACATCACAAATAAAACCATTGTAGCTGCTTTAAATGTCCTTGTCGTACCCCACTTGATAAATGTTGTTACAGTGTCCATGAGCAAGGCACCTTTACCCATAATATGAGTACAGCTATAAATTAGAGGCCAGGTATTTCTGTGCCTGAGCTACAGTAGTTACAATAATGAAAGTTTAGAAACCAAAATAAAGGATGACTCCCATTACAATATCTCCAGTAGCTTTGTCAAAGATCAATAACGCAGAGCAACTGAAAAGCAGCATTAAGTTGAGCTCGGTCTTCAGGTCCGCGGCGGAATTGATCACAGGAAGAATCTAAATCTCCGGCGTCTTCCACTGGCGTTTAAAGAGGCTTCACCGAAAACCAGTCAACAGAGCCAGCTTCTCACCGGGACAGGGACATTTAAAGACCTTCCTTTGAGAAGCAAGCGTTTATTTGAAATCTTTATCTAATTCACGCTGCACGCTTAGCCTCAGCTCTGCTGACACATTCACGCAGCGTTCCAACTGACACTGAGCAGCTTGACAGGCGTCACACTTTTCGCCCTTTTGTCCCAGCCGCTTGTGGGATTCAAATCGGCAAACTACTTGCAATGTAAACGTTGTTTTATACCTCCCTTAAAATTAGATTTTTGTATAACACAACAAGATGTCAGAGGTGTTTTTTAATGGGAAAATCTCAACTGGCACATATGTCGCTACCCTCCTCCTTCAGTGATGTGCAGCTCAGCCATCTCAGTGATGTCTGGACTGCACTTTAAAGTTGAGATGTATAGTCTAATTTTGCCCTTTAATTAATTGCGATGGGTTATTAGACTCCACGTGTTTCTGTACTGTAAAGCAGCAGGGTTTCCCTCAGGAAGGTTAGCGGGTTCACTTAGAGCTGCACTGTTTAGTCAAGTAATGGATTAGTAGATTGACATCAAATTAATCTGCAACTATTTTGATTATTGTCGTTTTTAAGCATAAATACCACATACATTTTGTAAATATTTGGCAGTTTTTCTTGAAAAAGAAAGATTAAAACGATTAATCTATTATCAAAATAGTTCCTGATTAACTTTCTAATCAATTAATCTTTTCAGCTCTAAACAAAAATAACTATTTCAACTAAATTGTGAGTTTTGTCTGATGTAGTTACATTTTATTTACTCATTAATCTATTTTTTCTATGAAATGTATAGAAAAGTGACAGAATAATATCTTGATTTGTCTTGAAGCTGTAGCCAGAGAATATGTGGCATATTTGCTTGATAAATGACTTAAACAATCAAAAGTTTGTATACTTGTTTGTGATTTATTTATATAATATATTATAATAATAGTTTCACCTCCACTGTGAATAAGCACAGGGACATTTCAATTCACTTACACCACGCTGACATCTTTACACCGTATCATCAGAAGGAGGTTGAGTGTGAGTTGTAAGTACAAACACAACCCACAGTTATGAACCGAGAGAGAGAACACACAAACATGTATTTGTTTTACGTCGGGTGAGTTTTATTAAAATATTTGGTGAAATCTCCCTAAAGTAACAGCAGCAGCAGCAACAGCACGTCTTCCATGGAGGGAGTCTCCGTGCCGCTCTATCTCACCACTTTCATCCTCTCGCCTGTCACATTGTCTCTTCTACTTCTCACCCTTCTTATCACCTCTCCCGTGTGTGTGTATGTGTGTGTGTGTTTGTATGTGTGTGTGTCTTTCTCATAATTTCCCATCTCCCTCGATATATATCTCCCCTTCCCTCTCTCTCTGCTGTCTTCTCTGCTCACTCTCCTCCTGGCCGTCTGTATCTTGCAAATGGGATTAAAAATTAACTCTGTGTGTGTGTGTGTGTGGGGAGGATGGGCTGCTGAAGTCATTGTTGTTTACCATATTTAATGGTTTGTCTTGGCACGCTATCACCTGATTTTGGTGGCACTACAGCAACATTTCACTCCTTTTTTCAACGTTTTTTTTTTTTCCCACCTTCTCTCGTGAATGCACCTCCTCATTTCTCATTGGCTCACTGCCACCGATTTTGGCCTCTCTGGGGATCCGTAACAACATTATTTTATCTTGACAATCACTGAAAACCGGAAATTACATTTCTAGTAAATGTCTAAACAGTCAACGTTAAACTCGTCAACTGACCTTGTGTCAGGTCCCATTGGGTGCATAACGTTAGACTGGATTCTTAATGCTGAGATTTTGAAGCATTGACGTTCGGTTTCACAACAGACACACTGTACAGAGTTTTTATTTTGATACAGCTTGAAATGATCCCAAACCTTGGACACTTTCTGTTGTTTTCACTGGCCTGTCTCTCGTCTTTGTCTTGTCTTTTTTTCGCTCCTTGCTGTTTTTCTCTCTTCCTCCATTTTGCAATCCGTGCCGTCTTTGTGATGTACACAAAGTGCGTCGTTTGACAGTAATAATCATCCATGTGGGCTGTGTATGGTTATAGGGGTTAAACAAAGCTGCAACTCAAATAATGTTCTTGATGTTTTTTTAGTTATCGAATTACTCAAGGAATTGTTTGAGCCCTAATTCATAACATTTTGTTTTTCAAAATTCATCAACCACTTGAATCAAGAAATAATGTGTTCTCTTTTACATCACTGTAACCTTAAGTGCTTTGGATGTTAAACACAAATAATATGAGCCTTTTACATATTTCTACAAAATGTCTGCAGTGATCATAAGGGCATCTATTACACAACGGCTCTGGTTTTTGAAGACAGACTTATCTTTAAATACCAATGTGTTTTTTAAATATTGATTAAATTGAGGTTGCAGAACTTATAAAAGATGCTTGCGTGATATCTTTTTTTTTATGCCTAACTGAGTACTATGAAATGTAATCTCACAGTACATACATGCACATACTGTCACACACATTTTTATTTCATGGTTTCTCTCACACGTGCACATCTTCAGTAGACAATCAAAAGTCTCGCCTGACAATAAAAGCATGAAAACATGCACAAAGTGCTACGTACATGCTTTACAGTCTCAGAGTTTCCATGAATTAAAGGTTAACTTTAGTTGTGTAGCTGTCAGTCAACGTTACGCCTCCTCTATAGGCCGTACAACCACAGGGAGGCAACAACCTCACTTTCACCTTTCAGTTGCTCTTCCAGGAGTGAAAGGATGGAACTTGTGGTGCAGGTATCTAGCAACGGGCCCTGTTGGGCAGACAGAGTGTGAAACAGCAGCATTTTCATGCTGTCGGAGGAGGGCTTCTCCTCAGCTTCAGAGGAAACATGGTCGCAGCAGGGATCCTGGCAGACAGACAGGGTGTTAACACAGCTGCTGTACCCGACGGGCTCTGCTTTACATTTGACTCATTTAGCTGACAGACCAATTGACACACATACAGTCAGCGTGTCTTGATTGAGGACGTTTAACAAGAATGTGAGCTGTTGCCGGTAAGTAGGGCTAAACTAGGGTAAAGTAGCCGCACTACCACAGCTCCCTGCCTCGCACGTTCTAGCTTCCTAAAAGATTAGATCCCTGTCTGTGTAATGTCTGAGAATCCACAGCCAGCAGGTGGTAGGGTTGAGTATCCTGTGGTTTATTTTCAGATACTGGTGCTAAAGCAATACTTTTAAAACGGTGTTGGTGCCTAAACTGTGCCTGAACCAAAACTAAAGTAAAAAAACATTGTTTATTGCTAAGGCCATATGGTAAAAACTTAAATTATTTATTAATGATGTAATAACAATAACTTATTTCACCAGTAAATTGCTGTTAAATGACAAAAAATACCACCAGATGGGAAAAGGGTATTTTACAATAACTTTGAATGCACCACGAGGCTGGCGAGTTTCAAGGGAACGCACCGTCTGTGTTGTTTTTCCGACAGCAGCAGCTGCACACTGTAACGTCCCGGTGTTGGAATCCTCTACAGTGAAATACAGTCACACTTTACACCGTTTAATTGTCAGCATTTTAACCGTGTTTAATCCAGCTACTAGCTAACGGTAGGCAAATGTTACCTGCTGCCAAGTGTAATGCTTAACTAGCGTCATGTGCAGCGATGCTTCTGGTTCCTCTAACGTCTGTTTCGGTGCATCAGAGAGATGCACAGGCATTTCAGTTCAGGCACTGGTCGTTTAGGCACTGGTGCCGTATTAGCACCGGGTTTCGGTACCCAATCCTAGCAAGTCGGCGTGTTGATGACATTTCTATCATGCAGCCGGCTCTACCGGAAGTAAACGAACAACGAGGTTGAAGCAAACACCACAAAGGTGTCGCAAAAAATGTCTGACTGAAAAAATAATTCTGGAACTTCTTCCGGTAAGGAGCAACACAGAAATCGGTAAGGAACGGCAAGAGACCCGGGTTATTATGAGCAAATTACAAACCAGTTATGTTATCGTGTTGCACTTCATGTACTGCCTCCTGCACGCTCCAGAGAGACAGTGCTTAAATTAAGTTTAACATTATATAAGACATTATTGCAGTGTGTAAGTATGCAGATCTTTTTAAACACATTTATGTTGAAATAAATATACCTATACAAGTAGTTACGCCTCCCTGTTGTATTGGTTTGCCCTCTTATGGACATAATGCTCAAAAATAGATATTCAAATATATTCAAACCTATGTGTTTTTGTAGAAAGAATATTCCAATGTAATTTTTTGCCAATTTTGGCAGCACTACTGGGAAATGGAGTTCGCACAGTTGTCATAAAGTGCTCAGAAAAATGGAAATTTTACCATCAGCAATTCCATGACAATTGGGCAAACTCCATTCGCTATCCATCCATCTGTTATTGTTTGTCATGCGGCTTCATTATGAAGTAAGTTCAGAGTGACCACCGAGGATAGAATAGGATCAACTGGTGAGGTCAGTTAATTAGATTTTGCTGTCGACGTCGATACTTTTAGCCACTATCTGGACACTGAAACATTTTAAACATGATAACCGAGGGCTGCAGAAACCCGTCACATGAAGCAGCTCTTTTTTTAGATCTTGGCACAAGAGTATGCTGAAATGACTCTCTCCTCTTTATTGATTTTTTTATATTCTGTTTGAGTGCTTTATACTGGTTGTTCTTTTTTTTCCTCCCGTTTTTTTCCCCTTCTTGAATCCTATTACCGCTGCTCCCAAGACAACCCAGTTATTCTCCAGGGATCAATACAGCTTCACCTAATTTAATCTAAAGAGAGACGTTGCTCTGGTAATGCAGCCTCTGTGAGCAAAGACACCGGGTTTCACAGCTCAGCAGTCGAGGTAAACGCCAGATGTCGATCCGGACAGGATTCAAATTACACCAAAACATCAAAGTTAATACGAAACACAAAAGATAAAATCATAAAGTTAACTTTAAGCAGCCTTCTTTAGAAAAGTACCAATTTGTTTTATTCCTCTTCTTTTAGCCTTTGGTAGTCTATAAACACATTTCAATCTTTTAGGTGAAAGTAGAAATACCACACTGGAGAAATACTGCGTTTACAATATAAGTATTAACAACAAAATGTATTGAAATGATCAAACGTAAAAGTAATTATTAGGCAGCATAATGGCCATTGTAATATGACCATATAATGTTACGAGGTTATTATTACTGGTGTAAGCAGAATGTTCTGGCAGGTCAAATTGGAGCTAAATTACTGGTATTTTAGAAACCATTTGGTAGTTCTAACCTGCAATGTTGTATCATTTTGTAAACTCGTTAAAGCTTTTCTGCGTAAAATTAAAATGTGTAACAAGTAACTATAGCTCTCAGATAAATGTAAAATGTGGTGGAGTAGAAGTAGAAGATAAATACCGTATTAGTCCTGATGGGAAAGTAAAGTGTTGAAGTAGCATAAAATGGAAACAATTATTTGAAGTAAAAGTACTTCAAAATTGTAGTAAATGTTCTTTGTTACTACCGATACCTAAAAAACAAGATTTGCACAGGTTAGTTTGAATAATTTAGAGTAGAGCTGCAACGATTTCAATCAGGAAAGACTTTGTTGCAGATATGCAAAGATTTATTGTACATACTGTATGCATAATATGAAATGTACAGAGTCTTTGGAGATTAGACTCCATCATTAAAAAATAAGGTAGTTAGCTGATGCGAGCGATTGCAGCCTGTTTAACAAGACAAATCAAATAATCAAGTAAATTGTCAATTAGCCGGAAACAATAATGACGTCATTGTACAATAATAAACACAGTTAGTGCTGAGAATACTCTTGTATTGACAGCCCACCTACCAGATACGATAAATATTGCTCCATTTGCCAATGAAGTGAGCATGAGGCACGAAGCAAGACATGCAGGCAGCAGAAGCAATGAATATAAATATTAAGATGCAGAATAGAATAGAATAGAATGCATGCAGCGTGCGTCATCAGTGAACCACTGATAATGATGCGATAGCTCCAAAGAGAACTTTAAACATGCGTGTGTTTCCCTATAAAAAGAATGATACACCTGCCCAGGTATTTAGAACAGGGATTTAACTCCAGCGCATGTTACGAGTATGTGACAATGCCTAAGAAGCTACTCATCGCCTAATAACATATAAAAATGAAATGAAACAGGTTGTTGTTAATACAACACTATGTAACTTTTAGCGCAAGCTGTAGTTCCAATGAGACAACATGTAGGGGGACCGAAGCGGGAAAAGTTATATAATGTTGCTTTATAAAAAAAAGTAGCATTGTTTTGCTTGATTTGCTAAATTCTATGATGGCTAAGGAACTCTTTTGATGACTTTTGTAGGGCTTCATGTCAACAAAAATGTGATAAAAAGCATACAAAAATGTCGGAAAAAGCAACACATTTACAAAATGTTGACAAATGTCTGAGAAAGCCACAAAAAATTCTGAAGGAAAAAGTAGGAAAAAAATTACCAAAAATGTTTTAAAAAAGTGACATGCAGTAAAAAAAAGCATGTCAATAACCTCTACATGTCCGGCCCTTGGTGGAATTCTCTTTTTCCAGTGTAGCTCTTAGTGAAAATGAGTTTGACACCCCTGCTGTATATCAATGATATTAAAGAGCAGCTTTTCTGTGATTCCCCTGAGCATGGACAGAGTGAACCGGCAGAGGGCTTTCAGTTTAACAGGAACCGTATACCACCGTAATGCGCACGTGAATTTAAGAATGAAAATTGAGATGTTTGAGCATGCTAAATATAAGCAATGTCTGAAATATAGAAGCAGCTTACCTAATGTGCCCCCTAAAGAAAAGGATATGGCCTGCCCAATGCGCTCACGTAAATGTGATCTGATGCATTTTATTAGAAGTAAAACAAAGCCCACCGGCTGTACTAATATAGAAGTTACGGTAATTAAACCCCTGAGACACAGGTGAAGCAGTGACAGAACCAGAGTTTAGACTATTTACTATGGTTCACTGCAGCCGCAGCCCGAACGACATTGCAGAAGTTAGGCCGCATGCGGCCGAGATATTAGCGGAATTAGGATGTACACCTACCCAGGGATGGGGCCGAGACAGCGTGACCAGAAAATAGTAGGCCTCAGCCGGCGTGGACGGGGCTGGCTGAGAAAACGGGCATCGCCGTGGCGCGGGAGCTAGCGTGGGGCTGACGGACTCTCAGTAGCGGGAGCAGATTGCTTTCAACGGCATGCAGCCATCCAGCCATGTACCCATGACCGCTTCGAACTGGCCAGAGCCTGCAGAGAAGCACGGAGAAGACATTTAAAGCAGGATGTCATGCTGTGATTGGATCATGAACTTGGCCGATTAATTGATAATGAAAAGCAGCCCTGATTTATAGGAAGACGCCCTCCACAGGTAAAAACATATTCAGTGCCATCGCTCCCTAAAGCTGCACAGAGAGAACTGCACATTATTAGCTCCGCCAAAGAGGTTATGTTTTTAGCTCAGTTTGTTTTTTAGCTTCAGCGGTTTTCATGAAAGTTGGTAAAAAGGGTGTAGCACTTTGGTTAGTCTTGCTTTGCCAGACCTTCCTTCACAGCTCTGCAGAGGAGGCTCTGGCTAGTCCACACAGCTTTCCGGTATGAGAGAAAAACGTGCTCTGGTTTATTGGCATTTCTTTAAACCAATCACAATTGTCTTGGGCGGCGCTGAGCTCTGCATGGAGCCCTGGTGCCGCTGCAAAACAGCCTCGTGAAAGAACTTGTGAACATGTACGTTCAAAAGTTGTTTTAGTCGTGTGTGAGAAAACTCAGATTAAACAGATAGTCTAGCTAGCTGTCTGGATTTACCCTGCAGAGATCTGAGGAGCAGTTAACCATAGTCCTCAGAAATCCACCGGAGGTTAAATTACAACACAAAGAAAGCTGAAGGAAAGGGACTTCGAGGATGTAGACTGGATTGATGTGATGTCAGAATAACCTGAAAACAGAGTTCCTGACTGGGAAGATTCACACTGCATTAACATTGTGAGACAGGGCATGCCTTGGCGGAGGCCTGCACTCTCTGAGTGCCCTTCTGGTTTAAGTTGTATCTGTGGTTATTTTCAGTTTGCCTACACGTACAGCAGCGTCACCAAAATCTACCAATGGACGTGCAGTATGTGAGATACTGGTACAATACAATGTATCTTGTTATTTGCCTGAAGTTTTTGCATCATCTGTTGTTTAGCTACAGGCTCACAGGTTTGTTTACTTAAAAAAAAAACATTGTGTAAAAATGTTGTACAGTCCCATATTCCTCTCATGATAGATTGCTTTATTGTTGTCCACACCTTTTGCATTTTTGTGCTTTTCCACATAAACTCCAACCTCAAGGGAATGAAGCTCCAACTCTTATTGTGAAACATGATGCCCTTACAAAGCAATTCAACTTTGTATTGGTCATTTGCCTTGAGGTAATAGGGACATAATATCGATTCACATTGTATTTAACCTTTTATAGACAGCTCAGCCAATTAAGGATTCATGGTTAAATTATTCAGAGTATCCATTTCCTCATAGAACCACTGTCGGCTACAACACAGAGACCTGAGATCATTTAACAGCTCAGAAGGGATACTGAGAATAAGTGTCAAATATGTGTGCTGTAGATATACACCGATGTGTCTCATTGTGTTGTAAGTATTGAGCTGATGCTCTTATCCAGCACAGTCCACAGGTTGTTATTCAAGGACACTCTGCAGTTGCGTGATAGACTGGCTTTTGAAAAAGCAAAGTTATTCTTCGGCTACAGAAATGTCTAATTAAACCACTTCACCAAGAGGAAGACCTTCAGGTTAAAAAATATGAAAGACATGGCCAATGAAAGATGGCTGCACTTTTTGTTTTAATTTTTTGAGTTTGAGGAGTTTTTATTACAGAGAGGCAGTTTTGCCTTGTTTTTGTTGTCTTTTGTTATTTTTGTTCAATATGTAATTTTTGGCCTCTAGGGGTCTCTCCATCAAAACAATAACAAAATATAGGGCTGCACGATATTCAGAAAATATGCGATATGCAATAACCTTAAATATCACTATAAGGATATTACTTGTGATAAACCGATATTAGAGTGTACTCAGTTCTGCATTTCTGCTGCTTTCAGTATTCTGCTAAAATACAACAAATTGCTTGTTGAATTTAAAACAAAATTATAAGGAAATCATTTCTAGCATTATTTCATTAAACAAATTGAACATTGAATTAAATATAAAATGCACCACTAAAGAAAAATAATGAGTTTTCTGCTGTTAATTTTTCTGTGTGTTAGTGTCTTTGGCGATATGTCGCAGCCTTTCGCAATGTGTTCATTGCGCTGGTTGATATCGCAATGTCGATAAAACAAGATATATTGTGCAGCCCAACAAAAGACGGAGTTTGGTAAAGTCGTGAAGTAGTATGGGATCATGGGATCATGGGAGTTGTTGTCTTCACCATCACTGTCATTGCAGTCAGCTTCTCCGGTTAGGATTCCTAGTGTTGATCGTTCAGGAGTTTTTTTTTTACCAAGAGCCAGATTATCCGCAGAGGTCTCCTCCTCTCCAAAACAAACAAACCAGGTGATGAAACCGTTAAAAACACTGCATAACGTTATTTAATCACGTTAAAAATCTGTGTTTCTCTGACGCTGCTCGAGACATCGGCGGAGGAGCTGCCAATCGAGCTTCTGCTAACGTTTGCTCAGCTTGTTTCTCTGATCACTTATGATCCAGACATCTAATGTCTGAAGTCCTTCTGGAAGACAAGCATGCACAAAGGGGATATGACACCATCGGCAGGCGACCAAATGTAATGTAAATGTGTCAGATTTCTCTGGGTTTGAATATTGCTGGAAACATTTGGGATAATGTAAATAAACAGCTCAACAACATACATAGGTGCCGTTTTTAGACATTTTAATGCAGAAATGTCACATGTTATACCTTCAAATGTAAATGTTTTTGTCAATGGCTTTACTGTGGACAAGTTGTGAAAGCCTGAAGCATTTGTACAGTTAAAATTAGTGATTGAGGAGCACCTCATGGAATAAGTAGTAGCTCACAGGAATGTCTCTGACTAGCACTGCTCTACTGTCGGTCCATTTAAATGCTCTTTAAGTTCACTTCTTTTCAATCCAGGAGAGTTTGTCAGAATTATTGCTTATAAGGGCCGTCCAACTTTAAACTTCAGCTGATCAGTCACCCTTTCCCCCCACTCTGAGTGCTGGAAGGGCTCACATTTGAATCTGTCCTTGTAGCAGATTCCATCACTTAATGGAAGACGGCGTGCTCATGTTTGGAAACCCGACTGCGCCTGGTCATCTTTGAAGCTGCTCACAGTTGTGATCACACACTCGCTTCAATTTCTGTGACATCTCACCCCTTATGGACTGCTTTAGTAAGCAGCTGCTCATTGCAGTCTATCATAATGAAGCCCAGAGAGCTCTGACATTTAATTTAAGCGTCAGGAAAATCAATACCACATAAAAAAGCCTCTTCAACTCCTCTACAATTGAATGCATTAAAGCCAATGGTCAGACTAAAGACTGCTGTGAAAGGCGTGACTCTACAGTGTTCCTTTGGACTGTTTTTGAAGAAGAAGCATTTTTCTTGTTTTAAACCAGATTCTACCTTTGTGATAAGCCCTTCACGAGATGGAATAAGGATATGGATCGTATTGGAGGGTAGGAACAAGCGACTTATCTGGTTGTATGGTATGAAGGAAAGTTTATGACACCAAAGGCTTCAATACCACTGAAGTACAAAACCGATTGCATAGTATACTTATTATACTTCTAAAACAAATCGTAAATTAAAAAGATAATAACCTAAAAAACCTCTGCCAGTGTAATATCTAAACCTGCTACCATTACTTGCTGAAGTCTGTTAGCGTATTTTTTAAAGTGAGCAGTGCGTGAACTCGTTCATTGGTAATCATCAATAATATGAAGTATTGTTCCATCATTTGACAGCAGTGGAAAAAAGGCTGATTTATGAAACCTTTCGGTCGTAAATGTTCAGATCAATGGCAGCCATGATTAAAAAGCCACAGATCAGTTACTCTGCTTAATGGGCTCTCAGAATGTTGAGCACTTTGTCTTTTAATTTCCAAGGGTGTCATTTGTTTTGACACAAGTGGGCGGTATTTAATTCCAATCTGTGAAAATAAGTGTGTGGCCTTTATCTGTAGAGAAGTAGGAAGTAGCGTGCCATTGTATGACAGCCTTAAAAGTCACAGGAGACCAGTGTTAGCTTCTATTCACCTACTTAATGTCAGTGTTTTTTTCTTTTATCCACAGCCACAGTTGTTCCCAAACCCTAACCAAGTTGTATAAGTGGTGTCAGATCAGAGAACAGTTTTACTTTTGCAACAGTGATGTGTAACGGTTTTGGAAGACACAGGCAAATGGTTTGGTCCTGCAGATCCTCAGTTTAGAAAATGAAAGACGTACATATGTTGTTCTGGGTGGGAGTTAATAACGGTGTTTTATTTTTTAATACATTTTTAATTTAGTTATTTAATTTGGAGGATTGGTTGATTTCACTGTGTGCAAATGTGGAATTAATTACTGACTCAACTAAACCTGGTATTTGAGATTTGACGCCCGGAAGAACTGACTCCTGCATCGACATGAAAGCAACAGTATTTCATGTCCATGTAGGTCATTTTGAACATTGTGGAATACAAAAACAAAGTGTTGTTGTGTAGGCTGCTTTTCTTTCTCTCACAGTCTCACCACCTGCAGTGAAATGTAATAATGTGGCAGCTTCTGTTCAGAGGCTGATGGCCATCTCCCTCCCTGATTGCTCTGTATTGATATTTCACAATGTACATCACTGCGCTTCATAGCCCGTAAATATGTCTGTTGGGTTATTGCTGGTCAGCCAGAGCCCCAAACTGATGTAGAGGTTAGGTTAACTGCTGAGGACCAATCCATACATCGATCTGGGCTCAAGAACACACACACACACACACACACACACACACACACACACACACACACACACACACACACAGATAGGGGATTAAACGATTAGAGTACTGAATCCACTGAACCAGAACAACCCATTTCTAGGAGGTATTATGTGTGTGTCCAGTTTCTCCACCCCCCCGCCCCCCTGCCCCAAGACACATGTGATCTTCACGAGGGTCTGATGCATAATTCAATCCAGAAAGTCTGTATTTCTCACAGCTATATTTAAACTTGTGTTTTTAAACAGCATGCTTTGTGCAGGCTGTGTACACACATGTGTGTGTGTGTGTGTATAGCTATAGAACCAGTAAGTAGGTATAGGCATTTTCTTGATATTCAGATTCCAGGAGCATATTATGTTATCTGCATTTCTTTTACATCCTTCCTTTATCTCACTCTCACATTATTGTGAGAAGCTCTTCTTCTGCACCTCAGCTTCTGTCACCGGCGGTGAAATTAGATTTGAGTTCCAGTGTCTCTGAGTGAACGACAGCACGTACATTAGCCTTACAGATGCAGGATGTGCACGAGTCAAAGGAGGAGATGGGTTTTGTTTCTGTAACAGATCATATTTACGCAGGCCTCAGGGGAACAGTTAAAGGGGAGCTAAAGGTCAAGCAATCTCTTTTTTTCCTCTTTCAGAAAAATGTTCAGCTTCTCACCCTGTTATTAATTGATTAAGGGAGAAAACAGTAAGCTATGAGCTAGCTACAACTCTGTTTAAATCTGGTCATGGATGTCATCATCGTGCAAATGATTATGAATAACGAGGGAAGGTTGATGGGAACAAAACATGACTCATTAAACCAAAAAAATTAACAAACAAGGAGCTTTGTTGGTTTGGTTTTGGTAAAGTTTGTAATAAATCATGCAAAATGTTTATCAGTGTGACTTGAACATTCATAAACAGGGTGAAAATAAGATTTCAAAAAAAGAATAATACAAATATCCAGGTGAAAAGAAAACTTAAAAAATTAAATAATTGAATAAATAAAATCATAATGCATTTGTTTTTAAATGTGCAGCACATGCACAAAAGACAATGACAAGGTTATAAAAGTAAAAATTAAAAGAAAGCAGCTAAGTGTGTCAATAGAAAACAGTATAACAATAAGTAATGCATGAGCAATGACAGATATTGCATTTATTATAAACTTGTCAGCAGACTTTCACAGCAGATGACAACAACGTTTATGTTCGTGGGGACAAAAGTCCAAAAATCTAGTACAGTATAACCAATCTTCTCCTTTTAACAAATATATGTGTGGTGAACATCAGTAAAAACAAGTCCTTCTGATACATTTCACAGCGATGATACAAACATTTGTCCCAGACTTAGAGAGACCCTGAACTCAACATCTGAAATGTAAATGCTGTGGCTCTGCAGGAGGGAAAAAGCTGCAGAGAAGGAGATTGGATCAATAGCAATAACCCCCCTCTCACACAGACACACACCGATTCCTTCACGTCTCCGTTTCCTCATGTAGTGTTCCATCACTCTAACTACTCATTGACCTATGCAGCACAGCAAAGTGTGTGTGTGTGTGTGTGTGTGTGTGTGTGTGTGTGTGTACCCTTTCAATGGATGCAATCCCATTATGTTTATCTTATGTGTTATGTCGCTGTTTTATATGTCTGTGTCTCTTGAGAATTATAGTGAGTGTTTGTTTGAGTGTGTGTCTGTTTGTGTGCTTTATTATTGTATTTGTGTACCAACGTGTGTGTATGTGTCTCCACCATGATGTCTTTCTGGCCTGTCTGACTGATGGACACTTACCTCTGATTAGATCCAATGACCAGTGAGAGAGAGAGAGAGAGAGAGAGAGAGAGAGAGAGAGAGAGAGAGAGACACCACCATGATAGCATTTTTTCTGCATGTTTTAATATTAATGCTTTTGTGTGTTTGTATCTACGCACACACTCAAGCACTGCAGAGGTGTGTGTGTGTGGGTGTGTGTGTGCGTGGGTGTGGGTGTGTGTGTGTGTGTCCTTTCAATGCATGCTAAAAGCCTGCGTGTGTGTGTGTGTGTGTGTGTGTGTGTGTGTGTGTGTGTGTGTGTGTAAGAGAGATTTTTCCCTGATGACCCGTCAGCTGTACAAAATGTAAAGCTGTGTGTTTGTGTATGCTAATGTGTTCGGGTGCTTTGAGTCTATATTTGTTGTGTATGTTTGTGTTTATGTTTCAGCATCAGTTGTTCACCACAAATGTGTGAGTGTGATATTGTTTTGTGTGCACATTCCTGTGTGTTCTCAGGGCTTCATTCCTTTGCTTGTCTGTGAGTGTATGTTGGCATATTTCTCTTGGCATGCATGGTATTGTGTATGTGTGTACGCGTGTGTATGTGTGTGTGTGTGTGTGTGTGTGTGTGTGTGTGTGTGTGTGTGTGTGTGTGTGTGTGTGTGTGTGTGTGTGTGTGTGTGTGTGTGTGTGTGTGTGTGTGTGTGAGTGTTTGAGATGTGTCAGACTCAGACAGACTGTCCCCAGACGGCGCAGTGCTGTATGACACGTTGCGCTTGTTGTCATACTGGTAACCACGACAGCCACGGTCATTAGGGGGGGGGCACGGCAACGACTGATGACCCTCGGGACCGCAGACACTGTCACATCCTCCCTCTCTCTCTCTCTCTCTCTCTCTCTCTCTCTCTCTCTCTCTCTCAAAATGTTTTCCCTGTGTCTTCCTTTCTCTTTTCACACACTCTTCATCAGTGCTGAGAGACGAATTAAGGCAGTGGTTTGGTTTCTCCTGTGCGGGAACATTTGGCGTCCAATGTTCACTGAACAGATGAGACGACGCCTGCAGTGTTTTTTTTGCAAAACTCAGATTTTGTCTTTTGATGTTGCAGCTTAAAGCGTGCAATAATGATGCAAGTCCCACAACCTCAGCAGTCTTTTTTTTTTTTATTCTCATGGTTGTGAATAGATCAGGGGTAGGCATCCTGCGGCTCTTTAGCCCCTCTCCAGTGTGTGTGTGTGTGTGTGTGTGTGTAACCTCAATAGCGGCTTACACTATAGACTAGCTATGGATTCCAAATCCAAATAAAGCAAAGTATCGGACAAAAATGGGGAATTTAAAGTGCAGGACAGACTCATTTGCTTTCTCCGCCAATGCTGCTGGCTTATGGTTATTGCTTGATCTGGGGAGAGAAAATTAGCAAACTCCAAAAAAGGACTATTGAAACACTGCATTTGCTGAAAAGTATCTGAAAAAGAGAGTGATTTTGGAACTGCTGCAGAAAGCAGAGCAGAGCAAATGTACTTTTAAGAATTGGATCAAATCTCCAAACTCCACTACACCGGACGGTGAATATATGAAAGAATCATTCATTAAAATGTCAAAGCATGTATTCTTAGAATTTAAAAATGTTGCTAGGCTAATTTAGACTTAATAGACTGTGATACCTTCATTGTAAGGCTCAAATAGGTTTTTCGGCTCCAGACAGATTTTTGTTGTAAGAGCGTCACACAATAAGAAAAAACGGAATATAAACTTCCTTCTCCCTTCTTTTCTTCTTTTCCTCATCTGTTCCTGTTTCTTTCTCCTCCCTCTTTTTCTCTTTTCTCTCCCTCTCTCTGTTGTCCTTGGTTTCACTCTGCATTACTTGCATTGATCTTCAAAGCTTTCACTACACTTCCTACATTAACACGTCCAATTTTCCCAAAATGTCTTTGTATAACCGATCATTTCTGAGGAGTTGAAGAAAATGAATTAAGTGAAATGACTCACTGACTCAGTGTCTCTTCTTCAGGTGGCATTCAGATGTTTATCTGGCAGTTTCTTCCTCCAGCTATGAATATTTAGACTTTTTTTCTCTCCATGTCACTGAAGCAAAAACATGCTGATATATTCACAGTTTGAGGCTGGAACGGCTCTTATTAAGGACTGTTTTTCACATCGGAGGAGGAAGTGAATCCCCTCCATCTGTCTCCTTTTCTGTGTGTTTTTCAATCTCGCTTGCTCCCCGTCGACAGAATCACATTATCTTGGCATAGGTTCCTTTACATTCAAACCCCATTTATTTTATCCATAACACAAGCTTTAAAAAGTCATTACTTTGTCAAAATTTGACTTGCATTAACCTCTCTTTAAAATATGGTTTCATTTTTATAATTTTAAGGTATCAATCGTTTTTTTCACATTTATATCTTTTGAGCTTTCTTTATTTCTTTATATGCTTTTTTTTTTTTTTACTGTCTTGCAAGGGCAATTTTGATCATAATTTGATTTTTTTTGTCATTTGCCTGCCAGCAGAGTCTGTAATCAGAATCAGAATCAGAATCAGAAAAGCTTTATTGCCAAGTACATTTTTTACACATACAAGGAATTTGTTTTGGTGTCGTAGGTGCATGTCACACATTATCTAAAATAAGTTAAACAAACAGGTTAACAGAACAGACAATATAAGTATAAATATATAAATATATGTGTATATGTACACACACAGGATGTAACATAATAAAATAAGAGTAACAGTTAAGATAAAAAAGGAGCAGATTAAGTACAGTGGCATGTAGAGCCAGAGGTGGGTGTGGAGAGAGTCAGGGTGGGTTCCGGGCCTTGTTAATAAGGCTAGTGGCGGAGGGAAAAAAGCTGTCCTTGTGACGTGAGGTCTTGGTCCGGATGGACCTCAGCCTCCTGCCAGAGGGGAGTAGCTCAAAGAGTTTGTGTCCGGGGGTGGGAGGGGTCAGCCACAATCTTTCCAGCACGCTTCAGAGTCCTGGTGGCGTAAAGGACCTGGAGCGGTGGGAGATTGCAGCCAATCACCTTCTCAGCTGACCGAATGACACGCTGCAGTCTGCCCTTGTCCTTGGCAGTGGCAGCAGCGTACCAGATGGTGATGGAGGATGTGAGGATGGACTCAATGATGGCTGTGTAGAAGTGCACCATCATTGTCTTTGGCAGGCTGAATTTCTTCAGCTGCCGCAGGAAGTACATCCTCTGTTGTGCTTTCTTGACGAGGGAGCTGATGTTCAGCTCCCACTTGAGGTCCTGGGAGATTGTAGTCCCCAGGAAGCGGAAAGACTCCACAATGTTGATTGTGGAGCCACAGAGGGTGATGGGGGCAGGTGGGGCTGAATTCTTCCTGAAGTCCACAACCATCTCCACTGTCTTTAGAGCGTTGAGCTCTAGGTTGTTTTGCTTGCACCAGGTCACCAGGTGGTCAGCCTCCGACCTGTAGGCGGACTCGTCACCATCAGAGATGAGTCCGATGAGGGAGGTGTCGTCCGCGAACTTTAGAAGCTTGACAGACTGGTGACTGGAAGTGCAGCTGTTGGTGTACAGGGAGAAGAGTAGAGGAGAAAGAACACAGCCCTGAGGGGATCCGGTGCTGATGGTCTGTGAGTCGGAGATGTCTTTCCCCAGCTTCACATGCTGCTTCCTGTCAGACAGGAAGTCAGTGATCCACCTGCAGGTGGAGTCAGGCACACCAAGCTGGGAGAGCTTCTCCTGGAGCAGAGCTGGGATGATGGTGTTGAAGGCAGAGCTGAAATCCACAAACAGGATCCTGGCGTAGTTTCCTGCAGAGTCCAGGTGCCGGAGGATGTAGTGGAGGGCCAGGTTGACTGCATCATCTACAGACCTATTGGCTCTGTAGGCAAACTACAGGGGGTCCAGGAGGGTGTCGGTGATGGCTTTTAGGTGTGAAAGCACAAGGCGCTCAAAGGGACTTCCTAACCACAGAGGTCAGGGTGACGGGTCTGAAGTCATTAAGTCCTGTGGTCCTTGGCTTCTTGGGAACGGGGATGATTGTTGAGGTCTTGAAGCAGGCTGGCACGTGACATGTCTCCAGCGAGGTGTTGAAAATGTCTGTGAACACCGGAGACAGCTGGTCAGCGCAGTGCTTCAAGCTGGATGGGGAGACAGCATCCGGTCCAGCAGCTTTCCTGGGGTTCTGTCTCCTGAACAGTCTGTTGACGTCTTTCTCATTGATGGAGAGAGTCGTCGCTGAGGTGGGTGGGGAGGTGGAGGGGGGGACCTTTAAGGTGGGGGAGGTGGAGGTGATGCACTGTAGCTGTAGCTGTTGGGAGGTGTCGCGGGGGATGGGATCAGGGAAGACCCTTTGTTGGGAGGTGTTGAGGGGGATGGTTACAGGACCGACCCTTTGTCCTTCAAAGCGAGAGTAGAACTCATTAAGTTCGTTGGCTAGGCGTCGGTCGTTGGTGGAGTGGGAGACTTTAGGCTTGAAGCTGGTGATCTTTTTAAGCCCTCTCCAGACAGAAGCAGAGTTGTTTGCTGAGAACTGGTTTCGGAGTTTCTCAGAGTACCATTTTTTAACCTCTTTTACCGCCTTGCTAAACTTGTACTTTGCTACTTTAAGTCTGTTTTTGTCTCCACTCCTGAACGCCTCTGCCTTGTCCAACCTTAGCCTTCTGAGTTTGGCTGTGAACCAGGGTTTGTCATTGTTGAAACTCACCCTGGTGCATGATGGAACACAGCAGTCCTCACAGAAGCTGATGTATGACGTCACAGCCTCTGTGTACTCATCCAGACTGTTGGTAGCAGTCCTGAACACATCCCAGTCAGTAGAGTCCAAGCACGTCTGTAGATCCTCCACAGCTACACTGGTCCACTTCCTTGATGTCCTCACAACAGGTTTGCAGAGCTTTAGTTTCTGCCTGTAGGTGGGGATCAGGTGGACCATGACATGGTCCGAGTGTCCAAGCGCAGCACGGGGGACGGCGTGAAAAGCATCCCTGACTGTGGTGTAAAAGTGATCCAGAATGTTCTCCTCTCTGGTCGGGCATTTAATATGCTGTCTGTATTTAGGTAGTACATGAGTGAGGTTTCTTTTGTTAAAGTCACCAAGGACAATAACTAGGGAGTCCGGGTTGATCCGCTCCACACATAGTATCTGGTCGGCAAGCATGCGCTGTGCGACCTGCACGTTGGCCTGCGGCGTGATGTAAACACCGACCAGAATGAATGAATGGAACTCACGGGGTGAATAAAAAGGCTTACAGTTTATGATGTAAGATTCCAGTTCAGGAGAACAATACTGTTGGATCACTGTCACGTCGTTGCACCAACCGCTATTGATGTAGAAACAGATTCCTCCACCTTTAGTTTTGCCGGAGAGGTCCGTGTCTCTGTCCGCTCTGTAGAGTTGGAAGCCTGCCAGCTGCAGCGCAGAGTCGGTATTAATCCACAGAGCCACGTCTCCGTGAAGCACAAAACAGCAGATGAAGAAAAGTCCCTGTTTCCAACCAACAGCAGTTGTAATTCCTCCAGTTTGTTGGGCAGTGAGCGCACGTTAGAGAGAAATGTGCCCGGTAACGGTGTGCGTAATCCTCGCTGGCGGAGACGCACCAGCGCACCAGCCCGTTTCCCTCTCCTCCGGCGTTTCACTGCGTGAGCAAAGGTGAGCGCACCTTTGACTAGAATGTCCACAATTTCCAGTGAAGGGAGAAGAAAAGTAGGAAATAAATCCTCTGGCGTTGTTCCCCTGATGTTAAAGAGCTCTTCTCTGGAGAAAGCGATCCGGGTATATTCGCAAAAAACAAAGTTAAAACACAAAACAAAACAAAACAACACGCACAAACACACAGAGTCGACCGTCTGCGGCGCCATCTTGGTAACAATGGTAATGAGTTCCACCGGCCTAATAGCTACTTAATGGACAGAGGAGACCAGGTTGCTTTACATTTGCAGGAGGAGAAAGAGAATTTAATTTCAAATCCCACATCATTAAAAGTCCTTTTAGCTGATACGCACCAATGTATGAAAAACAACCACGGACACAGTCTAGAAAATCCATCGTGTAACGCTGTAACAGGAACAGGCTGTTCACACTCTTATGAAACATTCATGTTGATGATGTATAGAGCTAATTATTCATATTATGGATCTTTTAGCTGATCAGCTGCCTCTATGTGAACAAAGCCGCTAAAAATGTCAAATATCCTCCAGGTGTCACTTTTTCCTACTGTAGCTCCATTTTACAAAATGTTCTTCTTCACTTATTCCTCCATTTTTTTCTTACCTTTTTTCTATTTCCCTCTTTATTTCTCCGTCCCTGACCCTAGATTATCAGCCTGTCTCCTCTTATTTCACTTGCTTCAAATCTTAAAGTAAAAGTCTGTAAGATTAGTATTTAAAAAACGCCAGTTAGTAGTTAGTTACAGTAAAAGTGTGTGTGTGTGTGTGTGTGTGTGTGTGTGTGTGTGTGTGTGTTGACTCAAGACTTGAGTGCAGATGTCACAATAATACTGTACCTGCTATTGTCATCTCTGTGGAAAAGCATGTGTGTGTATTTCCAGGAAGTACTTAGCTGCATCAGATCAAAGGGAGCCATCTTAACGTCTGCCTGCTCTCTTCCTGGCTAATTAATCCAACACACACACACACACACACACACACACACACGATGCGTTCAAGGGAGACTAATTAGCCTAAGGCCTGTTTTTATGGACTCTTGCCTATGTATGTGTGTGTATTTGTGTGTGTTTTCACAGTCATAACAACACTTTGAGTGCGTAAACAAGGTGACTGACATGTTCAACTTACATGTGAGTTCTCTACTGACATCAACACTGATCTTATTGATGACCCAACTGTCCTCAAATCAAAATAAAGGATCATTTGTTGAAGAGACTCTAGCGGTTTCTTTCAGGTTCAGGAACGCTCATCTTATAGTTAAAATAAACAAAAGTTAACTGCCGGTGAAAGACAAGATGTGAAGGAGTTAATTTTGGGATAAAATAATAAATAAAGACGAAACAAGTACAACAAAAATATGTTGCTGAGCTGTCCGTGGTGCTGAAGTAAAGTCCTGCAGAGTTGAGCTCAAAAAGTGGAAACGCTACAACTTTTTACTGCGCTGTAAGAACATTACACCACTTTATTCTTTGACGTTGAAGGTAAACATAACTCGTCTCAACAGGTGTCATTTTGGCGGAGAGGGTGATCATTATTTGCAGAAAGAAAATCAAAACAACAAATTATTTATTTATTTTTTTTTCAGTCTCTGAAAACAACATTGATTGTTATTTATACTGCTATGTTATTGGTCCTACCCCAGTTTGGTTTTAATTATGATATTGATATAATTCAGTGCTCATCCTTTGCACATCTTGATGATTTCACATAATTTTTTGTTAACATCCATTCAAAATATGACATATTACGGGTGCCTGGTTAGCTCACCTGGTAGATAACCTGCGGCCTGCGGCCCTTCTCTGCACGTCATTCCCGCTCTCTCTCTCCTTTCATTTCTTCAGCTGTCCTATGAAAATAAAGGCCTAAAATGCCCAATAAATAATCTTTAAAGAAAAGAAAATATGACATATTACAAATAAAAACATATTAAATAATTTTAGTCATTTTTTCAAGCAAAAATACCAAACATCCTCCAGTTTTAGCTTCTTACTTCTTTGTCATATTTTATTTTGTACAGCATGTGGAAATGATGAATGGCCTCTTTTCTGTAGCTTGATAATTGTTTTCCTTATTGTTTAGTAGCTTGTAATCAGGCGTGGCTCGTTGCCACGTACAAGCTTTTGTAAATGGTGTGTGGCACAGTTGTGACGTTGACGTTGCTCAACTCGTTCCTGCCTCCACTGCTTCACTTTTGGTGTCGATCTAGCAGTCCAATCCTGAGATTTGTTGTCGTCGTAGAGTAAGGAAGCGGCTTTTTCTTAGAAGCCAAATATTTAATATTTTCCCCATGTCAAACTAAAGTCTGAATTTGGAATAAAACGTCACAGTCTTATGGGACGGTGAGGCGAGAATCAAGCACACAAACAAACCTGCTGCTTGAACCACAGCTGCTGTCTGACTGGTTGACTCCAAGTAGTGTTTCCATGGCGATCCTCTGTCTCCCTCTGTCATGACTAAGCAGAGAGAGAGAGCGAGAGAGAGAGAATCTAAATGTGTAACTTCAATCGCATGAGTCCTTACTACTTCTGACACACACAAACACAGAAAGTGCACACCCAGTCGCCTCACATAGATGTGATAATAGCTCAATGTATCACTGTTTAGGAAAGGTGTGTGTGTGTGTGTGTGTGTGTGTGTGTGTGTGTGTGTGTGTGTGTATCTCCCTCTTTTAATACGAGGTCTAACAAGGTCACACAACATGCACTTACAAACACACACGTACCGATACTTTTAAAGGACTCCTTCAACCTCAACTTTGCATGCAGAGCCACACACACACACACACACACACACTGACACATGGAGACCTGGCCAATTAAGAAGACTGATGTAGCGCAACAAATTCAATTATAGCTCATTGTATAATTACGTATGACTAAATTAAAGTCGGGAAGGAAGGAAGGATGGAAGGAAAGAAGGACAAAGGGAGGAGTGGAACGTCTTAACTTATTTTACTATTTTGCTTCTACATATACTCAAGTACTTGGCAGTATAGTGTGATTCTCTACTACTTTTTATGCTCTAAATTTGTTATTCTGTATGCTTTGTAGTTCCATTATTTTGTAGTTCTTGGCTTTATGTTATATTTCTGGGTTTTTACATTGTAGTTCTACCACTTCTACTTCTGTCTACACTCTACATGCAGGACCTGTTGCATTTCTGTCCTTCCTGGAAGATGTATCCTTCTTCCATTGCTTTTCTATTCCCATTTATTGAGTTTTTATCTAAATCGAGGGTCTATGGACAGAGGTTGTTATTTGAGCGTGTTGGCCCTGAGCCACAACTGAGGTAATCATTAAACTGTTGTTCCTCCCACTTCTTCTACATGATGGTCACCGATAAAGGATGCTGCGGTGATTTCAATCTTGACAGCCCTGTGCTGTGTATTGTTGCTTTCTGTCTTTTGTATTGCTTATATTGTGTTATTGTTCTCAATGTTAAGCGCGTTGTGGATTTGCATCTATATAAATAAACCTTGCTTAATTACTTAAATGAGCACAAAGCAGCTGACGTACAGTAAAGGACCTTGCTTCTGGCGGGCCCCGTTGGTAATGCACTCTCATTTGTGGTAGAGTTTGTAAAGCTTCTGTAGAAGGACTTGATTTGAGATTAGATTGAAGGAGAAGGGCAAGACTTCATTGTTATTTCCTTACCGTCCTGCTACTGCTGCGTCTTCTTCTTCATGGTTGCCACATGAGAAGCAAAGCTGATTGCACGTTTGCACCAGGGATTCATTGACTGATTTAAGTTGCATTGATCTTTGTAAGAACGTCGTCCAGGGACATAAACATAATAAGCTCAGGTTGATTTCAAATTGAATTACAGACTGAACAGACTACGTTAATTTTTTTTCCTTTTCTCTGCTAGACACTGTACTGCTATCTCATACTTGAACATAAAACATGTGCAGCAGCTTAAAACAAACAGATGTCCCTATTTTTTATTTAATTTAAATTCATGAGCTACGAGTCCAAGTTTTCTTCACTTTATAATCACGACAGTATGTAGAGCTCCACCACCACCAGCATCCAAAATTAACTTTTGTGCCAACTGAAAAATGGTCAACTGCCAAGATTGTTTTTTTTGGGGGGAGGGTTTTACTGATCAGGAACTGGCTAAAGCGCTGAGTAAACAGATGTGTTTAATTAATTCTTACTCACTACAACAGACAAAGTTTCTTCAAGTGCAACAGAATTTAAATGAGAGATTAGATGCTGAAAAGTTCCTCCTTTCGTTTGTCAAGAGGAAAGGTTCTGCTGTTGGAAGCTGTTTGTTGATGAGTCTGAGGGGGTTTATTAAAACTCTGACATCGAGTGCCGTGACCCGTGGACGAGAGCGTCTGCTCAATGCAGAAAGTGAGAAATAAGAAAGGAGGCGATGGAACGATGGAGGAAGAGAAGCTGATTGTTAATTAAATCAAACACAGGCTGAAAGGAGGATGAATGGACGAATGGAAAAGATGACACAGAAAGGGAGGAGGAGGATGAGCTCAGGATTTTGGGGATAAATCATAAAATGTGACGGATGGAAGAGGTAGATAAATGTCAGGAGGAGGGATGAGGAGGAGGGATGAAGGCTGGAGGGAGGACATGGCAGTGGAGATGAATGAGAAGACAGAGAAGCGGAGGAGAAGAGGTGAGGGTTTATGAAGGAGCAGATGGCAGGATGGATGAAGCGGGGGGAGAGGTGAAGGATGACAGGAAACCAGAGACAGAGAAAGAAGAGAGGACAATTAAATGTTTGGCAAGAGAAAGAATAGATGGAAAGATCGGTGGAGGGGCCACCAGAGGGATTATGGGATGGACGGAGAAGCCGGATGGAGGAATTGGAAGAGATGTAAAGGTAGGATTGGACATTACGATTCCAATGGAATCATTTTATTTTTTTTTTTTGTAATCGTTGGGAATCGTTTTGGAAAGTTTGGTTTCTAATCCGATCATCGGTTCCAAATTTAACACGTGCAAGTTTTGGTTTCTGCCGTACTTCCAGCCGCTCGTTGTGTTGCAGCCGCGGAGCACAGTAAGCGGCGCTGTAAAGTGTGGCTTTACTTTACGTTGGAAAAAGTCAGGTAAAAACTGCAAACCACCATTGAATCAAAATAAGAGTTTCCTCTTGTCTGTGAAATAAGCCAACTTCACCCCTCAAAGAATCAGAATCAAGAATCGATAAGAACCGGAATCAAAAGGAGGAATTGGAATTGGAATCCGAATTGTTCAAATCAAAATGATGCCCAACCCTAGGTTAAAGGACTCCGGAGGAAAAGAGATTTTTGCAAAAATGGCGTACAGAGAGGGAGGCAAAGAAGTATTAACAAAAAAGTAGAAGTGGGATTAGCCCAGAAAGGGATGAGCGAAGAGGGTGAAATTAGTCACAGCGGAGTGAAACCAAAGGCAGCATGGAGGAAAGCAGGGATGGATGAAGACGAAAAGGGGAGGGTTGGGGGGTTGGGGGGGGTTAGAGGGCTTAGAGGCGCAGGGAGACAGGCAGGATTGGAGGTAGAGCTGGGGTTGAGATATTTTCAGTTCATCCGGCGGTCTTGTCTCCCCAAATGCAGAAATGCCTTTTTGTTTCTATATTTAGAGCGTTACGCAACAAAGGATTGCATCACCTGCCAGCATAGCTTTGTTTGCCAGAATTCTCTCCGCCGTCTCATTTATCTTCTTCTCCGGCTCCTTCTGCTGAGATTGATAATAAGAAGTTTGTTTGTAATTAACTGACACTGTTAAACAAAGGTTAAAGAGAAGGAAAAGCTGTTTACATGTTCTGTAAGGCTTTAAAAGAGTTGTTCTCGCTGTGTTTTTGGATCAGGCTGGTGGCTTTTATATAACCTGCAGTGGCTGCTTTCGCTTTAGTCTTGCGTTAAAGTCACACTTTTGCCTGAAGGGGCTTTACAATCTTCAAAAAAAAAAATAAAAAAACGGAAGAAACCTCGAGGAGAGCAACAGAAGGGGGGGGAATCCTTCCTCCAGGCCGTACAGATATGCAATAGATGTCGTGTGTGCAGAAATGACCGATTATAATATATAGAAAAATATTCTCGACGAAAATGGATCTTGAAACTCCTGATTTCTGCTTAACCACTTCCACTTTATTCAACTTAATTAAACTAACTACAAGAAAAACTTCAGCCAGTCAGAGGATCATAATCATTAGGGAATTGACCGATACTGTTTTTTCAAGGCCGATACCGATTATTATTATTATTATTATTATTATTATTATTATTATTATTATTATTATTATTATTATTATTATTATTATTATTATTATTATTAGTTTATAAAACCAATAATAATAATATTTTGAACCCAATATGCATAAACAGTGAAAAAGAGAATCTTTAAGTGAAAATTAAGATTTTGGAATGTTACAAAATCCAACACAAAACTTTGTTTAGATGGTTTAAGCAATTATTTAATAAATTAGAACATTAGGACATTAAGTCCGACTCAGCGGTGAGTGAAACCGAAGCAGAGGGACAGACACAGAGCTGTAGCCGAGCCAACGTAGAACACTTTTTAATTAACTTTATCGATTATCAGGCAAATAAAACGCAGATACAGACAATCCACAAACTGCCAACTGATAATCGGTCTATCCCTAATAATCATGAACATGTGTGCTGATTCCTGATTCCTGTCCTAGAAAACTGAACTTATTGACTCATCCTCATCATGCAGATATTGTGTGTGGATGTCCTACAGACTTTCAGTTGCTTATAATGCCGACTTTTAGTCCCAGGAACTTTTCGAGGAACTAAAAGCTTCCTTCAGCCCATAGCTTGCGTATGTCACATCGGTCTAAAGACCCACAAATAAGTCTGTTGATGTACGGAAAAGCAACAACAAAGACGCCACATAAAGTGACAAACGGGCACGATTATTTGTGCGACACTACAACAACTGTAAGCATGAAGGAGTCGAGTCGTGGTGGTGTTGATCGCGATTACTGTCTTGACCTGCAAAATCAGCAAACTCTGAGCAGCAGAGCACATTCCCTTCTCCTCAGGTTAGATTTTCAGGGTGGAAGTTGTGTGGGGACTAATTAAGATCCCCTTTTGCCCTGCCTTCCACCCCATTTTTGCCATTTTTCATCAAAGCTGCAGCACTAACAGTCCTCGAACACAACAGAGCAGGTTTGTGTTCCTGGGTTATCTCTTCTCAGCATGAAGTGAGGACACTCGTTAAGATTCACCTCTTTCTCAACTTCCCTTATTCCCCGTCCCTCTCTGCTCCATTTCTACCCATTTTGCTCCTCTGTTTACCCTTTCATCTACTGTTATACATTTATTCTGCTCCTATATTCATCCGTTAGTCTTCACATTCTTTCTTTATATCGTTTAGATTCCTTTTTCAGAGCAGTACAAAATGTTTCGACTGTAGTAGTCTGTGCACTAAAAGTCTGCAAAATGTCTGTTAATATCTTTCCAATCAAGAGGGTGACTTTCCCCACCTCTTCTGTAGAACTATCCTTCACTCTGCTCCTATAATCCACGACCCTTCTTTTTGAATTCTCCCTTCTTCTTCCAATTGCTCCCATTAGAAAAGAAGCTCCGCTCTACCTCTGCCCTGTAGCTTTGTCATCTCATTGCATCATGTCTTACATTAATAGTGTAGAGAGTCACCAGATGGGTGATAGGAGCTGAACCAGAAAGACCGTTTGCCTGAGGATCACTATTTGGGGCTTTATACTGATATTAGGACGTTTGCTGTAATATAACATTTTCTCGGTCTAAAAGATAAGCACCACATTAAATGCGTTGTTTCTCTGTGAGTTGATATAAGGTCTTTCTTACAGCATATTACAGATTTCAAACATTCAGAAACGCAGTTATAAACAAAGATTTAGCACAGATTCATTCATATTAATACAATTCAACCTCTGTAAATTTGTAAATGTGTAAATTTAATTTAACAAGTGCTTTCTATTGATTACTTTTTAAAGTTGTACCTGCACAAGCGTCACTTTTTAAATATTATGCTGCTACTACTGCTAAATTCTGGTACTTTTTTGGTACTTTTATATATTTGTTTGGTACATTTTGACTACATCTGGAGAAGCCATGCAAAACGTCATTGTAAGTGAGTATAATAATGACAATGAAGATAATTCTGAAACTGATCTGAAAAATATTTGAGAAATCCAAAACGTAGTAGAAAGGTTCAACACGTGATCTTTGCTGCATCTGTTTGTTGTGGTATTAGCAGAGGGTGTGCAGTTGTCCAGAAAGTCAACGGGACACTGAACTACAACCACTGAAGGGGCATTTTTGCTGCAGCTTTTATGTCACTGTGGTCTCACTGAAATGAATGAGGAGGTCTGTGTGCGTTTGCCGCACTGCTTCTGTTTGGTATTCACAACATTTTTAATTTAATGTTTCTGCAACCGACACCTAGCTGGGTCTCAATTCTCAGGTTATGTTTACCTTTGGGTGCTTGGTCAATAACGTTTCCTTCCTTTTACTCAGATTGTGTTGTGTCTGGTGCTTCTCCTGCAGCCAGACAGATGACTGATTTGTAGCAATTTGTCTGGTTTCTGTCCACATATTGAATTGGAGGAGTGAGGGGAGGAAGACAGGCAGAGAGAGAGAGAGACACTATAGAGTAAAAGACAATCATAAAGAGAAATATCAATGACAAGAGGGGTTAGAGAGACAACAAGTTTGAGAGCGAAATGGAGAAGGGGAAATTTAGCGAAAAAGTGAGACAGACTTTTTAAAAGCAGAGAAAATGAATTTAGCAAAAAAACTATAACCTGAAAACAGATGCCAGCGAGGCAGTGAGAGAGAAAGTGGGTGTAAAAGATAGAGGGAGGGAGTTTGATGAAGTACGGGAGAGATGGAGCGAGACACTTTGGAGAGAAAGTTCCAGAGGGCACAGGGAGGAGTGATGGAGTGGAGTTAAAGAGTGCCGAGATGAATGGCTAAAGTAATGGGGGAATATTGCAGGGATGAATGAAGGGATGGTGAGAGTGTAGCAGAGGAAGAGGTGGAAAGATGAGTAGATGAGTATGGATTAGAAAAAGATGGGGTGGAAGATAAATGATATTTAGGGAGAGACGGAGGAGAGGAAGATAAAAAGGAGGTGAAGTTAATTGAGCAAGGGAGACAAGCTGCAGGGTACAGGTACATCGTACCAACGCCACACACCACAGGATGTATAGCCCACAATTAGTCTGAAACACCTTAACTACCCTTAATGCAAATTTGTTTGCTTTGTTCTGATTCAGGGACTAATTTGGCAACATTTAAGAGCGGTCAAAAAGTTGTACAAGCAAGCTGTTCTCTCATTGGTCCGAAATGTTACTTGGAAGATTTGCCTCAAAGCGTTTCCTACTCTTTCTTTTATTTTTCTTCTTTGCAGCATGTATTTCTAATTGTTTTGTTGGGGTTAATATGCCAGCGTTCATTAAATGAACAAAATATCCAGCTCCGACTAGGAAACTATGTCCTGATGCATCGTAGTAGAAGATGCGCCGCCTCAATAGTTTGCCGTCGGATATGGGCTCTCTAATGGCTGCACAACACACACTCGCTAGACAATTGTTCTTCAGAAGTTAAACCTGCTTAGATTATCCTTATAAGCCTAGTTGGTCCGTTTGGAAGGTCAGTCACGTTCTGCAAACAAACAACAAACCACTCCAGGCCCCCCCCCCACACACCCTCTGGGCGATCTCGGCCCGCTTGTCTCGCCCCGCATCCGAGAGCGATTGTGCTGTGTTCACAAATGCCCAAATGAACCGAACCTGGAGGTGAAAGCACTGGTCCAAATGAGCTAGTTTGTGTACACCTAGTGTCCCATTTAGACACAAATAGCGCTCAATTCGATTCAGAATCAATTCTTGATCAGTAAATGGAAAGAGGGCTCTAGTTTCAGGCTTTTTCATTAACTGTAATTGAAGTAATTCTGTTAGTTTTTTTTTTGATTCCTGCAGAGGGCAGTAATAAGTCCAGTAGGGTCTAAACTGCCAAAAAACACTGAAGAAATTGCGGCTTGTCTAATACTGCTGAAGTTCAGCGATCCACTTTGCAAGCGTAGCCTGAGGGGGCATGGCATATGAATTATTAAAAAAATACCTCACCTCCTCCTTGCAGAGCTTATTATTTAAGTTATTAAATATACAATTAATTTGCTGTGTAGCTGCTGCACTGTGCCCTCACAGTTCCACCTTCTTGGTTAAGTCAATATAATGTTCATACGTGCATGCCAAAAGTCACTGAGCCAGAAGCCTAGAGAGCTTTCATCGTGTCGCTGAGCACCGTAGTTATATGTGCATTTATGGATACGTTTAAGCTTGATTATTGCAGGAGCTGCACGACGTGCGGTAGCACAAGAGAGGAAGTTAAAGGAGTTAAAGAGACAGTCAAGAAAATGTATAGACATGAAGTGAAAAAGGGAGTGTTCAGACTGACAGAAAAAAGACAGAAAGGTCAGAAATGGAGCGTCAAGAGTTGTGAAGAAAGAGAGAGAAGGATTGATAGTGTGGGGGTGACGTGTGAAGGAGGAGAGAGGCTGGATGAAAACATTAGAAAGAAACGGAGAGGTTGTCCATAGAAGAAGAGAGAGCTAAGAAGAGGAAATGTTAAAGGATGAGTGACGAGAGAGAGAACCACCCACATATAATAAAAAGCAGTAAACGCTTGGCTCTTAAGTTCTGCTCGCAGCACTTTCTCTCATTAGACCTGCAGCTTTATTGCTGAGTCGCTGAAGACGAAGAGACTCTTTGTGCTTATTCCACCGTTTCTTGCTGCAGTTTGGCCCTCAGACGTATATATATAATGTCTCCTGCTGATACATGTGCTTCATTAAAAAGGGCAGCAGGTAATGGGAATTCAAGTGATCCTCGTTTAAGACATGATTTTATACATGATCCAGAATGCAGCGGTGGATAGTATCTAAGTACTTTTACTCAAGTATTTTAAGCTAAGGCTGTAACTAAGGATTATAGATCACCAGATGATCTGTTGATTATTTTTTACATGAGTCAAGTCTTGTTTAGTCAATAAAGTCACAAAATAGTGATAATTGAAGGATAAAGTGAGTCAAAAGCAAAATATCTACAAATTTTAGATGGAGCAAAACTGGAATACACAAGAAAAGTGAAGCTTATAAGAATAGTGTTGATGTGGTGTTTGAAGCCATCTGTGTTTTCTGGCTGTGAGGATCAGAAAACATCCTTGCCGTAAGGCAGTCCTGGATTTGGGTTGGGCTTAAAGAACAGAGTCGAAGGATCTGAGGGGAGCTTGGCAGGAAGTCAGACCAGCAGGCGGGTCATTAAGTCACTCAGGGACAAGCCCATCAAAGTCTTTAACAGCTACTAAAAGTATCATAAAATCTCCTCCTGCAGGTACTGCAAACCAGAGCAATGTTTTCTTTACGCGCAGCTGCTGGAAGCATCATTACTGGCTCCTCTTATTAATATAAAATCTGACATCTTCGCAGCATTTTAACAAACACGACTCCTGGGGCTGCTATTGTTCATCAACCCATCAGGACTCAGATTGGTTGTTTACTCTTTAATCACGTCATGACCTGGCTCATGAGCCATGACAAAAGACAAGAGATACACTGTGCAACTAAAAGGTTTAACACATATTGGCTAAAGATGACAAGAAATAATAGTGGAGTAACAAAGATAACTAAATATACAAGGGAATGATGTCAAAGTAATAATGAATGAAAACTATTAACCAGGCCGAAGCCAACTAAAAAGAACATGGTGCCGGCTGGATGAAGAGAGAGCCTGAGCGGGTTCACAGCCAGGTCTTAAGGACTCCTGGGAGACTGGCCAGGTGCTCCCAGTTGCACTGAGTTGGCACCGCCCATGGACCTGCAAGGCAGCACAGAGAAAAACCAACAGAGACACTAGCAGGATGCCATCACAATTATCATAAAGAGTATTATTCACGTCTTGAACTGTATTTAAAATGTGAATAACATGAGATGTTTAAAGCTTTTACTCCCTACATCCTCAGCAGATTAAACTGTTTGCCAACCTCTCCCCTCTTATTGGCAGAAGCCCAACTCAAACTATTTCACTCAGAGATGCTAAAATGCAACAATAAATGAAAAATTATTCTGCCTATCACTAACTTGACTACAGAGTGTTTTAATGATTATAGGTGACAACAGGACTTTCACTGTACATTGTGTTTGCCTACTGTAAGTATGTTCCAGCCTTACATACAGACTCACTGAGCCCTATCTTGCACCCGACGCAGCCCGACGCAAGTGTCTGCTATTTTAAGACTGACGCAGTTGTCAATTTCCTGTCTAGCGCCCACGTCGTTTAAATAGCAAATGCACATGCACCCATGTTTGCACCCGTGGGCCTACAGGGAGGTGTGTTCAGGTGCATTCTTGGCGTATTGCTATCTTGACGCAGCGGAAAGTGATCGCGCCGTTGACCAACAAAAACCTGGTCTAAAGTCAATAACGCAGCATTTCATTGTTAATTTAACAGCTCATTAGTAAAATGTGCCTAGGCTCGTGCACACACACAGGGACGCGCAGCAGCACACAAACAAAATATTACAATGTGAAATAGTATTGCAATGTGTCTGCTCACGCGCTTTCACTTCATGCACAAGCAGATCAGTTTCTTCTCCTGAAAATCTCCGCCATCATAATAGCAATGCGCCAAAGTACAAACACGCCTGGCTTTTAAAGGGAATGGGAGATTACACTCTGATTGGTTTATTGCATGTGAAGCCCAAAACACACCTATGAATTAATTAAGACACTAAGTACAACCCTTTTGAACCATGCGCCTGGTGCACGGACCCCTTTTTTCTGCCGTTAAACTAGCAAAAGTGGGTTCCTACACGCCCTAAATGCACCTGCGGCAGGCGCTTCACGCCGTGTGCTTACATCGTTAAAATAGGGCCCACTGTAGCAGGTGTGCAAGGGAAGATTGATTGTTGTTATTTTGCGATTGACGTGCTCAGCTATGATTGGATGATTTTCTTCCATTGCCGCTATGCTGCTGCATAACACAGTTCATTTCCAGGGCGAATTGCACTTTGTTAAAATGATATCATATTGAAGTTGTTTACAGCGATAGTCTTGCCTGATATCAAACAGAATTGTCAACTCATTACACTCCGTTTCCATCTTCAGTCTGACATGGCCTCCACTCTAACCGATTTCCATGGCTCAGGGGGATTACATTTTCCAAAACCAATCACTAGAGACCAACGTATCCGCCTGAATCTAACATCATGTTAACTGATGCAAAGACATGCCGACATACTGGTTGTGATGGGATTTTAAGAGTTGAGCGGAGCGAAGTAAAAACAAACTAAGATGTTGGCCGATATTGAGACAGCTTGACAACACCGTTAGCCCCTCCCGTAGTGCTGATTGGCCAGTGGTTAGTCCCCCGCAGCACGAAATTGGATCGATTGCTTTTTCGACAGAGAAACCGCTGTTTCATGTCATGATGCCAGATTAATTGGGCAGGTCTTTGGAGCTGGCAGATTCAAAGGTCTGGACCCAATAGGGCTGGCTATCTAGGCACCGACCGAATTGCCTAAAGTAAAGTATCGAGGATCGAAAAATGTTTCATCATTCAATACCCAATTTCAAAACCAAAGGAGTAAATCTAATCCGAGTCAGTGAGCCAATAAATATGCAGCATGCTTCTACCAAGATCTAATAATGTTTGTGATTGTCTGTCTAACGTTACACATCCTAGAGGCAGGCAGGAAAAACTCTATGTTACGCACAGAGACTTAAATGTAATGTGTAATGTTGGAATTTATTTTTGTTTTATAAAATTGGTATTGGAAAAAAGTATAGTTTTGGAACCGGCATCGAAGTCACGGTATAGGTACCTGTATCGGATATTGAACGATACCCAGCCCTAGGGCCCAGCCAAGCGATGATCTGCTTTTCCAAATTAGTTTGAATGCTTTTACATACTTGAGTTTGAGATACTGAGGCAGCTGTTCTTCTGCATGATTGGTTGTTTGTGGGTTGTCACTGCCACATGCCAGAGGAAGTTGGCGTGAAGTTGACCCTTTCTCAACATTCTCAGGTGGCGCTGCTAAGAGATTACAATCGCTGGAAGGCAGGTGGCACCAGGCTGCTCTTTGGAGTTCACAATGAATGGCAGCCTGTCGTGCCACTCTATTGTCTGTCTGTGTGTGTGACACGCTGCTGGCAGAGTGATGCTGTGCTGCACCAGTGTACGTCCCTGTCTTATTTCCCAGCACTGACTTCCAAAAACGCTGTTATTATTGGCATTGTGAATACCGTAGCTCAACTTGTGCGGGATCATAGGACACCGTGCCACTAGTGTGTTTTTATTGTGAACACCTTGTGCTCATTTGAGTTGACTTTGACCTCCTCCACATCCATTCATTATGTTTAAGAAAGTAGGATTCAGATGAGGATTTGTGCAAAGAAAAGGGGGGCAACTCAGAATGATGATGATGTTCTGGTACTCAGTGACTAAACAAACACCACTGTTTAAAAAAATGCAGGAGGAGAAGAGACGGGGACAGATGTGGAGAGTCGGAGAGAATTCTTTCTACTGCAGCCGAGGGGAAAACAGGATGGGAGCAGCAAGACAACGCAATGAGACGGAAAGAGGGGAAAGATAAGAATTATGAGGAGTGAGTGAGTTCAAGATGGAGTTTTTTTGGAGACTTTTTTTTTGTTCTCTCCTTTCTTCCCAAGAATGGAAACAAGAGACAGAAAATAGAGCAGAAAATTTGAAAGACACAGAGAGTGAAAGATGAGGATGTTCAGGCTGGGGAGAGATTTCTGAAGAGGAGATATAAGAAGAAAGAGGGAAATGTAGAGTGGTTACAAATAGCTACCTGCACAAAAAGGAAGGTGTAAAAGCAGGCGGGAGAGGAGAGATGAGGGTAGATCGGGAGAGTTAAAAATGAGACAGTGCTCAGGCTGGAGGGAAATGAAGGTAAGGGCTGCAGAGAACCAGTAGGAGGGACAGGAAATTCCTGATGAATGTATGTGTGTGTGTGTGTGTGTGTGTGTGTGTGTGTGTGTGTGTGTGTGTGTGTGTGTGTGTGTGGGGGGGGTCTGGTGAGTTGACGAGAGACTCCCGTCTGGTGAAGAACTTGTGGAAAGAGGGAGCAATGGAGTGAGATAGGAGCCGAGCAGGGAGTTTATCTGCATTGCTGTACCACAGTCAGTGGAGCATTGTAAAGCCGTCAGCATAAATTCTCCCTTACTTTGCAGATCTTAAACGGATCTGCATTCCAGCAACTGCACATACTGTACGCCACTGCAGGATTAATCTCATCCATATAATTTAATCTTGTCCACATCATTTACGGCCCTCAACTGCATCGCCTGCAGGCGTGAGCAAGATCCTTTATCACTTATAGAGTCAACTGCAGGATGTGTCCTGTCCCCCCCTAGCAGTTTAACAATAACGCTACAGCTCCACCTGTTCTTTCCATAAAATTGATGCCCCAGATTATTTTTTTAATAAGTTAGGAGAGAACTATGACGAAGGGTTACTACTTGGTGTTCATGCGAAACAGAGTGAGGCTTTAAACAAGCTCAGCAAAGCTTTCCCCTGGAAAAAAAAGAAAATGGTTAAGTGATTATTCAGATCCCTGAGGTCAGACTGAGGAAAGGCCCTGCTTTACTTTATCTAAACTAACAGGAAGCACATTCAACAAACTGCTGTTTCTCTGCGGCAGACTCAGCAGGTCTGTGTGGGTTTCTTACTGCGTTCTTACTGGGCAAAAAAAAAGAAATAAAAAAAAACTCAATTAGCAAAGGGCCAGTAAGAGCACTGCAGCTTTTAGGAATAATCACAAGGTCTAAATCTGCTTCCATTTACTAGTACTATGAGCGGCCTGTTCCAGTGTTGTCAGAAAAGGACATTTTTATGCCATTTCAAAGGTTTTGGATTCTCTGCTAGCACACTGCAACCAAATATGATTTGCTGCACTGCTTAGCTGTTAAAACAGCCATGATGTGTTTTATAGATAATACGTCACAACGGCCTGGAAAATGCAGCATATGAATAAAATCTTGTTTTAGGGAAAAACGAAAACTTACACACAACAACTTAACGTACGAAATCTCACGTCACGTGACAGCAACCGGTCATAGTTACGTTTAGACAACCAGCTCAGCTCAGTCCCCTGTCCAGTCTTGTCCTGGTCATTGGAGTTACCCTCGATGTGATTTCATTTGCTGCAAATTAGGGTTGGGCGGTAATACGGTAATACGGTATACCGCAGGGTCTTAAAAATAGCAACGGTATCAGTTTCAATACCGTCATAAAAAAAAATGCAATGCACTTATATAGGGGACAAGGATTAAATATTAAATATAATTTATGTAATTATGTGTGGATGTCATCACGTGATAGTGTGGAGGAGAAATTAGTTTTTTTGTAAGTTGTTGTTATGTTATTATTGTTTCAGTATTAGTGTTTGGTATTCAGTTTCCGAATGGTGCACAAGCCAACAGTTTGGTGACGTCGTCTGAGCCTTACGTCATCATTTTTAATTAGTCACGGTAATACCGTATACCGCGGTAAAATAGGGAGGAGGTTTGACAGTATCAAAATGTGGATACCGCCCAACCCTACTGCAAATAAACCTGCCAAATTAAAATGGCAAACTGCATTACAAAAAGCTCAGACTCATACAAGATGCTGAGGTCACCGTGTGACGGGGCCCCCCGCCTCTTCCTCTGCGCTTTGTAGAGTTCAATCAGCCTCATTATTGCTGAAGGAAATTATAAAGTACTCTGGAAATGATTGTATTCTCACACTTTCAGTTTTTGGGAATGACTGTCAATCTCGCAGTGACTGTAAATAACCCCTGGTAACATTTATACTTCAAAGCACCATGGAAACTGCCAGTTGAGAGTCAGTACTTTCAGTCCACTTACAAAGCTGGTAACTAGAGGCATTCATTTATCCGTCAGCTGTTGATAAAGGGTCCACTGACAGCAGAGACATCGTCTTTTTCTCCTCACAAACACAACTCTTTGAAGCGACAACAATGTCAGCGGAGCAAAACATTTGCATCACACTCAAATGATTTTGTCCATGATGATCTGGTCACAAACAAATATAGTCATACCCTTAAGAACTTGCTTATTGATGTAAGTAATGTTTTCAGTGTGTAAACTCCTTTGATATTCTATAACTTTATATTTGATAATTGAAGTAGCAGGCTTCAGAAGAACGAGGTTTGTTTTGGTTGTTGTTGCAATTTCGTTTGGATTTTTTCACGTTTCAGACTGATCTCATGAAGTGGCGTATGTATGACCCGCCAATTTTGGCGTGTTATCAAGACGCATACTCGCTTTTTAGCGTGTTTATCAATGGACGCTGTTTGGCCTCCATTGACTTACATTACCTTGCGATTGCGTGTGAATTTAAGCCATAGCGAGTAGTATGAAAGGGTGAAAATCTGCGTAGGGAGGTTGGTTGGGGTAGTGGATGGGTCAAACACAGGACTTTCACCCCCTTGGCTTTAGAAAGTGTTGTGTATGTTTACGTCCGCTGCATACACCATAGACATACACACGGATAGCTCAAAACGCGTACAGATAACACTCCACTTGGCTTAAGAAAGTGGCCGTGTATGTTTATGCAAAGTCATGATGTCATGTTGCACATTTGGATTTACAACATTTTTTGCTTTTTTTAAAAGTGTTGATAACCTTGGCGTCAGAAGTGTTATTAGCTAGTCTGCTATTAACTAACTACTCAAACCAACAGCTTCAGTCATTAGCTCTTTCTTCTGACACACACGTGCAGATCAATATTATTTTTCTCCCTTTTATTTTGACAGCTCCCCCACTGCTGGAAAATTAATCCCACACTGCGTAGGAAAATGTAAAGCAATCTAAATGCATCATCTGTCGACAAAGCTTACTCCCAACATAAACACATGTGGGGTAATTAAGGTGCAATAAATCAACATGATAAAGCCTACACAAATAAACACTAATGTGCAAACAAGCAGAGCTTCTAAACGTTCTCCAGGAGGCAGTGGTTCACGGGGATTACATGTATTAGTATCACTAGAGGAGTGGGATGAGGCTTATCCTTATGGTACATGTCCATATACGCCTTGTTTTCACGGATGGGATCGCCCCGCTTCCCAGCACGCTTTTTGCACGCTAGCTTGCCACCAGTTTCTCTTCACTGACCACTAACAAGCAAATAAACCGTCTCCACCTTCGTACATGACCTGTTCGTCCAATCAGCTGCAGTGGTTGCAGCTGATTAGAAATACACATCCTGTTCTCCTGCTGTCTGCAGGTCCTCTGAAAGTCTTCAAATGTCAGAAACAGTTAGGCGAAGTTGAGTGTTATTGCCCATCTTAAACTTATTAGTCTGAAAATGTTATTTTAAGATTTCAGCCTGTCCACACTCAGGTTTGGATGAATATTCATTATTGTTGTTTGTTATCCCTCTATTTATGTAATCATGCTGAGACAAAGATAAGGAGGTCAATCAATCTTAAAGGGACAGTTCATCGTTCAGTGCCATGCAGACACTTTCATTTTCTGTGATTTTGTGATCTCGGCTGCTCGGATTTCTACCAGCTGGAGTTTGTTTGTGTACTTACAGCATTGAAAAATTAACCTCTGAAAAAAGGCGTCATGTGGATGCACAGACATTGTGTTGTCATTACTTAGAATCTCCAATGGTGCGACCAAAACCATGCACTATAGCTTTAAAAGTATGCTGAATAAGCGATTAGCCATTCCTGTTCGCAACGTACCCATGTATGCACTAACAGCTATCACTGGGTTACTTTGATACTGAATAAAACGTTATGAGTTATTAGGGGTGACCAAGAGGAGCGTCTATTTTCTGTAATTTCAAAGCGGATTTATAGACATTTGAGACATAACGAGAAAATGATATCCTCGGAAGGTGTAAGACACAGAATCTAAAAACATGTGTATCATGTCTGTGTGTTCAGATTTGACTGAGTAATGTGCCAGCTTCAACGCAAATGTTGAGCTGTTTTGTTGTTTCAATGCCGTCTCTTTCTTTCCCTTTCGTGACTTTGTGAGATGTTTAAGCGAACAATATCTCACTTCCTTTCTCATGAGATTAGTCTTCATTTGCGTCAATTTATTGCAGCACGGTTGATATTCTTCTTCCTGGTCCTCCCTAGTAACTCTCATTTCTTTCTTTCTTTCTTTCTTTCTTCCAGACCAGCCATATGAATCCCATGACACAGTTGTACTACAAGAAGGTGAGTCGAACACAAACGCAGTCACACAATGTCGTGACTTCCACAAAGTCCCTGCAGGCTTATCCAAACCCTAAAAGCAAATGTTATCAATATTATCCCTTAAACAGCCCCTTTGACAATGTGAGGATTTGACTCCTTGTCCTCAGTTCTAAAACTCGCCACAAAGACTCACACACTCATAAAACAAGTCTGTCAGTCTATCCATCGTCCAACGCCAAATTCATATTTTCAACAACAGTTTGCTGTTTTATGTATCTCGCTGATGATGGATGATGTTGACTCAGTTTCAAAAGCTTGACTTATGAAGTAAAATATCCACCACTGCATGAAAATTGCAGAGATGACAGAGACATTCATATTTGCGAACAAAAAAAACAAACAGACTGCTATATTTGACTTACATGCCTGTTTAAGCCCTCAAATGTATACAGTTTTAGCCACATGGCTCTGGGGACGGCAGTCTGTGTCATTCATCGACACAAAGAACACAGAGCTACTGATTCAAATCTATCTGTTCAACACAAAGTTTCAAGTAACTTTAACCTGATGCAGACAGATGAAACGCATGTCCAAATCCTGAGAATCCTTGAGCCGTTTACCTCGACTTATCACACCCTGTAAAAAAACCTTGAATACATGCTCTTTGAGGAAGCAGCTCTGCTCATTTTCCCTGAAGCCTAATATAATATTTAATAAAAGTGTAATGACCAAAGATGCTCCTCAACCCTAAACATATGAGAATTCTGAGAAGGGTTTCTAGACTACTTAATGACAGTCTACACATTCAAAACAAGTACCTATAATTAATAAATAAATAAATATATATATTACAGTGTTTCCCCCCAGAAAAGTTGTTTAGCATGGTGGCAAGTGTCTTTTCATTTATTTTCACAGCCTGATGGCAGCATTAATGTAGAGCCCAATTAGTTTCTGTGATAACATAATCATGGACAGGTCGCAAAATTGAGGATTTAAAAGCTTTAGAAGCAGATTGCATAGGGCCCAACATTAAGTCAGTGCTTACAATCTCTAATTGGAGATTTGACAATATGACTACATCTACGTTTCCAACCAAGCCGCCCCACTGTAACTGTAGTTTAAAAAAAGGCTTAAAAATACAGTACAAAATAATTCGCAGTGGCTTAGGCCCGATGGGGGGGCAACGTAGGCCCCAATGTGGGCCACCAGGCTCGCAACACACTGGGGGAACCCTGATATTAGTATATCATAAATCACAGAAGTTATCAGCTAATCACAGCTAGTTTCTTTGCTTACGTATGTGTATGTTTCTTTATTTTTTTTTTATTTTTACAGACTTGATTCTCTGTATTTGACAGTTTTTTTGTCCTGGCATTGTTTGTGTTTGTTTAGGCGACGTACTCGCCGTACCGCGACCGCATCCCGCTTCAAATCGTCCGGGCGGAGGTGGAGCTGTCCGCAGAGGAGAGGGCCTACCTCACCGCTGTGGAGAAAGGTATAGCAGTATAACGGTTCCCTTCTAAACCTTCATTCTGCTGGTTCCCCTCACCCGCGAAATGATGCTGAGTCATGAGTCGACACTTTGCGGTGGCAGCAGCTGGTCAGTCAGACTCTGCTGCAGCCAGCGGGTCACAGGCGTCACCTCTGCTCGATGGTGTTTTAAGCCCCCAACGTCGACTTCAAGGCAACGCTGCGACCGTTGACTTCAAGGCACATAACCCTAACCCTAACCCTAACCATAGCCTAATCCTAGTGCGTGACGTTGGGGGCTTAAAACACCAATTACCGACATCTCTGCGACAGATGACAGGTTGCTGCAGCAGACGCTTGTTCTGCCAAAGTGTCCTTGAACAATGCATGAGAACATAACACATGATCCTGTTTAGTTTGGGGCGACATGATCCAGATTCATGTTGGATCGAAAATCCTGCTTTTACATTAATGCATGAGTAATAATAATCTAATGGTTTAATATATAATAGTTACACAGTCACAGGGGACATTTTTATACTTTTATATTTCAACTACATTTTCCTGATTATACTAACATACTTTTAATTAGATGATACTTGCGGTATTTTTCAACCTGGACCCTGTTTTCCCATCCATTAGTGTCTAAGTGACTAATGTGAACAAAAATCTTTAGTCCAGTATTGAGTGAGAACGCTGTGACTGGCAGCCGCGAGCCAGGCTGCAGTGTAATCTTAGTTACTTAATTTAGTTCTATTTATAAAAAAATGTTATGCACACTACTGAAAGAACTGCTGAACAGATTTTTTTGTGCTCAGAGCACAATGACAATACAATATCTATCTAGCTAATCATAGGGCATATGTGCACTATGATTAGCTTGCTTCAATTTTGCTCTACTAAAGTAACATTTTGGAAAGGATCCCTACAGAGAAAGACCTTTTTTGTAAGAGTTAAATCCTTTGTTTAATTAGAAACAGCTCCGAAATCACCATCGTCAAACTCGCCAGACTCCATTTAAATTTTAAACAATACTTTTAGCGTGTATAGAGCCTGCATATTTCCACATGTAAATGGGTGAAATAAAGGTTTATTTCAACCAAACCAGAGTGGTGATTGCTTGAATAGTTTATCTGTTGTTGTTTTGTTTAGTTTTTAGTTGTTTAGTTTTATTTTGTTTCTGTCGACTTTGAATTTTACAATGATAAAATTACTTGTGGGTATTGTGGGTTTGGCGCTAGCGATTTCGGGGCTGTTACATGTTAAACAAAAAGGTCTATCTCTGTAGGGATCCTTTCCAATATGTTGTCAGACACTAAGAATAATGATATGAGCATGTCAGTGGTAGAACAAGCACTTTTAATGCACATATGATTACATTGTAGCTTCTTTCGCTGCTGCCAACTGCAGCGGTCTTGCTTTATACTGGACTAATTTCAAAGGTAGTTGCTCCCTTTAGTCAGTTAGACACAAAAATGTAGGAAAATAGGGTCCAGGTTGAAAAAAAATGAAGTTACCCTTTAATGCAGGACTTTTATTTTTTTTTTACAGCGTAGTATTAGCACTTTTACTGAAGTAAAGAATATGAATACTTCCTCCATCACTGACGGTGGAAAACTGACACACTTAAACACCACCTGCCTGGTCCCCTCCACCCTTCCTCCACCTCTCCAGGTGACTATGCGGGTGTCAAGCATGCCCTGCGCGAGGCGGAGGTCTACTACAACATGGACGTGAACTGTCTGGACCCGCTGGGCCGCAGCGCGCTGCTCATCGCCATCGAGAACGAGAACCTGGAGATCATGGAGCTCCTGCTCGACCACGGCATCCACACCGGCGACGCCTTGCTCTACGCCATCAGGAAGGAGGTGGTGGGCGCCGTGGAGCTGCTGCTGTCGCACAGGAGGCCCAGCGGCGAGAAACAGGTGTGTGTGTGTGTGTGTGTTAATTAGTTGCATCTAAATGCATTCATGCATGCTCATGTTTGCATTTACTCATCTGTAAGTACTCATCTGTGTGTGTGTGTGTGTGTGTGTGTGTGTGTGTGTGTGTGTGTGTGTGTGTGTGTGTGTGTGTGTGTGTGTGTGTGTGTGAGATAATGAGTGAATAGTACATCCATTCATTGTACTGCTCCATGCCACATTCTGCTGAGAGGATAAAAATTAAACAGCTCATTTTATAGACATACTGTGAAATAGGATTTAGAGACATACAGGATGTATGTCTGCCTGTCTGCTGCATTTGTGTGTGTGTGTGTGTGTGTGTGTGTGTGTGTGTGTGTGTGTGTGTGTGTGTGTCAAAGAGAGAGAGAGAGAGAGAAAGCGAGAGAGAGTAGGGAACATTTTAAAATAAATGTAAAGACAAAAAGATAAGAGAGGAGAAAACAGAGACTTCTTGTGCATTAATTCCCAGACCTGAGGTTCTGCGTCACCATGGCAACTAACCCTTGGCCGAAAGCATAGGATTGTGGGAAGGTTTTTGGTCGCCTCTCAGTTGGACGAGGATGGGAACAAATCTGTTCTTGCTGTTTCTGTTTCTCATTTTTTATTTTCCTCTCTCATGTTCACTTCCTCCCGTGTCTCTCTTCTCCCTGTTTGTTTCTCTTTCTCTCCACTTTTTTTATTCTCAATTATTTTATGTCGCACAGAAAGTGATCACAAAGCTACACAGCTTCATGTAGGTTAAGGCAAACACATTCCCATCTATAGTCTTTAAGATAAAAAAAATGACTTACTTACTTTTTTAATAACTTTTTTCCGGCCATAAACTTTACGTTTCACTGATCTGGATACACACCCGTTTGAGAATACACACTTAGTTTATTTACTGACACTATATAACAGAATTGTCTGGATGTCTGAAAGGTTAAATGTAAAAACGTTTCTGAGCACATAAACCTAAAAACAGACACACAATCTGTGTGTGTGTGTGTGCATGTTTGCATGTGATACCTATATTAAGGTGTGTGTGTGTGTGTGTGTGTGTGTGTGTGTGTCTTTTGCTCTTTCTCAGCTGCTGACAGGTAGTCAATGCCTTTTATCTTCTCCCAGCCAGTAAAACTGTTGACCTTTGTGCCATCCCTCACCATCTGACTCAGTCTGACTCTCTCTCTCTCTCTCTCTCTCTCTCTCCCCCTTAATCCTCCCTCACTCCCCTGTTTCATCTGTCCTTCCTCCTGTCTCCCTTTTCGCTCCTTCTCCATGATTAACTACGAGCATATTCAGTTTTCTACATCACCAGCTCACTAGAAATGGAAGGAATGAGGCAGCAACGCCAGGGAGGAAGGAGGCAAGGAAAGACGAGAGTGATAAAACATGGAAAGGAGGGTGAAATCTTTGCCTTGAGCATACAAAAATCAAAAAGAAAGGAGATTTGCATGAACGATGGAGGGGGAGGGAAAGAAAGACGGTGAAACTGAAGCAAAGCCAAATAAACATAGGAAAAGAGTGCAGGACAAGAAGAGAGAGAAGGAAGGAATAAGAAAAGAGGGAGATGAGGAGTGAGAGATGCAAAGAGAGAGGCAGAGCGATGCAGATGAGGAAAGGTTTTGCAGCCTCTCTCTCACACTTTCCTTTGATGTGTGAAGTGTGTGTGTGTGTGTGTGTGTGTGTGTGTGTGTGTGTGTGTGTGTTGCTGCAGTTGAAGATCATTTTTGGTTGTTTTGATCTGCGTGTGTTTGTGTGCACTTTTATCCGTGGATGTGTGGATATAAAACATGCATGTTTGCATACATTTAGCAGTCAGTTTTATTTATTTGTATATACATTTGTTTTTACGAAAAAACCTGAATAGTATACAACAGGACAGGAGGGTTAAGAGGCACAATAGATAGCGTTTTTGGATAGATATCACAGGATAATTGTTCAGTAGCCATATTCTGCAGCTCTGTCGACTAAATCAACTAATTGATTAGTCGACAAAATTGTATGAGTGATGGTCAACTTAAGAATGTATTGGATGGAGGACAGCTCTGCTGGTGTCTGAGCCTGGACCTGACTTGGGCTGAGTCAATATCACTGATGAACAAAGTGTTCAGATTGTTTACTGAAGTTAAATTACTAATACCACACTGTGAACACACTCCACTACAAGTAAAAGTGTTCAAAAAGCATTCACAATCTGACTTAAGTGAAATTTCTCATATGTGCAGTAAAATGTTCCCGGTGTTTTCCTCTTCTATCGGATGTTTCTGGGTTAATATTCCTGCTGCATTTGCATTTTACTGCTGTAGATGTTTAAAGCTACATTGTGTAAGAATCTAGCAGTGAAATTGTATATGACAACCAACTAAATATTACTTTCTAGCCCCTCCCATTCTGATCGCGTTTTAACTGCTACGGTGGCCGAACCCAAAATTAGCTCTTAGTATCTCTATCGTTTACACGCAGCTGTTCTAGTGTCGTTTTAATTCTCTTTTTGGCTTCCCTGGCGAGTAATCTCCCCCTGGCATTCGTCACGGTGTGGGGTGCCACTGAGTGTAAAAGGGCTCGTATGTATTCTGAATGATTCTGAATGGCAGATTCTACGCTTACGAGAATACTTTGATTAGTTGGTGGAAGTAATTACACATGAATGAGCACATATTTGTGAAAGAACAAAGAGTTTTTTTTGCTAAGAATCAACAAAAAAAATTACACAATGTAGGTTTAAGAGTGTGCTCATTTGAACTCCTTTATATACTGTTGGCTAGTTTAATCTACAGCGATGCATCATGGTCTATAAGATCATCATATGTTTGTAGCTGTCCTGTGAGAACCATGTAGCTCTAAAAAGTCAACTTTTCCTGGCGTCAGAAAAACAGCCCTGTTTTCAGCTTTGTGACAATGCATTTTCCAGCTGATCCAAGATTTCTTTTTTAAAGAGTTTGTTTTTAGAGACAGTATTGGATTCCCACGCCTTTGTTTTGAAAACGTAAAACACCAAAAAATTGGAGGGTTTTTCTTTGCTTATGTGGGTCAGTCCTAGTGGGAATGTATTCTGAACGGTCCTCATCACCAGCAGCAGCAGGACATGCAGGGATATTTTGAAGCATGAAAAGATAAAAGCATTTGAAACAGATCTACTTTCAAATTATAAAATCAAAACTATGTAGGCCATTTTATTTTGTGTGTGCGTGTGCGTGTGTGTGCGCGTGCGTGTGTTCTCTCTCCTTGTCTCTTCAATCAGCATGTGATGACAGCTACTCTCACACTCCTTATCACGCCAGGGAGAAGAAGAAGAAAAAAGAGAGTGACAAGGAGAGAGAGATCATATGAGGAAAGAGAGAGAGAGATAGACAGACAGAGAGAGAGAGAGAGACAGGCAGAGAGGCAGAAGATGGAAAATGAGGAGAGGAAGCTGATAGAAAAACAAAGACAGCAGGAGGTCAGACGAGTAGAAGATGGAAGGAAACAATGAAGAACAGAGGGTGTAAAGGAAGAAGAGAAGGTGAGGAGCAGAAGATAGACAGAGATTGAGAGAGTGAAGAGAAGCACTCTGTTTGGTTCTCCCTCTGAGAGATGAAAGAGAGTCCAGGTGTGTGTGTGTGTGTGTGTGTGTGTGTGTGTGTGTGTGTGTGTGTGTGTGTGTGTGTGTGTGTGTGTGTGTGTGTGTAAATGTGTGCATGCTCGTTCCACTCCTCCCTCTTCCTCTCTCCTTCCCCCCCATCTTCCTCAACTCTGTTCCTCACACTCCTTCTGATGTCTTGGAGTTTAGTGTGTGTGAATCATACACTCAATAATATGTATTCTTCTGCATTTTTTTGTGAAATGCTATAGTTTTACCTCTTACGTTCACTAGAATATTGAAATTAAGTGAACTGAGAAAAAGGATCTCATAGACACATGCAGTCAAAAACTTGGGAGATCCACTGCTGCATGTAACTAATATATTTGTTGAAATGTCAAAACTCAAAAAAACAAAAAAACTAATTAACAAGTCTAAACTATTTTACCCTTGATTCCAACCAGCAAACCCCCTGGTTTGGACCTTTAAACTCTCTTATTCTGATCCATCCATTATCCTCTGTAGTAACAGACCACCTGGGTTTCTCTCAGACGACAGCAGCTGTTCGGACTCGCGTCAATGAGGGATGTAATGAGTTTTTCGGAGAGGATGTAACTAATTGTACCTTTGCAGCAGGAACCTTCCTTTGTCGAATGCATTACGCTAATATAATTAGTTTTAATCTGATTCAAGTGAGTTTAATTTGATTCATTTGGCTAAAGTGTCTTTTGCTTTGAGTTGTTCCGCTTAAAAGCGTAACGTTGCCACATGTTACTGAGCTGAATCACGGCTTTTTAACCTCACAGCAAAAGCTCATTAGAGTTTAGTTTTTCTGTCCGAGCCTGACAGGAAGGGTAAAACCAAACCATCAAGCTGACTCTGGATTATGCATTATCAGATATCAGCCAATCATTGTCACTGCCACCTGTCATGTGATTTATGATCATTTTTTATAAAAGAGATTTTCTTGTTCTTCAGGTTCCCTCGCTGATGATGGACAGTCAGTTTTCAGAGTTCACCCCGGACATAACTCCCATCATGCTCGCTGCTCACACCAACAACTACGAGATCATCAAGCTCCTCGTCCAGCGGAAGGTGATATTTTTTAGTTTCTGTCTGCAGAAGTCCTATAGAAATAGCATAAGAATCGATATGCATTTCCTTTTTGATCGAGTAGCTAAGTGTTGCATTAGATGTTAGCTGTGACGATTCATCTTTACTGATGTTGTTGTTCTGTACAGGTCACCATTCCCAGACCACACCAGATACGATGCGACTGTGTCGAGTGTGTATCCAGTTCAGAGGTGAATGATTATTTCTCTGGATATGCTCGGTTTGGTTTACATAAAATCAATAATATACAATAATTACTCCCAATTTGTACCTCCAGCACTGACATTTATGTTCCTAAATGATTTGATACTTTTCATTTCCTGTGCTGTGAATAAACATCCTCTCTCCTGGGTTTCCATCTCATAAACAAATCGAATAAATACATTGAATAAATATCTTCCTAATACATCTTTCTTCTGTAGTGTAAAAGGCTTTGTTCATTTTCTTATGTTATGTAATGATACTAAAGAAAACAAACAGTTTGAATGTATTCTAAGTAAGGAAAAAAGGCTGGGAATCTTCTGGTACTTGACAGTTTTTGGGTTCAACACACTGAGTATCGATAAAGAAATATATGTTTATAATATATGTTTCTGTTGCACATGAATACAAAAGTGACAACTTTAATGTGAGATTTTCTTTAGATCACCAAAACATAACAGCAGCCCAAGAACATGTACAGTAACATAAACAATTATTGTAACTAAACACCATTGAAGTATAAAACACAAATTACGGATAGAAAACTTCAAAATTTCACTTGATTGATTGGTCCCTTTAGGGGCAATTTGATGCAGGCAGTTTGCAAACACAAGTACGCACAAATAAATAATTTTCACACATAAAACAGATGTAGAAATAAATATGACAATGTTAGAAAGAGCTGAAATACACAAGGGTAAGATTAGAAAGAATGAGGTATAGTTTATTAATCCCTTTTGGGGAAATTCAGTTTTTAAAGGCATTTGCCAATCCAGAGCTGACTAACAACATCAACACCACAAAGACACATCACATTTTATTTTATTTAAAAAGGTGTCAAAGTGCAAGTACATTTATCTAGCTATACACAATGTAAACCGACCATAAAGCATTTCAACTTGAAATACCATACTGTGGAGAAAGAATTGTGCCTCAGATTTGTAATTTAAAAAGCATATCGTCGCTGTTGGGTGAAAACCTTGTATGTCCAGAAGCGTGGTTTTTCAGGGAAATAAAAGAAGGCTAATTTGAAAACATTTTATTGAGCTATTTACCGTACCTCAGACGAAGTCAGGCAAAATGGCCTCGTCATTATTTAAATGTTTGTTAAACTTACAGACAGATGTTAAGGTCGACCAACAGCATTGATTTATGAAAAAAAAATTAGGATGACGAAATATGGAGATATACGGTTTCTGCCTGATAATATTGTATTTGGAATAAAAGACTTTTGGTTGCCAAAGGCATCCTATAGCCTACTGCCTCCAATGGTACAGAGTCTCAAACGTTGGGAACCACTGTACTAAACTCATAGATATATACATATATTTAATGATACTACTTTACTGTTTCTAAAGTAGGTAAAAGTAGCTCCATCTCGAGCAGCTACAACAGAAAAATACTCCATCAATGATCCATTGATGCATCAGTACTAATAATATAATTTAATATATCAGTCATGAGGGCTGGTTTTCTGCTAAATAAGTAATTTTGTAATTTTACTTTCAAAACTTTAGCTGATAATATTTCTTTTATATATGTATATATATATATATATTTTTATATATATATATATATATATATATGGAGATAAATCAGTATTTTTCCCCTTGTTTGTCTCTCTGTGCCTGTTTCTGTAGGTCGACAGTCTTCGACATTCCAGGTCTCGACTCAACATCTACAAGGCTCTGGCCTCGCCCTCCCTCATCGCACTTTCCAGTGAAGATCCCATCCTCACTGCCTTCAGACTGGGCTGGGAACTCAAAGAGCTCAGCAAGGTATGGATAGCGATGCCTTTTGAGTTTGTGTGTTCACTGACCAAGGACTTTACTTTTTACAGATCTTGTAGTCTATATCCACGACGTTCCCCTCCCGGGATTGCTCTCGTTCTACCGGAATTGAATTTAATTGAATTCCACCATATGTCCTTCTTTTCAGCCGGATGTCCCGTTACCTTACGCTTTCTTTATGTTGTAATTTTAAACTCCGGTGGATTTCTGAGGACTATGGTTACCTGCTCCTCAGATCTCTGCAGGGTAAATCCAGACAGCTAGCTAGACTATCTGTCCGATCTGAGTTTTCTGTCGCACGACTACAACAACTTTTGAACGTACACGTTCCACCTAAACAAGCTCCTTCCAAAGACTATTTTGCAGCAGCACCATGGCTCCTCTTGGCGCTCAGCACCAGCCCAAGACGATTGTGATGGGTTTAAAGAAATGCCAATAAACCACAGCATGTTTTTCTCCCATCCCGGAATGCTGTGTGGACTAGTCAGACCCTGTTCCGCGGCGCTGTAGAGGAAGGTCTGGCAATGCGAGACTACAGGTCTTGCAGAAGAAATTGTTTGCACAAATTCTTCTTGGTGGAGGAAAAGGTTTAGTCTGCTGTAGAGTCAGCTAAGTGCTTGGAACGGTATAGGCCTCATCATTTCTGCCAGTTTTTATTTCTGCAATAAACAGCTTACTATCACATTAAATGAGACTTAAAGAGTCAAAACAAAGTGTTGATCCACCAGGAGCCTTCAGGAGCAGCTTCAGTCCTCCTTGGCATCGATTCTCAGAAGGCCCAAGTGAACTCCACTGGAGGGACGCCACATCCTAAACGCGATGGACTGTTAGATCCTCTGTGGAAGCAGCAGCATCCAATATCATTTATGTTACCCATCTAACTTGTGTGTGTCCGTCACTTATGCTACTAAAAGATACTGCTTACTTCTCTTTTATAGCGCACTTTCCCTCACACCTATTCAGGATCTCTCTAGTAATTCCTTCAGCCTAAGAATATGTTTTATCGTGGGTAACAATACCTTTATTTTTGAAGCACAACACGCTGTTGCAGCAATGCAAATTCGAAAAGATATGGACAGTATTGAGCTGTTAAAGTCAAAGTTATGGACAGCTTTAGACCCATTGTGCATACTTAGTAACAGGGTTTCCTACCACTCTCTCTCATAACCTGTACTGTCCTTCCTCCTCTCAGGTGGAGAACGAGTTTCGTCAGGAGTACGAGGAGCTGTCGCAGCAGTGCAAGCGGTTCGCCAAAGACCTTCTGGACCAGGCCAGGAGTTCTAGAGAGCTGGAAACCATCCTGAACCACAGAGACAACGACCAGAGCGAGGAATTGGACCCCAGGCAGTGCCACGACCTGGCCAAGCTCAAACTGGCCATCAAATACCACCAAAAAGAGGTAGGGACTCCTCCCGGATAGTGACTGGAGAGGGGTACAGATCTTTTGATTTTTTGATTTTCTTCCGGCTCTTAAAAGTCTCTTTATACGATGCCAGAAATACACAGTCATCCTCCTGAAACAACTGTGCTTTCCTTGGTTACTGAAAAGTTTACATTTTGAAGTAGCAAGCATATTCACCTGAAAACAGAGACGTGTGTGTGTGTGTGTGTGTGTGTGTGTGTGTGTGTGTGCGTGCGCGTGCACGTGCGCGTGCGTGCGCATGCTTGTGGATGTAGTTAATGTTATTAATATATGTGTGTGCGCCTTCCCTGGTGTCAAGGTTGGTTATCAAATACCAGCAGAACACACTTGCAGCACGGCTCTAGGGATGGAAGTGTTGACATGTCAGTACAACACTTTAATCCAGAGTCAAATATTGGGAAAACTTATGGATGGCATATTAACATTTATATTACTTTTTTTATTCAGGAAGAATTCTTTTAGACTTTAGTGTTGCCCTGACTTTGCATGTTAAAGTAGACCTACATTATTTTGCTCATTTTCACGTTCATATTTGTGTTTCTACTAGAACATGTTTACAAGCGTTAAAAAAAACACATTGTTATTCTCATACTGCCCATGGCTGATTCACCTGTATTCACCCTCTGTCTGAGACGCTCTGTTGCAGCGCCTGTCTCTTTAAGCCCCCCCTCCCGAAAAAGCCCCGTATGCTCTGATTTGCCAGCGTTTCTGGGCCTCTGCGTCTATCTCTCACTGTCTCTGTACTGTCCGTTGCAGCAGGAGACTGACTGTGATGTAGCTTAGCAACACTTTGTACCGTGAAAAATCGCCAATAAAGGGTTCTAAACCAAAAACTACACAGTGGAAAACATTTATATCATTTTTTCATATGTGACAATTTGAGGAAAATGGACTAGAACCATCTTCCCTAGTTACATCTGTCAAAACACAAACTCCTGCAGTTTAACATTTCCTTGTCTTTGCGGAATCGTGGGACTCGTCAGAGGAGAGTCAGAACACAACAGGATGTACACAACAGAAACAGAGTGTGGGAAGCAGAGGGAGGGCTAGTGAGCCGGTGAGACGGAGGGTGAATGGTGAAGGGAGGGATGTGGCTGAGTGAGATAATGAGCTGTGTGAAAACTATGAGCAGATACAAAGCGAGCAAAGAGAAAGAGGGAGAGATTTAATGGGACAGAAAGAGAGAGGAATAAAGAGCTGGAGGGATCAAGCAAGCGCATGAGCAATAAAGAGATTGAGATTTGATGAGATAGAGTTAGAGAAAGAAACAGAGTTAGAAAACCCCAAGGCGATCTCTGTCTCTCTCTCTCTCTCTCTCTCTCTCTCTCTCTCTCTCTCTCTCTCCGTCCGTCCTCCTGTCTATTCCCTGCTGTTTCCAGCTTTCTGTTAAATAAAGGGGATACTGCCAGACAGATGAAAGCTGGAGTGGAAGGACAGAGCGAGCGGAGGAGAGGAGGGATGACAGCAGCCACGGGATGATACGTAGATGGATTGAGGGAGACATAACAGCAGGAAGTGAAGTGATTTCTGTCTCTGGAGTAGGAGAAGTGACAGAGGTGAAGGTCTGAAGGCGAAAGACAGAGTGCTAGACACAGTGGTGGCATGTTTTTTTCTCCTCAGGAAGGGAAGATCACGGGTAAAAATTTTAGTGAGAGGGTTTTTTTTCTTCCACAGAAACTTTGTGGTTCTTAAGTGCAAGCAGAAATGACAAAATAAAATAGATGCACACACAAGACTACACTTTGCTTCTTCTATACGTGCGCAAATGATAAACAAAGAGAACAGGATGAGTTAATGACTCTTTCACCCTTGAAGGCGTGTTGATGGGGCCAAACATTCGGCATGATGGAGGGAGGGATTAACGGGACGATGCCGGGAAGTGAAGTGCTTTTCCAGGCTGAAGGATTTAGGAGGATGGAGGGTAGACAGAACAGTGACGTAGCTGTTTGCCCAGGCAGGAGTGGTGACGCAGGTGAAGATTTAGGATGAAGTTTATGTCCCTGGTATGGTGGACAGAGGCTAAAGAAGCGGGTGAAAGTAAAGGATGGACGAAAAAATGAAAGGCGTCTTTCCTGAGTAGTTATGGGGAAGAACATCATGTGTGTTATAGATGAAGAGATGCTTTCTTGCCCTTGCGTAGTAGTGACAGAGGTGATGACTTAATACATCGTGTATTACATCTCACGGTCCGTAATCTGTACATTTACTTAAATGCTGTATTCAAAAGGATGGCTTGGATCTTTTGAAGTGGGATTTTATGAGCTACTTCTCCATGTGTAGGCTTTATTTAGAATATTGTGTGACTTTGCTGAATCCTAACTAACCCTTTTAAACACCAAAGTCACACAATTACACAAACTAAGTAACCAATGGAGGCAGCTGTAGACCATATACCAATACCCGTGTCTGGTGGCTTTGAAGAGAGCAGAGATAACAGCTTCAGTTCCCTGTCGTAAAGGGCCGTCTGACAGCAAGGTGAAGCTGTGAACATATTGTAAATAAAGCGTACACTTAAACTTTTTGAGGCGTCTAAAATAAATGTAGCTTTTTTGAGGTACTTTACTTAAGTATTTTAATCTCATGCCACTTTCTGCTTCTACTCCACTACATCTCAGAGGGAAATATTGTACTTTGTACTCCACTACATTTATTTGACAGCTAGTCGATAAATCGATTGACAGACATTTATTTGGCAGCTATTTAAAAAAAATATCTTTTATCGTGTAAAAACATTTCATGATTCCAGCTTCTCAAATGTGAAGGTTTGCTGCTTTTCCTTTTAATGTTAATAATTGTCATGCATCAGTAATAATGTTGAGATTTTGACTGTTGGTCGGACAAAACAAACATTGGGAAGGTGTCACTTTGGGTTCTGGGTAATTTTGATGCCTTTTCTCACTATTATTATAATTATTATTATTTTTTTTTTACAAACCAAACAATCAAATCCTTTGTAAATTGCTTGAAAAAGTCTTTGATCCAAATAATTCTCTGGTGCCAATTCCATATTATTCCAACATTATATGTTCATATTTTCTTCACTAATTTGTACTTTAAGATACACTAATTAAATATCCGTCATGTTTTCTTGCGATGTGACTCAGAGAAACTCGACTGCAGCCTGCCTACCTGCACTGCCATCGACTACACCTTGCTGGGAGGTATAGTCGGCTGCAGCTCTAGCAGAGTAGGCCTTTGAGTACGACTCAGAGAGAAAATAGAAAAGTCTTATTATTTTCAAAACATCCCGTGGCGTTCTGGAGACTCCAGGAGCGACTCTCAGCCCCTAAAAAAAGACATATTCTCAAATTTAGAGCGAGGAAAGAGAAAGAGGAAATAAGGAGTGCAATGAGAAGATGTAAGGAGCTTGAAAGCAGGGAGTGAGAGAGAAATATATATATATATATATATATAGAGAGAGAGAGAGAGAGAGAGAGAGAGAGAGAGAGCTGTCAGTGGTTAATAGGACGAGAGATGGAGGGTAAGCTGGAGAGAGAAAGATGAAGTGATGAAGAGGAAGAGGACTGTTAGAGCAGCTATGTATGTCTTCACTGAAATAGCTGCTAGGCCTGTAACACTTATTACATAATTGTCAAATTGACTTCTTTTTTTTACATAATCGGCGTTCTTTTGTTTAGCCGCCATTCATTGCTAACATTAGCTAAGGTCTGGTAATTGTTGATTTTGTTTAGATATGCCAAATTGTAATTATATGAGTGATTATTTGTCGGACTAAATATTAGTATTATTATTTAAATTGTTAGTTGTTGGCACTTGACCCCATACACGTTCCTAGCAACAAAAATGACAAGAGGGGATACAGTTAGAAAAAAATGTTTTATGATAATAAAGACGCGTGATTTACTTCATAGGCTGTGGATCTGTGTTACAACATTATGTGACATTATGTCACATAACAGGGATATAACCAAAAGACATATCCCAGGATTCATTTAAAACTTTAACTTATTAAAAAAAGTGATAAATTAATAAATATTTTAAAATATGATTAGATTAGATTCTTATTCGCAACAGTTTATGAGAAAATTAATTGTACAGCAGAATTTGGAATTGTTACAGCTCTTATAGCCACACAACTACTTCTTAAGCACTGACCCAATTGCCTCCATAGTATTAAGTATCAAAAAATGCCTCGCCATTAAATACCCGATTTTAATACCTAAGGAGAAAATCTGATTAGTGTCAGTGAGCCAATTAGCACGCAGCATGCTGCTACCAAGAACTAATAACACTGGTGATTGGCTGTCTAACGTTACACGTCGCATGCAGGAAAAACTCTTATGTTACACACATAGAGACGGCTCACGTGTGTGCTGTTGTATTTTGAGAGGCTTGACTACAGTGTGCATCACATATGTTAAAGGAGCTACGGTAATATAAAATGTTGTAATTTCTGTTTCTGTTAAAATGGATTTCATAAAATTGCTAACACAAAAAGTTTCGTTCAGGAATCGGTATAAAATTCATAGTATTGGTATCAAAATTGGTTGAACTATACCCAGCCTTGACAAACATTGCCTAAATGTAATATAGTGTAAAAATGGTACCGCATTACTTTCGTACTACGTTACTTTTGTATAGCCCTGTAGTCCTTGTAGTATTATTCTGAAATACACCAAGTATCTGGTCATGTTATGCAGGTTTTTGATTTTTTTAAATACAGTCATTTGTCCTTTGATACAACTCTAAAATGAAATCTTAGAATATTCAGAACCAAAATAAGCAACTTTCATCACTCTTTCATTACAGTAACTGTGCAAATCATACTGTCTGTTTGGCCTTTTTGTACATACATATATCCAAATCTTGGTTGCATTAAAAACTGCCACAGAGTCTTAAAGTGTGCACACTACAGATGCCTCGACAATCTTGTTTTGGCAGCATTGTCTCACAATAAAAGTCAGTGAAGCGACACAGACGCAAAGATGAAACTGAAAGCTGAACAGAGAACGGAGGAGGACACACAAACACAGATAGACAAAACGTGTGTGTGTGTGTGTGTGTGTGTGTGTGTGTGTGTGTGTGTGTGTCTGTGTGTGTTTTATGGGAAACCGAGACCTGCGTATCAGTTGTGTTGTGTGTGTTTTGTATGACGGAGGTCAAAGTGACATACACTAAGTGTTATCACCAACACCAGGCTTTTAGAGCAAATTATATAATGCTGTGTGTGTGTGTGTGTGTGTGTGTGTGTGTGTGTGTGTGTGTGTGTGTGTGTGTGTGTGTGTGTGTGTGGGTTTTATGGGAAACTGCATTGTCTCTCTAGGACATCACAATACATACACACACACACACACACACACACACACATAGCTGTATGCATACATATGCATGCTCATGCACGTGTCCACACATGTGCACACATTCATACATTATTAAGCAATTGTGCAGTCAATTGTTGCGTATTGTAATTTGTGTTTTGATAATGCTGATTTTCTAGGTTGGTTTGACAATTCTGCAGCTGTACCTCAATTTATTTTCTTTTTGTCCACCTGAGAACAGCTCCTCCATTTCCTCTGTGCATTGCATTGTGGGACAATAGAGTGCATCAACAGCACTGCGTTTTTAGTATGCTTGATGTCCACTTTAAACATACTACGGACTTAAACCCACTAGCTATGTAGTAGCTATGTAGTATGTTAGATGGTTAAAGAATGAGCTCTTCCTCTTTGTGTTCTTGTGTATTGTCGGTCCATACAGTTTGACCTTTCGAACAAAACCGCCCATTTTTTTAAATACGTGTGCCTGAGCAGTAGCACATACTTTGAGCTTTTTGCTAATGAAGGCAAAATACAGAACCAGACGGACACTTACAACTCCAGCATGGCCGCCAGAGGGTTCTAATACATATTACATGACAACCTTCTATTGAATATGACAAACTATGTGTGTACACAGTGGTTTACATATGACTGCATGCATGTGTGTATTTCTGTGTGTGTGTGTGTGTGTGTGTGTGTGTGTGTGTGTGTGTGTGTGTGTGTGTGTGTGTGTGTGTGTGTGTGTGTGTGTGTGTGTGTGTGTGTGTGTGCGCGTGCGCAAGTACATCCTCGTCAGCATTCTCCAATGTGATCAATGCAAATTGCATCTCCAATATACTCTCCATGGCTCTCTGGGATCAATTCATGCCGGACACACACGGACACTCACACATGGACACACACACAGTACCAGCTCAGCATTCCACACACTCCTCTTTGGCTCCGTCTTCCCCTTCATCCTCCACTCATTCTTTTCCTCCCTCTCTCCGTTGTGCCTTTTTAACCTTGTGTCTCTGTCTCCTGGGAGACCTGGTCATCCATTCCACTTCCCCTCCATCCGTAAAATTCCTCCATCCCCTTAGTATTTCTCCTTCTTCTTCTCCTTCTTCCTCCTCTTGTGTCCTCCTCACCTACCCACTTCCTCTCTTCTTTTTTCTTCTCTTCCTCTCTTCCCCTTTTCAGTTTCCCCTTCTCTTCTTAATCCCCCCCCCTCTCTTTTCATCTTGTTCCCTCTCCTTTCTTGTTTACTGTTCTCATTTCGTTGGTCCTCTCCTTGCTTCCTCTCTTCTTCTCCTCCCTTCTCATCTCGTTTTGTTTCCTCTCCTCCATTTCCACTTTTCTCCTCTTGTTTCCTCTCCTCTATTTTTGTTCCCTTTATTTCTTCTTATTTCCTCTCTTCTCTTCTTCTCTTGTTTCCTTTTCTCCTTGTTTCTCTTATTTCCTCTACTCTCTTCTTTTTTTCTCTCCTTGTTTCCTCTCCTCTTCTCCTCTCATCTCTTTTTTGAGTCCCCTCTGTTTTTATTGTCTCCTCTCCTCTCTTCTTCTCTCTCCTCTCCTCCTTTTTTCTTGTGTCTTCTGCTCTCCGCTACCTGTAGATGAGGTCATGGTTATTGATCCAGCTTTCAACCTTTCAACAGAGAGAGAGAGAAAGAGAGAGAGAGGCGGAGGGGGGGGGTTAACAGTGAGTTGGGGTTTTAAGTGTAAGCAGTTAAGTAACGCCAAAGTAACTTTGGGTATCGACTCAGTGGTTTCAACTTAATGGGTAAATCGCACACACACACACACACACACACACACCACGGGTTACCCATCATGCCGAGCTATGTCCAGCTGGCTGACAGCGAGGTGTAGGAAAGTGGCGTATACCCTTCCTAACACCTCTGCAGTGCATTCCTGGTGTTCTGATAAATAAGTGTAACAAAAAAAAAAAGTGTCAAGAGGAGACACAGAAGAGACGGGGATCGAATAAAGAGGGAGTGAGGAGAGGAAATAAAAGCAGAGGCGAAGAAGGAAGGAGACGCAGGATGAGGAAGCATGGAGGAAAAGGGGAAAAAGAGACTAGAAGAGAGTTGAATGAAATGAAATTATAAAAATAAGCAGAGAATATAGGTGGGACTGGAGAGCAGAAAAGAAGTAACTAAAGAGGAATGACCAAGTTACAATTGCAATGCAATAAGATATTAATGACATAAGGATAACTGTGACAGACTTGTCCAAAGAGGCCTTTAAATGCACTTGAACGTCAACATTTGTCGTTTCGGAGCACTTGCTGTGGAGAGTTTGGGAAAAGCTTTATTTTATGCACAGTAGGCCTGATATAAAAGTGGATTGTTGCCACATTTGTTATTTTTTCTTCTCCTGTGAAAGCCTTTCTGTGTTTTCTTTCTTTTGTTCTCGAGTGAGGTTCAGGTCTCAGATGTACGAGTTTGGTTCAGTCAGGTCGCATCTCATGGTTTGGGTTCAGGTCTCAGGTTGATGTTTGTGCAGATCTCTGCATCCCAATCAAACAGAGGGAAGAGTCATGCCCATACTTGCCCCACCACACTGTATTATTTATGCTGAGAATATACGTACTGAGGCTTTAACGCCCAGCCATTCACTTCAAACACCTTTAATAATTAAGGCTGCCAAAATGGGAATTGTGTCTTCATGAATCTCTGGTGTTTATTAGCGCTGAGGCAAGAGCCCAGTGACAAGTTAAACACCTGCATGGCTACACACACCAGTGCACACACAAACTCTACCAGATACACTTAAACACAAATGCACACATAAATACATAAATGTAGTTTCACTAATTGGAGCTGAAACACACAAACGCATACATGCTGCAGTAAGATTGCCCCAGGGCCTGATGGCGTAACGATCAGCTGAATCGGAACCTGTGACCAATCCCTTGAGATAGAGAGAGAGAGAGAGAGAGAGAGAAGTGAAGGAGAGGGGAGATAGAGAGAGAGAGAGAGAAGTGAAGGAGAGGATAGATGGAGAGGAAGGAGCAGCGAAGGGCAGAGGTGATAAAGAAGTGATGACAGCAGCATAATGAAGAATGGATGGCTGAGAGAGTATGTGAGGGATGAAGGAGATGGAGAGATGAGAACAGACATGCAAGCGAAGAAAAAGACAGGAGTAATGAAGAAGTGAAGAGGAAGAAAAAATTAATTTCTGATAGTCTGATGCGTCATCACAAGGTTAGAAACTCAATGTCGATTTGAAGAGTTTGAAATAAAGTATCTTGACCCTCATCCAATCCTTGCCCGATCTTGGCCAGATTTTAACCTGATTTTAGCCCGATCCCGGCCAATACTAGCCTGACCCTAATGTTATTCTGGCCCGATCCTGACCTGATGTTGGCACAATATTGGCCAGATCGTAACCTGATCCGAACCCGACTTCAAATTGTGAGCAGAACAATGAAAGCAAGACATCTAGAGAGAAAGAGATGGATAGAGAGATTTTTGCTTGGCACTGTTAACTACTGCTTGTTTGTAAGTGTGTGTGTGTGTGTGTGTGTGTGTGTGTGTGTGTGTGTGTGTGTGTGTGTGTGTGTGTGTGTGTGTGTGTGTTAATCCGTCCAACACTGCTGACAGAGAGGGAGAGCTCGGAGACTCTCCAAAGCAACCCAAATAATTCACTTTCCTCTGTTCCTGCTGCAGAGAGCAAGAGAATAGGGGAGAGAAAGAAAAGGGATGGAGATGCTGAGTTTCCATTCATAACAGAGGGAATTACAAAACTTTCCCAATACCGCATTAAGAGTCTTAAAGTTATTTTCAATAAAGAAATCTTGCAGTTATCAAGAGATGGAATCAGATTTTACTGTTACTAAATGATTTAGTTTGATTGCACACACACATTTATGTCAGCAATTTTGCATATTTTTGCCCATGACATATGTTTCACACTGCTACTGACAATCTTCCAGGAAATTACATAAAGAAACTGAAAATCTGCAGCATGCATTCAGAAATATTAGGCCGTATTTGCGCATAATAGAAAAGATATACCCAGACATAAAGCAATGATTTTATGGTCCATTTTAAAGTGCTCATATTATGCTCATTTTCAGGTTCATAACTGTATTTAGAGGTTGTTCCAGAATATGTTTATGTGGTTTAATTTTCAAAAAACACCATATTTATGTTGTACTGCACATTGCTGCAGTTCCTCTTTTCACCCTGTGTGTTGAGCTCTCTGTTTTAGCTACAGAGTGAGGCATCTCACTTCTGTCCCATCTTTGTTGGGAGTCGCACATGCGCAGTAGCTAGGTTAGGACTACTAGCCAGTCAGAAGCAGAGTGTGAGGGCATGCCACGCTAGCAGCTAGGCGAGCATTATAATGTGTGTTACAAAGTGACGCACGTTCTGTACGGAAGTAAAGGCTGGACTACAATAGATATAGTTTGGAGCAGTTTGTGAACAGTGTTTTCTGTTGGAGATGGTAAGTCCCTTTGGGGTGGACTTTGGGCTTTTTCACTAAACCTATAATGTGCACAAAAAGATATATAACACAATAAAGGAAAGGGGAAAAGCCAAAAAGCCTAATATGAGCACTTTAAAACTCATATGTACTATTTACTTTTTGAACTAAAGTCTCCACAATGTTTTTAAGGTAAGGTGTTCAGTACATTTATCTTATTTGTTCTTATCTACAAAGAAAGGCATGAATATTACACTGAAGTGAAATACAAAAACAAACACTGATCCATACCATAAATACTCTCCATTTCGTCTAGCTGATGTGTTCATTTCTGACATTTAGGAAGCGCCAAGCTGATGGAAACTCAGCTGAAACACTTCGGTGACCTTATAAATGTTAACAAGGTTTCATTTGACGGAAAAGCAACAGGAAGCGGAGAGCAGATAATAAATCATGCAGGAGGTGAGGATGAAAGCGGGATGGAGTGATAGACAGACTGGTGCTCATGAGCTGACATGGCAGGTGGAGGAAAGACGTGAAGAAACAAAACCAGAGCGAGGTGGAGAGGTGGAACAGAGGAAACCAGCACAGAAATAGAGTCATCTAAAGAACGAGTGAGTCACAAACAGCGGGGCGGTGGAATATAGCTTTCCTTGTTCGCTCGATTTTTACTTCCCCTCAATGTGTCTAATTCTTTTAGATAACCTGCAGGGAGAAAGATGGAGACATTTTGGGGAATGAAAGGTAGAGAGGGAGAGATAGAGAGAAAGAGAGAGAATGAAAATAGGAGAAATTAAGTGAAGGATTTTATGTAAGAGGTGCAAACCGAAAATGGGCGAGGAAAGAAGAGACAAGAAGGAAGCATTGCCAGTGATCAAGTAGGAAGACAAACCGGATTTTTGGAAGAGTTTGCGTGACATTTTGATAACTGACAATCAGAGGGAGATGGTGAGGGAAAAGAAAGAGTTATTAAACAATTTTGAGATGGGGGATAGAAAAAAAAGTCCCCCCTCCCAAAAAAAAGCAAGATACAGATTCATACAAAAAATGGATAGAACGAAGAGAACAAGTCAACAGTTTACGATTTCCGTCTGGTAAAAAAAGAAGGGGAAAACTAAAGCAAAAGTAGCCAGTTAGCTTAGCTTAGCACAAAGACTTTAAACAGCTAGCCTGGCTCTGACTGATGTAACAAAGATCATCCACACGCTGTGGAGCGGAGGAGGGTCTGGCTAGTCCACACAGCATTCCAGGATGGGAGAAAAAACGTGCTCTGGTTTACTGGCATTTCTTTAAACCAATCACAATCGTCATGGGCGGCGCTAAGCTCCGCACGGTGCCGCCGCAAAATAGCCTCTGGAAGGAACTTGTTTTGGTGGAACATGTGTGCATTCAAAAGTTGTTTTAGTCGTTCAACAGAAACCTCAGATTGGACAGATAGTCTAGCTAACTGTCTGGATTTACCCTGCAGAGATCTGGGGAGCAGTTAACCATAGTCCTCATAAATCCACCAGAGTTTAAAATTACAACACAAAGAAAGCGGAAGGAAACGGACATCCATGTATCTGGCGGAATTTCTTTCTGGAACATAAACCCTCTGTAAAACTTGTCACTTTTAAACAAAGCTAGCTCTTTCCCTCGTTTCCTTTCTTTATGCTAAGCTGAGTTAGCTGGCTGTTAACAGTAGCTTCACATTAGGGTACAGACATAACAGTGGTATCAATTTCCTCATCTATAGAGTGAATAAGCGTATTTTCCTAGAATGTTAAACTTTTCATTTGAAGCTTTTTCGACGCAGGCGCGGCAGCAGCAGCAGGGTTTAAAGCTAACTAGACCGTGTTAGTCTTTTTACACACAAACTAAATATCCAACGCTCATTTGTTTAAAGATATTTAAGGACTTTTCATGTTTCCATTGCATGACTAAGGACTGATATTTTGCATTTGTACTCGTTTATGTTAATTAGAACCCCCCCCCTCTCCCAGAAACAAGTTTGATACTGAGATTTTCACAAGTCTGAGGTGTTAATTTGACGTCTGAGATTCCCTGAGACCCTCTGTGCTTTACACACTGGTTGTTTTTGCAAAGTAACCATTGAAACAACATTGTTAGTCATGTTGTGAGGCTTAGAGCACCAAATGGAAATCCTTTCACTTCCACTGTGGGGTGAAGGCAGAAATCCCGGCTGATATCTGAAAATGAAAAGGGAAAGATTCTTTTTTGGGCATATTAGGCCTTTATTATACAGGACAGCTGAAGATGTGAAAGGGGAGAGAGAGGGGGAATGACATGCAGCAAAGGGCCGCAGATTGGAACTGGACCAGAGGCCTCTGAGTTAAGGACTGAGCCTTTGTACATGGGGCGCACCCTCAACCACGTGAGCCATCCAGGCGCCCAAAAACTGTCTTAATTTTAAGGATAATTTAGGCTGATAACCAACAATGCCATTTTGTCACTGAAAAATGTTTTTTTGTGTGTGATTTGGTTGATCTGACCCTACAAGAGCACACACTCTCTTACATGTTATCAGGGTTGACTTTGCAGTTTTTGCTTTTGAACATTTCCTAACAAGGACAGCCAAGAAAAATCGTTCCTCTTTCCATGTCTTTTTTTTCTCATTTGTTCTCCTTCTCTTACCGTCCAGCTTCTCCCTCTGTTTTCTTTCCTCTCTTTTATTAATCCAGCCACTGAACATTAAAGAAACAACATCACAGTGACATTTATGGTTCATATTTTCTCTTCTGTTTCCTTCTTTTTTGCTCTACTTGTTGTTTCTGATCAGTCTCATCTCCCCAGTCGACCTGCAGATTCAAAGGGGACGTTTAGCAAAGCTCCTCCCATTTAACCCACAATAAAACCCCTGAAACATGCATGTGTGTGTGCGTGAGAGAGAAAGAGAGCAGTGCTTGTATGTGTGTGTGTATTTTGTGTTTGTGTGTGTTTAAATAATTAACATTTCTTTTTTTGTCTGGGCCTGTGATACCTACTGCATCCCTGAATAATACATTAACAGTCGTCTCAATAATACATTCATTGTGTGGCCATATTTGTGTGTGTGTGTGTGTGTGTGTGTGTGTGTGTGTGTGTGTGTGTGTGTGTGCCTGTGCGTGCGTGTGTGTGTGTGTGTGTGTGTGTGTGTAATCCACAACTGAATAATATATTTACCTTCATTCAAGTTTTACTCACCACATCCAAATAAATTATTGCTATCAACATTTGTCCTTAATTAGAGGGGTATACACACACACACACACACACACACACACACACACACACACCAGCTGCAGTGTTCAGTAACTCTTTTACCTTCTGTCTTATTATCATAAATCGTTTGTGTTAGTTGCCTTTCCTCAGATACTTTTGCTGGACTATTGTCTCTTACACATACAAACTACTACTATTTAAGTAAAAGTACAGAAGCATTATCAGCAAAATCTACTTAAAGAATCAAAAATAAAAGTACTTCTACCCTGTGACAGACATAGAGAGGAGGTAGCAACAGAAGAAGAGGCTAGAAACAAAAAATAAAGAGTGGGACAGAGAAAAACAGACATGTGTGTTGATGACAATGAGCGACAGGATTGACAGGAGAAAGACGGAGCGAGAGCTCAAATCTGAATAAGTGAGGGAGCGCGCTCACATGAGCACTCTCCATATGTGCATATAAATCACAAGCGTGCGCACAGACAGATTGAATCAGTGTTAGCATAGCTTTGGGTTACCATATTGCTTTCTTTAGATAACATCAGGCCGCAGAGAAATTGAATTAACCCGCGGCTGCGCTACGTAGCAGCGGCTTGCATATTTCTGAGTTTAGTGGCCGACTGCCCAGAAATTGAATTAGCTGGAAAGAAGCTTTGCAGATTGTTTTTTAATGTCGGGAGCAGAATGAAGTGACCCGAGCACCTTAACTCTTTGCTTCAGCTTCCTTTAATCAGCTGATGTTTGCAGTGCTTTTATGCTGCAGAGACACCTTGATGTTTCTGTGCAGAATCATTACACGATGCTCCTTATCCCAGCATGCACTGGGCAGAAAGATGGAAAATACCCGGGACAGGCTTGGGAGTGACAATAGAGTCTGGAGCTCAGTATGCTGTGTGAGCAGCATAGAAATAAAATAGATAGAAAGGCCATTGGACCGTTTGCAGTGGTAATTTGATTGGTACACAACAAAATGGTGATTATTGTTAGTTGTCATGGTGAGTGTGACAGTAGTGTCATAGGCGTTAGTGGGGCCGCAAAACTGTGTCGCAGGCAGCTCGCTGGAAGGAGAGTGCATATGTGAGAGCCGCCCGATGCAGCTCGAGAGCTGCGGGGAGTTAGGACAGGTTAGGACAGTTAGACCAAGCAGCAATGGGTCAGCGGACCGCTAGACCTAGCCTGCTGTTCGGCTCATTCTCCGTAACCAATGCAGCATAAAAGCAAGGCAAAACCAGCAAACCGGCCAGCCGGTGGACGACTTGTTAGTTGGATTTCTAACTCCGCTTTACTCCGTCGCCACATCGTCCACAGAAAACGAGCTGAACAAAGCCGTTAACTTACTCTTCTGCCGATAGCAGAGCGCTTTGTATGGATGAAGCATTACGACTCATTCGGCTGCTGGCTCTCTGCCTCGTAGCGTTACTACTCCACTAGTCTCGCATTGCCAGACCTTCCTCCACAGCGCTGCGAAGGAGGGTCTGGCCAGTCCGCACATCATTCCGGGATGGGATTGTCTACGTTCAATGGTTGTTTTAGTCGTGCAACAGAAACCTCAGATTGGACAGATAGTCTAGCTAGCTGTCTAGATTCATCCTGCAGAGATCTGAGGAGCAGTTAACCATAGTCCTCATAAATCTACCGGAGTTTAAAATTCCAACGCAAAGAAAGCGGAAGGTAACGAACAACTGGCCGAAAAGACCATACGGCGGAATTTCCATCTGCGCCGGAGCAATCTCGGAAGTGGAAGGTCACAGATATAGACTCCTACTCCACTGCTCGTTTGTCTGGATTAATCGTCCAGCCCTAATTAAAAGGGTGCAGTGGAAACATGCTGCAGTGAGAAGAGAATGAGATCTGAGTGTAGATTTTATTTCAAGTAGATTTGAGTATTGCAGTGCACTTTCTACTGGTCTTCCTAAAAAGTCCATTGAGAGGCTGCAACTTATCCAGAACTCTGCAGCACAACTGCTTACAAAACCACAGAGAAGAGAGCACTTCACTCCGGTCTTAGCCACACTGCTCTGGCTCCCTGTATCCTCTAGAATAGTTTTTTAAATTCCCACTACTTGTATACCAAGCTCTCAACGGATTAGGACCGGCCTACATCATAGATTTTATGTTTTTTTATGTTTTATCATTTTATGTTCCTCCGCGAGCCCTTGGATCCTCTTCTGCTGGTTTTATAGATGCTGTGTTCTTCTTCAAAATTGCAGGTTTTTAAGGAAAAAGGGGCAGATGGCATTTATGAGGATTTAAAATCATCAGTTTATTTGGTTAGTCACATGAACCCTGAAATAAAACATAGAAGTGATGTTTGATTCCCCTTCCATCATGTAATCTGTAGAACAGTCCCCGCTATGCAAAATGTAACATAAAAGCCTTTTCATCTCGCAGCACTGCAGGCTGCGGCTTCATTCAGTACGTTAACATGAATCATCAGAACTCCTCTCCATCAAGAGTTTAATAAAACGGGTGGTTTGGGGGCCTTTTTTGGAGAGTCATGTTTTCCACTCAGCTAATTTCCTCGTCTGTGCCAGCCCCCCAGAGTGCCTGCTGAATGGCTGCAAATTGGAATTAAAAAAATACTTCTCACTTGTTTTTTTGTCTGCAACTTGTAAAGACAAAAGAAACCTCTCCAGAATATTATCAGCAGTTTACAAGCAATGCTCGTTTAATATGAGTGAGTAAGCCTTCCCTTCAACTTTAATTCTCAGCTAACAATCTTTGATTTATTCCTGCATGTTTGGTGATTGATTTGTTTTTAAATGTCACCTAAAACTCAGTGGGCTGCCAGCAGTGCAGCGATTTCATGGTAAATCTTGTTCTGGTTGTTGTTATTGTGGGCGTAAAGGAGTTTTTTTTTCTTTTTTTCTCAGAAAGAAAGCGTGTGTCCCTAAATGATGTCCTTTACTTTTGTTTTTTTCAACGTGTATTTTCAAAGACTGAATTTATCATTTTGAACTGAAGCTCTTTAGATCTTCTCCTGGATCAGAGACCAGAGAGTTACAGTACAGGAAACATCCTTGCTCTCCCCCAGCTGCTAGCAATGAAAGTAGTGTGTTATGTAAAGCTGCTATTGGATTAGCATGTGGTTTCTGTGCTGCGGGCACACTGAGATAAAGTTTTAGACTTTATCCTCTGTAGTTTTCACATCACTGACCTGGTGTCTCATTTATAAAACTGTTTTAATGACCCTGGCAGTTGTTCTTTCGTTACACCGAATCACGACCACTGTCGGGCGGGGAAAAAGCAAAAAACTTCTCACATGCTGGTGAATTGCTGCAAATTGAATTATAATTTCAGCCTGTTCTCGCATAGTGTAGGGAATCTATAGACTACCTATATTACTAATACCGTCCAAAACGGCAGGCATTGCGGCACTCAGGGACAGCTTTGATATACCAGACCTAATATTAATATACACTTAGCTGTCTGACATTTCCCTCTGGAAACAGCCGGTGGCCCCCAGAGTGGCGAGTACCTGTATTTGGACCGGCCTGGATGGCACGGTTCCAGCGCGTTGACCCTCTCTACTGGAATCCAGTTCAGTACATAGATCCAAGAGCACAGCTTTAGGGAATTTAATTTAATTAGCCAGTCATCGTCATGGTCCCTGAAGTCTCTATTTCTCCTGATTCTTCCATTGGCATAGTCCTCCTGCAGGGCCAGCAGTGCCATCATGCAGCATTACGCACGGGGTCACCGCAGTATTTATGTTTACAACAATTTTTGATTGTAGACACCTTGCCAAAATCACAGCATCAACTACAGGTATCCCCCACCCCGAGATACAATTTGAAGATGAAAGTCTAATAGGCAAACAAACTTTTCTTCATGCAGGTTTTGTTATGAACAGTATTAAAGTTCGGACTGATAACGAGGACTTAAGTGTAACGATTGCGTGAGAGCTTAATGGCTGTATTTCCAGACTTTGGCATTTGATTATATATGCACAGTATTACACACATATATTTAGTTATTTACGTGTTCTGCCATTATCTAATGCTAGGGTATTTGAGGCTATCCTGTATTCCATGCAGTCGGGCCATCTCCTCCTCCTGCGCTCCGTAGCGGACAATGTGACGGCGAGACAGCGCCGATTAAATATTAAGAACAAATTTTGATTTAAGATTTGAGTTGGATTTTACAAGGTGTTTATGGAAGAAGTATCACTCAGTACAAGCGCAAATAACACTGCTGGATTTAATCTTCATGGTAACTTCGATGATATGGAGTGAAGAAATGTGCGTGAGACATCAATACTTGAAAATATTACGAGTAATAGTTATTCCCACATGTACTTTCTGCAGTTTGACTTCAGTTCACCACCTCACCATCTGCGTCGCCAATTCCCATTGTCTCCAAAAAATGTGCGTACGCATGGGTTGGAGATTGCGTGGAGAACTGCACTTTTTCCCGTCAAGTTTGTTTTATATAAATCACAACCTTTGCATGGGAAGTGGCGTACGCACATTTTCAGCCCCGTTTTGTGGGTACGCTACGTTTATAAATGAAACTCCTGGCCTGTTGAGAGAGATAGAAAGAGAAAGAGAGAGATAGAGAGAGCGAGAGAGAGAGAGAGAGAGAGAGAGAGAGAGAGAGAGAGAGAGAGGGACAGACATACCGTGGTAATCAATTTAGGACAGACTGGAAATGTATCTTGGTGGTGCAGTGGCGCTTTACCAGTGCTCAGAGGGAAAATAAAGTGTATGAAGAGAGAGAAAAGCGATAATTTGAATGGAAGGAGACATGCAGATACAAATGAACACAGGAAGGATAGGAATTTCTGCTCAGTTATGTCTCTGAATTACAGCACATTAACGGTCCTTGTATGTTGTCAATTAAGAAACTATTAAAACTCCTGTTCACATACGTTTGTGTTCTTTTATTAGGTTTTCCAAAAAGATAAACGACATCATGCAACACAAGACAACATAACACAGTAAATCAGTGAAGAACAAACAACAAAACAAACGTAACAACCCAAATCAAATCTGGATAGCATAAACAGAAGACAAGAGGGGCACAAAATATAAGTAAAACAGCACCTAAATACAACATAAATTAAATAGTAGTAGGAACATTTTCGTTCTGTTGTTTCTTGTTTCTTCCTTTACATACATAAAAAAATGAAACCAAGGGGCACCTGGGTAGCTCACCTGGTAGAGCGTGCGGCCCATGTAAAGAGGCTCAGTCCTTGCCGCGGCGGCCGCAAGTTCACTTTCAACCTGCAGCCCTTTGCTGCATGTCATTCCCCCTCTTTCTCACCTTGCATGTCTGAGCTGTCCTATCAAATAAAGGCCTAAATATCCCAACAACAAAAAAATCAAAGAAACCAGACTTCATAAAACTTGCCTTGGTGATTTGAGTGCTCAGGATTAAAGATTAAGTAAGGTATAATGTAGAGCCAGCCTGTCATTATTCATTATTGCGAATTACAGCCCCAACAGCGTGATGCAGGACGGGTTCCGTCAACATGGAGTGCTTTGGTCCCAACAGTAAACTGTGACCAGGATGTTTGCCGACTGAGACTGACGGAAGAAAAGGAGAGGAAGGAGCAGACTGCTGTAGTTTAGAGGAGCCCGGAGACCAACTCCCTCATTAGCATACTGCTGCCATAGCAACAGGAAACCAAACGGGAGCTGAGAGAGATGGAGGAGAGGAAGGAGGGAAAAGACGGGGAGGAGGAGAGGGAAAAGACATGGGGAAATTAGGAAGACTGGAGAAGGAGAGGAGGTGAAGAAGGCAGATGGAGAAGAAGAAACGCAAGAACACAGGAGAGAATAAAATAAGTAGAGAGCAAATGCGAAAAAAAGGAGGTGGAAGGCAGAAGGAAGAGAATGAGTAAAAGCAAGTCTGAAAAGAAAGGAGGGGTGAAGAAAATTCAAATGGTTTAGAGGAGAATAATGGGATGGGAGGAAAAGAAGAGAGTGGTAAGGAGAAAGGGAAAAAAGAAAAAAATAAGAGAAGCAGCGTTGAGGATGAAGAGGATTAGTGACACAAGAGATAGAAGAGGGGATGAGGAGGAGAAAAGAGAACAAAAAATAAGTTATAGAAAAGGAGAAAGATATGGAAGAAGAGAGGAAGGAAAAAGAGAGAGGAAAATGAGAGGATGATAAGGAAGATGGAAATTAAGAAGAGGAAGACTGGAGAAAGAGAGGTGGTGAAGAAGACAGATGGAGGAGAAGAAATGCAAGAAAGTGGGATAGAGTGAAAGGAGGAGAGCGTGAATGCAAAAGGTGGAAAACAGGGAGAGTTGAGGAGGGGTGGAGAAGAAGGGATGAGGAAAAAATATGATGCTGAAGAGGAAGAGGACAATGGAGATGGAAAGAGCAGAGGAAGGAGAAAGTGCAAAAAGAACAGGAGGAGCGTTGAGGATGAAGAGGATTAGTGACAGGAGAGATAGAAGAGGGAATGGGGAGGAGGGGAAAAAGAGAACAAAAAACAAATTACAGGAGAGGACAAAGAAGAAGAGGGATGAAAAGGAGGATTGGAGGTTGCAAAGAGAGGAAGAGGAGGAGGAAGAGGGAGCAGCCACCTTGGTTTGACTTCTAACACTTTATATCTCTCCTTCGCCCCTTTTCTCCTTTTTTTCTGCTTCTATCGTTTCATCGATATAATTAAATCCTTTCGTTATCCAATATCCTCTCTCTCTCTCACACACAGACGCACACACACACATACACACACACATACACACAAACATACACACACACACACACACACTCTGAGCTGTTCAACGACTGCTCGCTGCTCGATTCTTCTCAGCTCTGCGGCTACAAACAGGTCATCCTGTGTGTGTGTGTGTGTGTGTGTGTGTGTGTGTGTGTGTGTGTGTGTGTGTGTGTGTGTGTGTGTGTGTGTGTGTGTGTGTGTGTGTGTGTGTGTGTAGGTGATATCCGTTCTTGCTCTCTCAGGTTGTTGGTTATCGGAGGTGTAAGGCGACATCAGATGATTAAATTGAGAGCAGAAACCCTCCTGTGCAAAAAAGATAAAAACACGGCATCTTATTTATTGAATGACCTTACACTAAGCTTCATTTTGATGAATATTCGTTTGCCAAATTCAATTAAAAATGCATATCAAATGTGCTGTATATACATATCTGCTTTTATTGAGAAAAGAAAACGAGTACTTCCACATAAAGTAACTCTGGAAATTGGCTATATTTTTTAGAAGCCCAAGTATTGGTCAAGCTCCTCTTCAGCACCACGGCCGCCGGTTCAGCACCATGGACAGCTCTTGTGACATTTTGTGTATCAAGATGTCGTAAAGTTAGAAGCCATGAATGGAAAATCTGGAGTTTAAATTTCCAGGGTTACAGTCCCACACAGAGAGCTGAGGTATCAGTCATGGCCTGTCCAAATAAAGATGTGCCAGGATCAATTATTTACGAGAAGAAGAAAAAACACACTGCAGCCTCCACCAAATTTCAGAAAAGCAGCCAAGCGCCGTGTTTGATTGACGGCTTCAGTTTCCGACCTGAATGTTTCTGGCAGTTTGCCTCTTTTAGCGTTTAGCTTGTTGTGTGAAGGTGGATGTGCAAAACTGAGCCGGATGTTTATATAGCTCATTTATTATGTAGGCTGTTTGTTTAATAGGAAAACACACTTTTTATTGGCTCAAACGCACACACGCACACACATACACACACACACACACACACACACACACCCACACACACACTTACAGTGATAGATAACCTGCTGTCTTTGCAAGTCTTGTTACAGTATGAGACTTATCTACGATCCAAGACCAGAGAAATCACTCAGACATAATGAGGGAAGGACGAAAGGAAGGGAAAGGGAAAAGCAGACAAACTTGGCAGGACAGCACAAGATGAAATTGTATGGAGAGCAGCAGCGAGAGAAAAGAAAGGAGGGAGTAGAGAGGATTGATTGATGGATAGAAGAAGAAATGGAAGCGCACAATGGGACTAGGAAATTGAGAGAAAAGGAAAGGAGGACTGAGCTGCTTCTTGGTGACTCAGAGGGCAGCTGAAGGGCTGACGGGGACAAACAGCCTCTGGTGTAATGCCAACAGTGTTAGGAGATGAGCTGTAATGAGATGTAAATGGAAGCAACAGAGCAGCTACACTTCTGTCAGGGCAGGAAGTACTGTAACCTCTGTTGTGTCAGCAGATCACAAAGGAAGGTAAAAAGTGTACAGCTTGACCTGTTTGAAGCTCGTTGTAAAGCATTTGAAAGAATAAAGATCAATAAAGATCATGAAATGTTTTCCATGTCTGTGCTGCTGATGAAGGATGATATATATCTTTATACATAAAGTTTAAATCTTGTGCTTTTATTTGTTCTATCTCGACACTTTCGATATCTTTAAAGTTCATATTAATGAACGTCTGTTACTTTCAAGCCATTGCCAAATGAGCTGATACAAAGCTAATGAAGCGTATCAGCTCCACAAAGCTCTCTCTGTAGTTCTCAGTATGGCTTTGTTTACAAAATGGTGTAGTCCGGCGCCATTCACGCACAGCAGCTCAAGTGATGCGCTTTACCTCAACACTGAGAAACGAGAACAGCAACGTCCAGGTTTGGAGATGAAGAGGACCTAAAATTATAAGATCATTACCTCTTCTGAGGAGTCTATCATGTTTTTTTTTAAATCCTCTGAGTCCTCCTTGATTTGACAGGTTAAACGCTGCTAGCAACTGCGTAGAGGAGGAGTGGGGGTGGTGCGCGATCACTGAAGGCTTGCATCATGTGGATGCACCGACAGTGTTGTTGTCATTACTTAGAATTCGTCATGGGGGCAACGTAAACCCATGCATTATAGCTCAAGTAGCTTTCGATTGATTGAGGGAAAAAATACCCTAGAGTCAAATGTTTCTTGCACAATTAAAAGATCACATATTATGCTTTTCCGTGTTTTCTGTCATATCTACAATTTTATAATGTTGGATTTTCATGTTAAACGTGGCAAAGAAAATAGAATAGTTGGAAATCTTAACGTTTGAGCTAAAACGTTCAGATTTGATGAACACTCCGGTTTCAACAGTTTTTTCTACTCTCGGCTAAGTGTTACGCAACTCTAAGCTGGCCTTCTATGATCGGTCATCTGCTCCAAGTAGGCGGGACTGGAGTGTTTTTTTTAATCCACTGCAGTGTTAACATTGTCCCATCTAACTACATGCTAGAGGCAGTAAAAAATGCCAGTGTCGTTAAATTCTCCTCAATTCTGGGTCACATTACTCCTGAAACATTTTCTGTTTATGTAGTATTTGGTTTTAAAACCATTTATCTGTGATTTTTGACTGTAGAAATTGCTGCCATGTTCTATTATTGTGAACTGCCAACTAAAGTAGCTACATGGCTAACGGCAGTAAACAATGTCATCTGGGCTGCCAGTGTTGTTAAATTCTCCCCAATTCCGGGTCGCATTACTGCTGAAACATGTCCGATTGGGTAATGTTTGGTTTAGAAGCCTTTATCTACGATTTATTTGACGATTGTTTTGGTAGCGCTGCAAACCCTTGGTGTTCTCTCAATGAGCTTCATGAGGTAGTCACCTGAAATGGTTTTCACTTCACAGGTGTGCTTTGTCAGGGTTAATTAGTGGAATTTGTTCCCTTATTAATAAAAAAGCAAAGGGGGGCTACTTTGAAGAATCTAAAATATAAGACATGTTTTCAGTTATTTCACACTTTTTTGTTAAGTACATAATTCCATATGTGTTCATTCATAGTTTTGATGCCTTCGGTGAGAATCTACAATGTTAATAGTCATGAAAATAAAAAGGAAACGCATTGAATGAGAAAGTGTGTCCAAACTTTTGGCCTGTACTGTAGATAAAAAAGTACATAACAAATAATACAAAATGTAATACAAAACAACTGACATGACGACACCAAAGTCAGAAGTTAAATGCTGCGAGGGCTGTAGTCAAGTCCACCTTTGTCGAGTCCAAGACCAGGACTAGTCGAGACCGAGTCAAGACCGATTCCAAATGAGAGACAGAGAAAGTAAGCATCAGATTAGGCCATATTATTTACTTTTAAAGTCACAGTAAGCTGAAGTGTAGCTTCACATTCCAGATGTTGAGTGTTTTTATTCTGATATAACAAGAACATTCTGGGCTGCCGATGGAAAATGTAACAAATAACAAGCAGCACAGGTGTCACTAAAAAAATGTATAGCTTCACATTCTTGAATTTAGTACTTGTCCTGAAGAATTCTTGGTACAAAGTTCTCGCTGACATTGTGTCTGTGGCCAAAATGAAAATGATTGATGCCTGATGATTGAGGTATACCAATGCCTGTTCTAGATGGATTTTGAAATAAACCAACACCTGTTTTCTGAAGGAGGAAGTTACTTTAGAAAAAGAGCATATAGTGCTGGACTCGGGCGAGACCAACTAGAATATTTGGCTAGTCCAATGGGCGAGTCCGAGGCAAGTCCATGTCCAAATACCAACAAGTCCAAGACAAGTCCGAGACAATAGAAAAACGTCTTGAGATCGGACTCAAGTATTACAGCCCTGGAAGCGGAGTACAGTGAGCTCCACGAAAAGAAGGAAGAAACATGTTTTTTGGGGGGCACTTTCAGCCTTTATTTGAATAGGAGAGCAGAAGACATGAATGGGGAGAGAGAGGGGGGAATGACATGCAGCAAAGGGCCGCTGCGTCAAGGAGTAAACCTCTACATATGGGCGCCCGCTCTACCAACTGAGCTATCCTGGTTTTGAAGGTTACTCTGTCTCTTATCAGCAGCTGTATACCCCTAAACACCTCTGAATGATATATGAGCCACTTAAAACGGAGGAAGTAAACAACTCATTGTTTTCAAAAGTCACATTGTGTTTTGTGTGATGTGATAACAACGTTCCCCTCATTTGTTTCCAGAAAATGAGACTGAGACTGTTTCCTAACGTCTGGTCCTCTCTCTGCAGTTTGTGGCCCAGCCCAACTGCCAGCAGCTGCTGGCCACGCTGTGGTACGACGGCTTCCCGGGCTGGAGGAGACGACACTGGGCGGTCAAACTGGTCACCTGCTTCATCATTGGACTCCTGTTTCCTTTCTTCTCACTGGTACGGAAGGAGGAGGGAGGAAGTGGGAGTGGTCTAAAGAAGGAAAGGAGGGAGGGATGGATGGATGAAGAAGGAGAAACTATATAGGTGTCAAGAAAATAGAAAAAGAGAAAAAAATGGAACAAGGAGAAGAAATACTAAGCAGAGAAGACTTAAGGAAGACATTCAGAAAAGAGGAAGTGAGGCAGGATAGAATAGAGAGAGAGAGAGAAGAGAGGGGGGAACAAATAAAGGAAGCATCAGTGGAAGGGAAGAAGAAAGAATCAAAGGGTCAGATGAATGAAAGAAAGCATGGTAAGATAACAAAGCAGAGATAGAAGAGTTAATGAATAGAAGAATATAGAAAGAAAAAAAGAAAAAAGGAAATGGATGAAAAGAGAGAAATGAGGGAGGGATGAAAGAAGGCTCCTGCAGCTAAACTACTGTTTCTTCCTCGAAGTAAATTTGTTGCCAGGCAGCAATTAAGCAAAACTCTTCATTTATTGGCTGGAGGAGCTGTTGCCAGGAAACTAAAAAACAAACAAAGTGAAAGGACAGACTGTTGTTGTTATCGTTGAGAAGCCAACGAGGATGTTTGAAAGAGGAAATTTAGGAGAATATGTGTACTCCTTACTTAGAATACTAATACTTGTGACTTTAATGACATGAATACCATACTTAGGGCTTATGTTTATTATGAGTAAGATAAATCACTTCGAGGCCTTTTACACTTACCTCGCTTGGTCCAGATATTCAGACTTTTCAGTTTGATCCGAAACCAAAATTACAGTTGTGAAACCTCCCCCGGACCAAACAGCCGAAATTTACCAAAAGAGGTAGTCTCGGTCCGGATGAAACTGAACCATGGTCCGGTTTCGTTTCTAGTGTAAAAGCATTTTTTTGGATGGTTTGGATTTACAGACCAAATCCAGGAGGTTCTGGCAGGCTGTCGTCATGTTATAAGCGTATAGCTCCTTTAACGAATAACGGAGCCCCGGTGCTGCTGCAAAGTAGCCTCAGGAAGGAACGTGTTTTGGAGGAACGTGTGTACTTTCAAAGGTAGTTTTAGTCGTGCAACAGGAAAGTCAGATTGGACAGATAGTCTAGCTAGCTGTCTGGATTTACCCTGCAGAGATCTGAGGAGCAGTTAACCATAGTCCTCAGGAATCCACCAGAGTTTAAAATGCCAACACAAAGAAAGCGGAAGGTGACGGACATGCAGCCGAAAAGAGGGACATCCAGCGGAATTTCCGGCTGCACCGGAGCAATCCCGGAAGTGGAACGTCGTTGACATAGACTAGAGAGAGAGTGTGACGGTGAACGCGGTCAGAGCAGACAGCTGTTGGGAATCAGAGCAGAGAATAAATCAGCAGTTTACTTGATAAGTGGTAGTAAATGTACATGTATGTGTCTCTGATGCTGCAGCTCCTCAAAACCCAAGTACAGTTCCTGTGTCTTGTTTCTCAACGCAACAAGACAAAAAGAGCCGCAGGAGCACAGGGAAAGCAGCAGCCAGTTGGGAAAAAAAAATGAGAGACCAGAGAGAGGATACAAGAGGACGGGGACGCTGGTCTACAAAGCAATCTATTATTAGAAGTATCGGGAGACGTGGCTCACGTAGGTGACAACGACAGGACGTAGTTATGTCATGCAGAGTTCTTTAGTACGCTAGTATAACTGCAGTGTGAGACCAAAACTAACCGGATCTAATAACAAAAACATGAACCTTGGTCAGGACCTTGGTTTGGACTTTCAGGTGTGACATGGCCCTTATAGTGGTCACAGTCAATAATCAGAGTATTGATTCAATGTGGTTAAACATTAGTATTTTAATAATGTAAACATCTCTCTCTCTCTCTCTCTCTCTCTCTCTCTCTCTCTCTCTCTCTCTCTCTCTCTCTGTCTCTCTCTCTCTGTCTCCCTCACTGGCATGACTCAGAGTATGTTGAGGTTGCCAGTAGCGAGTACATGAGCAGAACAAGTAAACAAGCATCATTACAGCAAAAACAATAACCCTTTCCAACAATAAGAAGTGGCGGGTGGCTGAGCGTCAACACAGTCTAACTTATTTCTCTCTGTCGCTTTCTGTTTAAAAAGCTCAAGTACACAAGCTCCGTCAGGAATCTCAATGAATGATGTGTAAACTCGTGTCTCACCCTCGTCAGATCTACCTGTTGGCTCCAAAGAGCGCTCTGGGGCGCTTCATCAAGAAGCCCTTCATCAAGTTCATCTGTCACACGGCGTCCTACCTGACCTTCCTCTTCCTCCTGCTGCTGGCCTCGCAGCACATCGCCCGGACCAACCTGCACATGCAGGGACCCCCGCCCACCCTTGTCGAGTGGATGATTCTCCCGTGGGTAGTGGGTACGTGCCAAGTTTATTCAACTTCTCACCAGAACTTCTCAAACTCCAACGAAGCTGCTGAAAACATCTGGATGTGAAGTTATATTTTTATTTACGTTTTTTTTCTAAATGATTCGGTCACACAAAACGAAAATCCAAACTGTATTTGTTCTGTCTGTTATCCAGATGTGACTTAAATCTTTTTGAGGGATTTTTGTGATCAGACAGATGTCTTCTGTCTGCCCGGGGCGACACCAGTGTTTAAACCCACAGAATCTGCTCTTCTTCTTCTTCTTCTTCTTCTTCTTCTTCTTCTTCTTCTTCTTCTTCTTCTTCTTCTTCTTCTTCTCTTTACATGCATCTAGTCTGCGTTTTGTTTTTTATTCTGTGATTTTATTTAGAGCCTGACTGATATGGGCTTTTGAGACTGAGACCGGGTTTAGAGGGGAAAAGTTCACCAATTATATGGCGGCTGATATAGTGATTTTTGGAGCTGGAATGAAATTTCTGTGGATTGTTCACCAATATGACTGCATAGGTAATTAGAACTTTGCTTTCTTAAACTTTATTATTGCTCACCAAAGGATTACCCAATGACGCCATTTAGAAATTACCCCAAGTAATTTTCTGCAATATTTATATATATATATATATATCATATATCAGACAACATATGCCAATACCAATATGTCTGTGATAGGCCGACCGATAAATCAGTTCAGCTCTGATTTTATTTTTCCATGCAAATAACAGACATCGGTGGAATCCTTAAAATATTGTTTAATATGCATATCCCTGAGCTGGAAAACAGGGGGAAAAGATCCCCAAAGGTCTGTGTGCTGAGGTCCCAGATGGAGCTACAATTAAAGGATTTATTACTGTCACTATACGGCACAGGATTGCACAATGAAATGTAGTTATAGCCCCCTCCATGCTACGCACAGATAATGTATAAACCGATGCAGCAGAACGAGCGATTTCTTTTTCTACGCATTCTTTTTCTTTGTCTAAACCTGGCACTTACATTACCCACAATGCAACTCAATCACAGACAGAGAGTCGGGTGTGTTGCACTAGATAGCAACACACCCGACTGCCTGCAGCAGCGAACTACAGAGGTCTTTCGAAATCCACAACCACACATCCACATTTTTTCCCCCCACAAATTTCTTCAGCTCCAACCTTTGTTGACTTAAGTGACATGACTTGAAGTAATTCTTCAGACTTCACACAGCTCCCTCTGGAGACACTAAAGGCTTTATGGTACTTATACAGAAGTACTCCCTAACACCTGTAAACAGACTTTGAGGTTTAAAAGGCTGAGTTTGAATGATGTATGGCATCACGTCACAATTGTTACTTGTATTTCCTTTTTCTTTCTTGGCATCTTCTTTTTAAAAAATGTCTCATATCTCAAGTATCTAAAGACTTGAGCAGCTGTCTGTATTAGACAGTACAAAACATGCAGATTTAAAATGAATGTGCAAGAAAAATAACGTATCATCAAGAGGACTCTGAGTGTGTGAGCGTGTGTGTATGCTGCTATGTGGATGTGTGTGGTCGGATGCTTCTGAATGTGTGGAGGAGGTGGTTGTGTGTGTGTGTGTGTGTGTGTGTGTGTGTGTGTTTGAGTGAGGGTGGGATGAGTGTGAAAATGAGTGATTGCATCTCCATATTCTCTCTCAAAGCTGCCACCAATGATTTCCAAATCATAACCATAATCTCTTGGAAAAATAACAAAACCATCTGTTCTCCTTTGTCTTCTCTTCCACTCTTTGAAACACTCGGCTACAAAGCGCTTTTGATACAAAAAGAAACAACAATTGATCATCAGCTGGTTGTATTGCTCATGATAAAAATTAGAGCACATATAGCTCCTTCATTTGTTGTTGTTCTCGATCAAGGATCAATCGATTTTGAATTTAAGTCTTAAACGCAAAAGAATTAATGTCTAGTTAGTCTGGGCAATTATAAAACGACTATCGATGCGTCTTCAGAATGCTTCTATACATGATTATAAAATAACCCTTTAAAACCTCAAAGTCACACAATAACGCAAACAAATCAACCGAACGAGGCAGCGGTAGAGCAGCAACTCCTGTGTTCTGTGATGTAAAATTACTGTTTTTGTCAAAGGAGTCTGGTGGCTTTGAAAAGAGCAGAGATAACGGCTTCAGTTCCCCGTCGTGAAGGGCTGTCTGACAGCAAGGGAAAGCTGTGAAAATATTCTAAATATAGCGTACACTTAAACTGATGTTTTTAGGTTTCTAAAGTACATTTAGCTGCTGCCCCCGTCCACAGCAGGACATTGATTAGCTTCCGTGCCTGCTTCTCTAAACTGGGGGCGTGCCAACCTCCATCTACTGTAGGTAGGTGCTACACTGAGTATGGAGAAGTACGTGTCTACACATAATCATAAAAACTCAGGAGAGCAGATATTCTGGGGAGAACAGATGAAATAGAAATTAACTTGTGAATTATTTACAATAAAACCTGACGTTGACTAAAGTCAGTGGGACAGAACAAATGTGTTCGCTCTCTGCTCGCCGCCCGAGGCTGCTGCCAAAAGAAAAAACTATTCAACAAAAGTTTGGTCACGGAGCAGAAAGCGAGCAAACAGAATCCAATGATGGATGACAGTAATGTGCTCACACAAGCATGACGTGTGTGTGTGTGTGTGTGTGTGTGTACGTGTGTGTGTGTGTGTGTGTGTGTGTGTGTGTGTTTTTGTGTGTTTTTTTCAGGGTTCATCTGGGCAGAGATTAAGGAGATGTGGGACGGGGGATTCACAGAGTATATCCACGACTGGTGGAACCTGATGGACTTCGCCATGAACTCCCTCTACCTGGCCACCATATCACTGAAGATAGTGGCCTACGTTAAGGTAAATTACACACTTCATTTGTCCAACAGCTTTAGTTACTTTTCAGATGACAGTGTTTCATCCCCTCCCTGTCCAGTGAAAACCATGTGTCTCCAGATGTGTTGATGTTGAATGTTTGTGATGAACTGAAGGATGAAGTGTTCCTTTGTGTGTTGAGAATATCATCCTCCTTCTTCAACTAAATCAAGTCTTTAAAAAAAACTCTTGGATCAGCTGGAAAATGCGTCGTCACAAACAGTGTTGGTCAAGTTACTTGGAAATAGTAATTAGTTACTGATTACTGATTACTTCTCCAAGAAAGTAATCCAGTTACTTTACTGATTACTTATTTTCAAAAGTAATTAGTTACTGTACTAGTTACTTTACTAAGTTACTTTTCAAAAACATGCGTCGGAACGATTCAGAGTCAACAGTGGAAATTGGCAGCATGTCCTCGACAATATAGCCAGCGACGAGCTTCTTCAGTTCAGCGGCACTAAGTCCTGTTGCTTTTATTATCCGTGTCGCTGTCTATTTCTACCTGTTTAGCAGGAGAGGGGCCCACGGAGGTTCGCCCGGTAGAGCTGGATGTAGCCGCAGCAGTCATGTCAGTTGGGGGTTCAGGTTTTTTTTCCAGTGAGTTTCACATTCCTGTGTCGGCTTGCTAGGTGCATGCTCTTGAAGTGTAATTTTTCGCTGTAGATAAAAGTACAGCGGACGCTGATGTTTTTGTCACCTTTAACCGAGTCAAACTCAAAGTAATGTCGGTACTTCCAAGCATTAAACGCTGCATCGTCCTGCTCTCTCCCGCGCCCCATGTTGTCTCTTGTTCAACACTACACATGTCGGTGTTTACCACTGATGTCGCGGCGCTCATACGTTGTCACTCACGAGACAGTCTCACGAAACAAAATCACGGTTAAGTAACGCAGTAACGCAGCCTGCTGACGGGGAAGTAACAGTAATCTAATTACTGTTTTTGCAATTGTAATCCCTTACTTTACTCGTTACTTGAAAAAAGTAATCGGATTACAGTAACGCGTTACTTCTAACGCGTTACTGCCCATCAGTGGTCACAAATCTGAAAACAGTAGCATGGGAAAACCCTGACAAACTTCCGGCAAATTTGGGATTTGCTCTGCAAGTCTGTCTGGCCAAGATCCCATTCAAGCCCATTTCCATATTTTCCAAATCGAGGCACCAAACACAACCGTTGAGGCGGGTTTTACACAATGACGAGTTTTTGTTTACATTCAACATGATGGCCACTGAAGCGTAGCAAACCGTTGATGCCGCCGTCGCTGCTATGTCACCCGGTTTGGTCTGATTGGTTGAAGGACTATCCAATTGCGCCCAGAGGCCTTTGAGTGGCGTCTGTTGGAAATGAGCTGTGAATGTACCTTCCCCAGACCCTTCTCAGTTACAACTGAGAAGGGTCTGGTGTCAACCATGCAATGAAAACAGGGCTGTTTTTCTGACACCAGGAAAACTTAAAAAACTTTTCAGGGATACGTGGTTCTCACATATGGTGATCTTATAGAATATGATGCGTTGTTGTTGATAAAAATTAGCCAACAGTATATAAAGGAGTTAAAATGAGCACTAGACTATATGAACTGACCTTTAAAACAGCAAACTGGAGTCATTTCACTTTGACGCAATCATTTTCTCACTTTCACAGCACATTTTTCATCTGTAATGGTACTCTGCATACATACAAGATCTATTTATTTATTAAGATCCAATAGTGTAATTATACACATACACACACACATACACACCAGACGGCCGGGCCATCTGCAGCAGCTGTGAGTCACTGATGGTGGCGGGTGGCCCTCCTCCATAGGTCCCACACACACACACACACACACACACACACACACACACACACACACACACACACACAGTTTTATAAGCACACACATATATACATACAGATATAATGTGTGCACATACACACAACTATATCCTTACATGCATACACTAACACAAATAAGGACACACACACACACATAAGCATTTAAAATCCTGCTGACAGCCTCTTGCAAAATCTTGCTTTATCATTGTGTGTGTGTGTGTATGTGGTCATGTGTGTGACAGACATTTGAGAAAAGGTACGAGAGAGTCTTTAAATGAAATAGGTGTGCATCCGTGTGCATGTGTGAATGCTAATAGCGGTGGAGCTAACAAGACAGACCTGTGGAAGTATAATGGCTGAATTTAGAATGAGGAAGAGAGCCAAGCACGAGACAACCGCGAGTGAAGTGGAGAGAGAAAGTGGTTGTTGGGAGCGTGATGGAGAGTGACAGATAAATGAATAATATAAAGCATTTTATATTGAATGTGACAACCAGAAATAACTGGTCAGTGGGACTGAGTGACTTAATAGGATATGTGTTGGCTGTAAAAGGTCAGAGAGATAGGTTGGCGCTAGCCCAAAAAATAAAATCTTAAACTCATTCCTAAAACATACCGGGAGGCCAGTGAAAGGAGGCCGGTACAGTAGGGTGGAAATGTGCTCTCTCTTTTGTTTTCAAAGACAAGCTTCAACATTCAGGACCAACTGCAAGCATTACAGGGAGGCCTGGCTCACACTAACATAGAGGGCATTACAGTGCTGAAGATGGATCCAGATCAATGCATGTATAACCCTTTTTAAATCATGAAAAGACAAAAAAGACTTGACCTTAAGAGCCTGAGAGAAGAGAGAGATAAGACAGAAAAAAGACAGTATGAGAGGATGTTGGAGGCCAGAAAGAGAGAACGATGAAAAACATGGACTCAACTGTAAAGTGCAAAGAGTTAAAAAAAAAAAAAAAAGAACATTGTTTTCCATCATTTGAGGTTTGACTGCCGCTCCTTTTTATTGTGTCCCCTCGTTGTGTCCTCTTTCCTCTTCTTCTGCTAAATGGCACACTAATTCACATTTTCTTTTGTCGGTTTTCTGTAAATAGGTTGTTTTAGACATTTAAACAAGCAACAAATACTTACATTTTTTCTGGTGAAGAGTTTTTTTTTTTTATCTCTGTGTGTTCATATTGGCCCACAAAGCATTTAGCCTGGCTTACCGCAAAGCCTGGAAGTATACAGAAACAGCTAGATCAGCAAAAGGAAAGGTGCATTTTCCCAACTCTGACTTTCCACATCACTTGCTAACTTCAAAAAATACACTCATAACCCATCTCTTTAAAGCTTCTTTAAACTTACAACCAAATTTCCATTATTAGTTTTTTTTTAACCTGTTTCTATGCTGTTTTGATGCACCTTTTTTAATATTTATTTCTAGTTGTTGTTGTTGTTGTTGTTGTTGTTGTTGTTGTTGTTGTTACACTGATCTTGTCATTGTTTTTGTTGTCTCTACCTTGTAAAGTGCCTTTGAGTACCTTTTAAAGCACTATATAAAATAAATGTATTATTATTATGGTTATTATTATTATTCAATCTTTATTGATCTTCACCCAAACAAGTTCCTTCCCGAGGCTATTTTACAGTGGCACCAAGGCGCCATCCGGGGCTTAGCGCTGCCCAAGACAATTGTGATTGGTTTAAAAAAAATGCCAATAAACCAGGGCAGTTTTTCTCCCATCCCGGAATGCCGTGTGGACTAGCCAGACCCTCCTCCGCAGTACTGTGGAGGAAGGTCTGGCAATGCAAGACTAATGCGTCCTAAACTAACCACTGTCTACTGATCAAAGTTCTCATCTAATCTCCTCATCCATTCCTCCCTTGCCTCCCTCCTCCACTCCTTGTCTCTCCTTCCTCCAGTATAACTCCTCTCGTCCCAGGGAGGAGTGGGAGATGTGGCACCCCACGCTGATAGCCGAGGCTCTGTTCGCCATCGCCAACATCTTCAGCTCGCTCAGACTCATCTCCCTCTTCACTGCCAACTCCCACCTCGGGCCACTGCAGATCTCACTGGGCAGGATGCTGCTGGACATCCTCAAGTTCCTCTTCATTTACTGTCTGGTAAGACGTCATTATCCTCCTCACATAGGACACAAAGCTGCGGTTTGAATCGCCCACACACAATATACAGGCTACTTCAAAATTAGCTTGTAGATTCAGTTTTGTGTGTGTGTGTGTGTGTGTGTCTGTCGTTGCTTCTCAATGTCAGTATTTGGTTTTAAAGGGGACTTATTATGCTTTTCCTTATTTTCTGTCATATATATATATATAATGTGAGAATGTATGTAAGTAAAATGTAACTAAGTACATTTACTCAGGTTGCACTTAAAGAACAAATGTGAGGTACTTGCACTTTACTTAAGTCGTTGCTGTTTATTCCACTTTCTTTGCTAATGCTACTCTATTATCTACATTTGTCTGACAGCTTTAGTTACTTTACAAAGAAATTCAATTCATTTTTGGACAACAAAATATTCAAATAGTTTGGGGCGGCCTCTAGCTCACCCAGTAAGAGCGTGAGCCCCACGTAGGCTGAGGCTGAGTCCCTGAGACATGGGTTCGAATCCGACCTGCGGCCCTTTGCTGCTTGTCATCCCCCATCTCTTTCCTATCTATCCACTGTCACTCTGAAATAAAGAGGAAAAAAAAATTATCTTAAAAAAGAAATCTGATGTAAATTTATTGCAAATTAATCTCACCAAAAGTTTATACAAGTACAGCTAAGATGATTAGTCGATTAACTGAAAATGAATTGGTCTTTTAGGCAAAATTGACCGTTCGCAAAAGCCACTTGTTACTACGCCCGTCAAACAATTGAGAACCAGACACATAGCCATGGCTGGGTTGAGCTCCATACCTATTGGTATAAGTGATTGGTTTTGGAGTAATGCAACAAACATATCCTCCAGGGCACGACAGAAAGGGGTGCAATATGCAGTGGAGGGATATGTTCGATGACCGTCAACCTCTTGCTAAATTATCTGTGTCGATAGCAACATGTGCTTGACAGCTATCAGGTTGCCTGAATTTCCTACGGAATAATAAAGTATCTAATGTTCTAACTTCACTACTTTCTATAATAATGCTATATAGAACCACAACTGTTAACTTAAGTCCAGTTTTACAGATTGTAACTGTTATGTACTTAGCTACTTAAACTACTTATTGATAATTTATATAAGTTAGCTCGCTAGCTTTACTTACCTTGGAGCAGACATATGTAGCTATGCTTATTAATCTTCGAGGCATTTAGCTGTGAGTGAGGTCTCCCACACCGCTTAATCCATTGTCGGCATTTTTCCGCTTGGGTCTTGGGCTTTTGGAAAGGCGTTTTGGGGTACCTGGTGTCAGACTTGCAGGTGCCATAGGCGCATCCCATCTTGCTGAAATCGCAATGTTTGACGGGGGTCCTTCTCCTTAGTTACAGTTGCTGAGCTAGGATTGGACGAGGACCGTTCGAGGGCGGGGTTTTGCGAACGGTCAATTGCCAAACATGAATCGCATATTCAATGTAGCATGGTAATGTTTTGCATTTCAGCACGCTAACATGTTACCATTTAGTTCACAGTTGGATGGAAATTCAGTCCTGAATTTTAATGTTTAAAGTGGAAATTATGACCTAAAAAAACAAATCACCAGACTCAATTGATGAAATTAATATATCCGTTTCAAATTCTGTGACTTTCCATGAAATGATTGTAACGGTATTTTCCCTCCATATTTCCCTATGAACTGAACAACACTCTACATCTTTGATGATGTAGAGAGCGAGAAAATCCTTCACTGATGGAAGAAGGACAAAACAGGCCTATTATAGTTACATCCAGAATTCATTATTCCCTCTCAGGGGAACTCCTAACCCCCAACACAATCCACATGAGAACTGCTCAGCTCCCTGTAGTCCTAAAATCAATCCCAGAGAGCCCCGAGGTGCAGACGCCCTGCTGCTTCATGCCCACTCAGTTGCAGCTGTTACGTAATGCTCCTGTTCCTGTTTGAGAAGAAAGCCGTGTTTCAAAATGCCCTGGAGGAGCAGAGGGTCAATCCCTGTAACAGAAGTTACTGTTGTGAGATCCAGAATTGCTTCATTTCAAACTAAGAAAAGCTGCTCACATGAGTGCTGAGTGGTTGTTTCCTTAGATACATTGTGTTGGAAATGATCTCTCGTGATATAAAAGTGCGTTCAATTTGTACTCGGAAGTCGCATTTTCGGAGGTCAAAGTCCGAAACACGCCCCCCGACGACCCTGGATTTCCGAGCTCAGACCTCGGGCAACCACGGAGTACCCCGAGCTACAAATCCAACATGGCTGCTTCGTGCATCCTCAGTTGTGAAAGCCATAGAAATATACTTCTGTGTTATTTGTGTCTCATTAAATCAGTCGTACACGCAATGTTGTCCATATTCTATCTGTGGACATGTTTGTTATCACAAAAAACTGCGTAAAGCGTTGTTATAAACTGGCATTGCTAACAGTGGCTAACTTGGCTAGAGCTAATGAAAACAATGAAAATCCGACTTGTGAATGGAACGCATTCAACTCGGGTGTGACGTTTTTCTCAGGTTCGGCTTCTGAGTTCCGAAGTAAATAAAACGCACTATAAGTGAACATGACCATGCGTATGTGTTTCCTGTGTAGGTCCTGCTGGCGTTTGCCAATGGTCTGAACCAGCTGTATTTCTACTATGAGACCAAGGCCTCAGAAGAACCCAACAACTGCAAGGGCATCCGCTGTGAAAGGCAGAACAACGCCTTCTCAACGTGAGTGCCCCCCATTAAAATCTCCATGTGTGTGTTTTAATTAACCTGCACCAGTTTGATACACATATTTGGGATGTTTGGATACATTTGTGAAGATTTCATTGGAGCTGTCAAAGGCGACAAATTCACTATTTGAAGGTTTTTAACTTTTCCTGGTTGAAACCTGCTCATTACTGTTAATGATGTTGATGTTGTTTCACCTCCTGCTCAGGAACAAATTCCCATTTTGTTAAAATATATATATATACTGTATATATATAGTTTTCAGAGATAGAAACTTTCAGGGACATACATTTAAGTCTGGCTGATCCCTAAAAAGTCTCTAAAATTTTTGTTTTTGATCCTCAAAGTGCTGTAATAATTAATAAGGGGAACCTTTCTGCAGCCAATCAAAATTAGCATGCATGTGTTTTATATTGCATACATTTTGTTTGGTCTTTATGTTTTATAATGTTATATATCTAAATAGCTATACGGCTACTACTTCTTCAGTTGCCATGTCATTTTGTACAGACATTGAATCCTGCTGACTACCTCTTGACTTTATCCTCTAGCAGCACCAGCAGGTTGAAGTTTATTGTTCTGATTGAAATATCTCCACAACTACTGGGCGGGTTGCCATGACATTTGGTTTAGATATTCATGTTCCCCTCAGGATAATTTGTAAAAATTTTATCCTTTCTAAGGTGAACATAGTCAACATTACACCTGCTCTTAAGCCGTTTTCTCATATGAACCAAATCATGTCCAGACATTGTCCAAAGTTTCCCTTTCACAGCACCCAACAGGAGATCCATCTCAGACGAGTCCTCACTTACTGAAAATACTCTGTTTAGTTTAGTTTAGGGTGGCGCCTGGGTAGAGAGTGCACTAGGCAGGACATGACGCGGTCACAGACCCAGTTCGTAATTTGGTCATTAGCAACCGAGTCTCTTGCCGTTTTTTGAATTTGTCAGACGATTTCGGCCTCGGCCGTTACCCACCGAAGATCCCGAATCTCGTTTTCTCTCCAGTAAGACATTTTTACTGCTGTGCAAATGACCATTCTTCGTCACCCTCAGATCTTTGTTTTCTTCCAGTCAGGTGCCAGCCACATGATAGAAACTCACCCACTCGCTCGCTGTAAATTCTCCGCACAATGACCACATGGGCTCATTTGGACAATACACAGACTTTGGACTCGGGAGCTGGCAGGATAAAGTCTGTTTCACGTCCGGTCCAACTGATATCGGACATTTGCATTCTCACATACAGCTCTGCCGGGTAATGTCCAGATAAGTTCAGGGTTGCAGTGCACGTGTGAAAGAGGCTTAAGTTTCTTTTGTGTATTGTTTCTTAAATTCCACACCTATTTTTCAATATTGAAAATTGTATATATGGTCAAATGTCTGGATTTCTCATCCATTCATTATAAAAGCCCTTCCTGTAGTGTAGTGTCAGGTCTGTAGTTTTGTCTCTGAATGGAAAATAAACCATGGTGTTTGCTCATAACAGCTGTGATAAAATCAGCCAGCAGCGATGCAAACGTCCATTTAAATGCAGCCTGTATCGATGGCTGAATACAAGTCCAGTGTGTGTCTAGAGGTGCTGCGTCGACACACACACACACACACACAAACACCCACACACACATACACACAGACCCTGCTCTTACAGATAATGATATGGAAGCGATGTTCGGTGTCAAGGAGGAGCTCAGGCCTACTCAGCAGACGTGAAGAATATTAATGTGAGATGTGAGACAGGCAACATTTGCAAAAGCAAGTCGAGGTTTAGCTTATTGAAAGGGCAAGTTTGAATTATGGCTCATATGGCAGGTCTGCATCACACACACACACACACACACACACACACACAGATCCAGTGTTTCTTTGCTGAGGGAGGCAGAGTAATAGCCAAGTCGAGTCAGGGGGCCGCATATTGATGAGGCGTGTGGTTTGTTTAAGATAATAGCCGTATTGATTCCATTACAGTAAAGCGTTCGGGACATTGATAGGAGGCCAAGATCGCACCTTTTTACATGTGTACTTCTCAGGATTTTGTAATAGAAAAGATAAAGAGAAGTAGGCAAAAGTTGCAAAAATTTACTGAAATCAACTATTTATTTTCAGTGACTTACATTACATCGGCTGTTTTAGGTTTGTGCAAAATGTTCTTATTGCACACGTCTGCAGTTTTTCAGTCAATCAATCAATCAGTCAATCAATCGCTATTTGTATAGCACCAGGCAGCATTGTGGCCCAATGGTTAGCACTGTGGCCTCACAGCAGCAAGAAGGTTCTGGGTTCGAATCCAGGTTGTTTTCTGTGTGGAGATTGTTTGCGTGGGTTTCTTCCGGGTGCTCCGGTTTCCCCCACCATCAAAAAACATGCACTAGGTTCTCCAGTCAGTGCCCTTGATTGAGGCACTGGCTCAGATCTGGAGTTGGTCCCCGGGCGCTGTAAATGGCTGCCCACTGCTCCCTTGAGGGATGGGATAAATGCAGAGAATGAATTTTGCTACATGTACGTATGTGTATGTGACAATAAAGTACCTTTACCTTTCGTACAGGTTAGTGCAGGTCAAAGCTCTTGACAGATGATTGACAAGCCGATAATAAGACACAAGTGCAGAGTGTAAGAACAACAGAAAAGACAAAAACAATTCAATAGCTTGAGACCGATGCACGCAGGACTATAAACAGGATGATGTGTAATAAAATAGATTTAAAATCTATAACAACAGCAATAGTAGTAAAACATAAAATTACATTAAAGAACTAGATAAAGTAGATTGAAAAGAAGAAACAACAATAACAAAGTATTACAAAATAGATTTGAATGCTATAATAATAAGAAAACAGTTAAATAAAAGCTAGATAAAAAACCTAATTAAAAAACGATAAATAAAATATAATAACAATATAAATACTAATAAAAAAAATGGATATGATAAAATACAATAACATTTTCTAACATAAATAAAATAATGTTAAGTGAATAAAATTCTGTAATGTCTCCAAAACATTCCTAATTAAAAAGCCTGGCTGAATAGGTCGGTTTTAAGTTTACGTTTAAAAACCATTTTGCTGCAGCAGCTGTTTTCAGATCCTCAGACTGTGACGGACAGAGAGTAACACCTTAAAGCTGCCTCACCAAAGGTTGGTTGCCAAAGCACTTGGTTATGTTAGGAAAACATTAAAGTTTGGGTTAAATATTGAAAATGTAATTCAAGGCTGAGCTGAGGCACGAGATGGTTAAGGTCTTTATCGACCTCTTCACTGCGATGCTGAAAAAGAACAGCACACACTCGGCGCACCTTGACTTGAAAAAACAAAAGAATACCGTGTTGATCACAGCTGCTCTCAGAGTTCCTCCTCGTCAGCCCTGACGTGTTGTCAGTGCATCAGAGTCAGAGGAAGAAATCAGCCTCATGCTGAAGCTAAATGAGCGAGCAGATCGCGCGGTGACAGCTCAGATGATGCATTATGCAAAACAGAGCGATCGCGGCCCTGCGAGCGGCCCAGCCTGCATCAGCATTCATGAGTTTACAATGCAAGGCTTATTTCCCCTCTCTCTCTGTGTGTGAGCTTTGCATCCTGCTCCTGTAATTCACACACACGTATCAACATTTGAATTATTTGGCGAGATAATTTCCTGTTTCTGCCCTCAGGTGTCTCACCCATCCTCTTCTCGCTCATCTGTACTTCACACACACTTATCACCGTTAATGTGCTACATCGTTTTACACCATTCTGTGTGTGTGTCTCACTCTCTCTACCGCACTCTCCCTTTTTCTGCCTTCACACAAAAGCTGTAAATACTCCTTCACCGTCTTTCACACAAACTTTAGTCTATTTTTTTTCATACACACAATGCTCTCTCTCTCTCTCTTTCTCTCTCTCTCTCTGTGTTTCTCTGTGATTTGCACACATTCTACAGTATGTCCCTCTCCCTCAGCATGGGTGCTACTGGGAGTTTGAGCCCAAATTTAACTTACTGACCTTTACCAACAAATGCTCTTACAGCGCAGATCCACTTGGCCGTGCAACGCTTCTGTCGCGCCACGCTCCACTTTATTCCTATGGGTGACGACTTTAATGCGCCCGCAAAGCATCCTGCGTGTCAAAAAAGCTGGCCGATGCCCATCTTTATGCAAATGAATCCGTTGAATGCGACGCGACTATCCAGTAGAAGTAGACGAAAATCTTTTGAACTGACCTTTATCGATCTGAAATTAAGACTTAAGATTCAGCAACTGTATGGCCTATTTCTTGCTTAAAATGTTTTCAGAAACACGTTTCAGTGAACTATTTTCTAGGGCTGTCAGCATTAACACGTTATTCGCGACGTGATTAAGGGCCGAGAATACCGCGTACATTTTTTTTAAGCGCATTAATCGCATGCCGCCATTACAATACACTTAACTCGGCTTTGCGTCGTGCCTAACAGGCTACTATTTTGACCCTTTGCTGAACCTTTACTTATCATCAAGCTGCCATACTTCCTCATAACAACTCCTGCTGCTGCAGGCATGATGGAGAAAGCAGCAACGCAATTCTGAATGGCGCTTTATTATTTTATTTTGTCTCGTAGACAAGTCGAAAGCCATATGCACATCGTGTAAAGCCGAATTAAAATATCACCGAAACACGTCAAGCTTGAGCTACTACCTACGAGCTAAGCATAGTACAGTTAATGTCACTCAGGTTGATGCTAGCGGGCTCAGGCAAAGCACTATTTTGGAGAGTGCTACTCGCCAACCTGTTGATGAAACCAAATCCCCAAAAAATACTACAGCTCTTGCGAAATGGGTGGCAACTAACTGCAGACCTGTCAGCATCGTAGAAGACCATGCACACACAGCCTGTACTGTACGGAGAAAGCAGCCCAACTGGAACTGCTGCAAAGTGCAAACGCTGTCTCATTAACCGGTGATCACTGGACGTCAGTGAGTTATCAAAATTATTTAGAAGTTACTGCACACTATATTGACTCTGGTAAGTAGGGTTGGGTACAGAGGAGGTCATTTTAGGAACAGCATTCCAACAAACAGAATGTCCAACTTACTGCACATTTAAAAAGCCCCTTAAACAATTTCTTAAAAGTTCCCAGTTATGTCATCATTTTGACTATTTTTATTGATGTAATGTAATCTGCCTGAATGTGTGTTAATGTGTTTCTTGTTTGATATTCTATATTGTCATATTCTTTTGTGCTGCATTATCTTGTATGTTGTTGTCTTCCTGCCACGGGACTACAGGTGAAAACGTGGTGCCAATAGGGCACCGGTGCCGACATAAACAGTAGTAACGAGACCGAATAAGAATGAAAATTTCGGTGCCTCATTTCGGTGCCTGACTTTACACTACACCTGACAGCAGGTAACGTTAGCGCTACCTTTATCTAACAGCTGGATTAAACACGGTTAAAATGCTGACAGCTAACGTTAAACAGTGTAAAGTGCGACTGTATTTCACTGTAGATGATTCCACAACCAGGACGTAACAGTCTGCTCTGCAGCGCAGCAGCTGCTGTGGTCGGAATTAAACAAGAGAGACAGTGCATTCACTTAAAACAGGTAGCCTCGTGGTACATTCACAGTAATTGTTAAATACCCTTTTCCCATCTGGTGGTTGTTTTTTTTGTTCAACAGCAATTTACTGGTGAAATAAGTTATTGTTATAGTTATTACGTTATTAAATTTTTAATTTTGACCATGGCGTTAACAAGTCACTGACTGTTGTTTACTACCCTTCTTTTTTTTCTTCTTCTTTTTTTTTTTACTTTATTGAAAAGTACCGGTTCAGGCACCGTTTAGGCACTGGCACCATTTTAAAAGTATCGCTTTAGCACCGGTATCGGAATAAACCCAAATGATACCCAACCCTACTGGTAAGGATAGGGATTTTTAGTTTTTTAGTTAGGTACTTGGAGCAATTGTGCAATAATAAAAAAAATGTATCGTTTGACAGCCCTACTATTTTCGTAAAATACTAGATCATATTCTCAACAAGCTGCCATTACAGTCGGTTTGGAATTCTCAAGCAGCCAGACCCACATGACGCGTTCGTCCAATCAGCTGCCGGTCAAGGGCGTGGAGCATCAACCATGGATGTATGATGTTGCGACACCACGCTTCAGTCGTTTTGCCAAAGTGGATGTGTACTGTTAACTATAAAGTCATATTGGCTGTTTTACAAATGAAAAAGGTCTGATTCAATAGTGGAAAATACTGCAGAAAAAGTTGCTATTCCAAAATTGACAACAACTGTTAACACTGCAAAGCAACCCAAAGAAAGGAAGACGGACTTATTAGAAAGAGTCTGAAAGAGAGTCTGACAATAAACGCAATACAACACTCTGAAATATCGGCGAAGCATTTCAGAGATGAGAGAAAATGTTGCTAATAGTTTAGCTTTCTGTTTACCATAGCCAAGGGCTCACGGCTGTAGCTAATTCAATAGGGTAAATGGACTGCCTTTCTACCTTTACTGGACAAAGCGCTTTGCAATTTGCCTCTCATTCACCCATTCACACACACACATACACACATACACCGATGGTGGCGGAGCTGCCATGCAACACGCTGGCCCGCCCATTGGGAGCAACTTGGGGTTCAATGTCTCGCAGAATCTTGAATTCAAGTTCATCAGGGTTTTCCCTGCCATTATACTGCTTAGTAGGCGCTGCGCCTAGGCGTTTCTGCGCACCCCATGAATGTCAAAACAAAGTGGAGTGCATCTGGAATACGCACCGAACGGTGTGTTTGTTGTTGCTAGATTTGTCGCTAGTCGCCTTTTTGAAAAAAAAAAGTCGCTAAGGGGGTCTGAAAACTTGCTGAATCTAGCGACAAAGCTGCTAAGTTGGCAACACTAGGTTAGCCGTCGAGTTAGCGACAACAGGCTCACTAACTTAAGGTGGGCTGGCTTTAAGGTGGACCAGCTATTCTCATTTTACACACAAACTGCTCCTTAAGTTTTGCTTTAGTGATCTTTAAGTGGTAGTGATAATTGCACAATGACATCACTAATATGCAAATAAGCACATGGCGTCATCTGCACTGTAGCACTCTGGAAAGCCAGCGAAAACCCTGTTTATGTTTATATCACTAGCCTCTAATCACAGTATGCCATCTCAAAGGGCTTTAAAAAGAAAACAGGATGTAATTCTCACAGATTACTGCAATATAAGGGCATCAGGATCACAGTCATGATGGGGATGATAGAAATGAACCACTCGTAGAGGTTACTGTATGAAGGTAATGAGGAGGTGCTGAGGACAGAGAGGGGAGAGCTGCGGGAAGAGGCCTGGGTTTTACAATGCTGGTGATTTTTTTTTGCCTTTTACAGACCGTCCTACCCAGCTTTAACTGTACACTAGTGCCAAGTGCCTCCCACACAACTGCAGAGCTGCAACAGTGAAATGACTGAGTGGCTGTGGGGATCAGCTTTAGCAGCCAGTGACTCGGCTTAGTGGAGAGGGAGATGAGAGAGAGAGGGAGAGGTGAGAGGAGAGGAAATTAGAAATTAAAAGGAGAGGAGATAATGAAAAGAGAGGAATCAAGGAGAGGATACCATAGGTGGGGCAGGGAAACAAGGAGAGGGGAGAAAATAAGAGACGGAAGAGGAAACAAAAGAGGAAACGTGTACATAAAAGAGGAGGAGAAACTGAGAGGAAAGAATTACATTTTTAAAATAGATTTTTTTTAACAAAACAGAAAATAACTACAAAATGATAATCTCCTCTTGTTAAAATGTTAAACCAAGAAAACAAAACAAAGAGATGAGGAGGAAGTACAGAAAGAGTGAGAGGAAAAGAAGGAAGGGCTGAGGGCTGAGAGGAGATAAGAGAAAGAAAAGGAAGGTAGAGGAGGTGAAGAAGGGGAGACAAAAGAATAATGGATGCTAGAGATTGATTAAACTGAGAAAAGCAAATGTTAGAGAGAGAGAGAGGTTTATTTGTCTTTCTGTTTCTTTTTTCTCGTTTCATAACTGTGACGCAACATCACGCTCGGTTGCTTCATTCATCATCTCTCTCTCTCTTCATTTGCACACTCATCACAGTCTCTCGCCCTCCCTCTCATTGAGTACACACAGTAACACACACTTTTCACCTGTACACTCAGAGGAAATTCACTCCATCACACACACTGTATACTGATTGGTATAGTGATCATTCACACCTACATACCTTGCTGGAACACACACACACACACACACACACACACACACACTCCGACCACACAATGCTATGAATATTTTATGCAGCACAAATATAACACCCTGCAGACCCTTTCATTCTCGTAATGTAGTGTCGGGGTTCTGCCAATTGTTGCTTCATCAAAAATTCAATAAGCTGTGCTGTAACTGTGACTGTCGCACAAACAGCGAGATAGAAACAGAAGATGGAGAGAGGAAGAGGAGTGGAATAAAACAAGGAGGTAAACAGAGGGATGAAGTGACAGATAGAAAGACGGGAGGAAGGAAATATGTATGTATAGAGAATGTTACGAAGCACTTTGAAACCGTAGCAGAAATTGAGAGATGTACATTGTCATTTCTCCACAGTCTGTGTATTAGCAACAGTAGATGGCGGTCGACACACCCCCAGTTTAGAAAAGCTGTCAGGAAAGACACGGAAGCTCACCTGGTAAAGCGCGCACCCATTTATAAAGGTTTAATCCTTGACGCAGCAGCCGTAGGTTCGACTCCGGCCTGCAGCCCTTTGCTGCATGTTGTCCTCCCTCTCTCTCTGCCTATAATGCCCAATAAATAATCTTAAAAAAAAACGGGAGTTACTGGTCTACTGCTGCCTCGATCGGTTAGTTAGTTTGTGTTATTGTGTAGCTTTGGTGAATCTGAACTAACCCTTTAAAACACCAAAGTCACACTAACTGATAAAGGCAGCGGTAGACCACCATGTCCTGTGTACTGCGAGGTAAAATTACTGTTTTTGTCAAAGTACTCAATCATACTAATAGTACGAGTCTCGCCTTGAAATAAAATGAAATAAACAGTAGTGATTACGATTATTCCAAGACAACGATCTGTAATGCTGTGTTGTCAAAGCGTCTTTTAATGTGTGTTTGTTTTTTCTCCGACTTTAAATCATTTAAAATCTTGAAAACATGTTGATGTATGTGTTGCCATCTGGATGATGGGCCAACACAATGTTGTTAGTTAAGCACCATTAAGACGGATTTTTTTCTTACTGTGAGCTATTAACAGTTCCCGCAGCTCTGTTTTGTTCCTGAGTTCTTTAAGTAAAAAATAAAGCGATAAATGTAGATTTTACTGTTAAGTTGTAACAGTACTAAGACACGTCTCATATCTTTTAACTCTGCTTGACTCCTCCTGAAGGGTTTGTTTATACCAAGAAGGATGTGAGCACATTTTCTCTCAGCCGCTCACACATATTTACAAGTTGCTCATTTATTGGTCGTCTGTAAGCATCTGACTGTCTGTGAAATGGCATCAGCTTAAATTTGTTTTGCTTGTTCTTTGCTTATGGAGACAATCTGAGAAAGATGAATGTTACTGAGGTTCTTAAACTGACAAAATCACTGCAAGTAACCCTACAAGTTATTTTCATGTGTCACTTTAAGTGTTTTCCTCCGAGCTCAGCTTTATAAGGAACTCTCTTTATTGTTTCATTGTCTTTGTAGTTCTCTTTTGAATAATCCTTTACCCTGTCTTACTTGCAAAAAGTACATACAAATTAATAGTAGGCCACATTTCGGTATTAGACCTAGCGGTACTAGACCAAGTACCGAAACGTTGCCTACTATTAAACTTTGTATAGAGCCTTCTCTATAGCTGCCCCCTCCCTCTGGAACTCTCTCCCCAAACACATCTGCGACTGCACCAATCTGTCCAAATGTTCAAAAGACATGTCAAAACTCACCTTTATAAAGCTGCTTTTAAAGCTCTAGTGTGTAACTTGTTGATATTAATGAACGTCCGTTACATTCGAGCCGTTGCCAAATGAGTTGCTACAAAGCTAATTAAGACTATCAGCTCCACACAACTCTGGATTCCTCAGTATGATTATGTTCAGAAGATTGTCGTCCGGCGACTTCCGCGCACAGAAGCTCGAGTGAAGATAATGACCTCTTCATCATGTTTTTTTAATCCTCCGTGTCCTCCTTGGCTACTAGCAACTGTGGGGGGAGGGGGGGGTGGTGGGCGATCACGGAAGGCTTGTATCATGTGGACGCTCCCACAGTGTTGTTGTCATTACTTAGAATTCCTCATGGGAGAGACAGAAACTAAACAATATAGCTTTAATGTTTAATAATGTGTGTATTTAAGTGTGTGAATTTTTGTAGTATTTCCTTAAACTTTGTAAAGTGTCTTTGAGTGTTAAAAAAGCGCTATCTAAATAAAATGCATTATTATTATTGTTATTATTATTATTATTATTATTGTTATTATTATTATTATTATATGTTTTGTAATAATAATAATAATCCTTTACCAACATAAAGTTTCTCTCCTGTTCCGTGTCCTCAGGTTGTTCGAGACTCTCCAGTCTCTGTTCTGGTCGATATTCGGGCTGCTGAATCTGTACGTCACCAACGTGAAGGCCCGCCACGAGTTCACGGAGTTCGTCGGGCGACCATGTTTCGGGACGTACAACGTCATCTCGCTGGTGGTTCTGCTCAACATGCTCATCGCCATGATGAACAACTCCTACCAGCTCATCGCTGTAAGTCACAACGTTAAATGGTGACTGAAATCAACTGTTTTTAGTTTAAAAAAAACTTTGTCTCTTTGTGATTGTTTTGCATCAATTTTTGCTCATACACCTCATTAAGGTCAATTAGTGGTCATTTTGTGGTTGTTTTGCGTCTCTTTAAAGTCTTTTTGCATCTCTGTAATTTTTTTGCATCCTTTTGGAGTAACTTTGTGTTTCTTTGTAGTCATTTTGCGTCTACTTCGGCGTGTTGCATCTATTTTTTGTCGTTTTAAGTTTAGGTTTGTGGTCATTATGTTCATTTTTTGGGGTTTTGTGTCTATTTTAAGTCATTTAGCGTCTCTTTGTGATCGTTTTGTGTTTTGTTTTTTCAGCAACATTTGGTGAGTCAGGACCCCTGACCCCTTGGGCCCCTGGGCCTGTGCTCGGTAGGCCCGTTCAGTAATCCATCCATCCCCGTGACTTATTAGCAGACATTATTTTAATTTACGCTATTGCAATCATTCGCTCCAACTGCCGATCTCTCCAAAAGGAATGATCTTGTAGTCAGTACACTTAATCTCAAAGTCTTGTAGTCTGCACTAGTTCTAAATAAACATCTTACAACAGTTATTAAGCATCATGTCTCTTTAATTGCTTCACCAAATTTCATTTAAAAAATCAAATAGATCACCTCTCAGATGGTTACATGACCTCAAGCTGTGTTCTCTTCGTCCTGCAGGACCACGCCGACATCGAGTGGAAGTTTGCCCGCACCAAGCTGTGGATGAGCTACTTTGACGAGGGCGGCACGCTGCCGCCTCCGTTCAACATCATCCCCAGCCCCAAGTCCATCCTGTACCTGCTCGTGTGGCTCCACAACAAGCTGTGCAGAAGAGGCCACGCGCCCGGCGAGGAAACACACAAATGTGAAAACCTCCGAGAGTTCACGGTGAGTCTCATATTCTTATATGTCATATTCTGTATTTTGTACTTGTTTCATTTTTTAATGCTCCTATGCAGGGGTGGAGCTAGAAAGGGGGGCACGGGCACAATTTGTTTTAAATGAAAACAAGTGAAACTAATAATAAACGTGATGTTTTATATAGCAAAATTACATTGTGTTGTTCTATCCTATCCAATATTTCCTATATTTTCTAAGCAGATTTTCTATGAACCACCATACTTGCAGTCCCCAAAGTCAGAAATGTTTAAATCCTGCACAGACAGTTGGGCAGGTGTTCCCAATCTTTTTTGCACCGAGCACTGTTTTTAAATTAACAAATGTGTTGCGGAGCAGCCGACCTGGAGGGGACATTGTATCTAAATAGCAGATCATAATTATTCTCACTAGGTATTTAAACGGAAAGATAAAGTCTCCCATTAGTCTTGTTTGCATGTTCACAATCATGAAATATTTGGTTTAGCTGTTCTCTCTTTATCTTAATGCACGGTCAGAAAAAGACAGAGAAACTAAACACAAACCCAAACTGTATTTGTTTGGTTTTTGTTGAAGTTACTTATAATTATAATATAATAATAAATAGAACATATGTATATAGACCTCTCAGCAACACTCAGTGAGGTGCTGTCCTCACAGATTTCACGTACTATTAAATGCTAAGATGGGATGTTGAATAACTTGTGTCCTGATAATATATTTCATTTAAAATCAGTGTAATGTTGTGGACGTGACAGGAGTGATGAGGAAAAATGCACCACACACTTATTATTATTATTATTTTGTTTTTGTTTGGCCAAGTCATGTTTTTATCGTGGCCCGGTACAAAATCTTCCGAGGCCAGTACCAGAACATCTGACATATGACTTATTATTTACAGCATTATTTCTAGTTGATCTTTTAAACGCAGCAGGTTTTCTCACTTGTTTATTTTTGCCTTTTATTGTTTGTGTCCTCCATGTTGAGTTTTCTGCACCTCAGAGAAGCAACATTTGTTTATTCATCTGTATATGAAAAAAGAAAAGTAAAATTGACTTTGAGTTTGATTGACAAGCTGCAGCTGCCCGGATCAAACCAGCGAGCGCTTTGGGACAGTCAGTGTAACTCGCAAGTCTCTCTGCTGCTCCACTTCAGACAAGACAAACTCGAGAAGAAATGCTCATTTATGCCCGTCACTCAACAGCCATGCAAACAAGCTGCACGAGCCTCAGCCGGGATGAAAGGCCATATGCTGATATTCATGTTAACAAGTCACTGGAGGATTCACATGCAAACCGAGCTCTGGTTTACTGTGAACGCTATAGGTTTAAAGCAACTGCACAAGGCAAAGAAACATGCTCACTCGTCAGGGTAAATTCAGTTTCATTTTGTTTCGTTTGATGATATAACTTCTGACCAACATCCTCGCGTAGAGTCCAACAGGAACATAAGAAGCTCAGATGATGACATATTGTAAACTAACTCCGTCATACTTACGTACAAGTTGTATAAAGTAGCATAAATAAAAAAAAAATTCATAGCAGAAGGACTGAAGTGAGCGAAGGGGATATATAATTTACAGAAATACAATCAGACGGGACATTGTGTGACATCAGCTGTGTGTCTTTGAGCACAGAAGGAACATCAGCAGATAAACACATCCTGATGAACACATAAACACAATCCAGTCATCTGGAGAGAGACTGTGAGCAAGCAGTGCACACATATACACATACACATTACACACACACACACACACACACACACACAAAGACACACACTGAGTGCAGCTGGCATGCTCACCTCAGCTGAAGTCAGCTGAGTTATATAAGCCAACCAGCCCACATAGGTTCACAGAGCCACACAGCACCGCAGAGATCTGATCAAGTCAGAGAGAGAGAGAGAGAGAGAGAGTGTGTGTGTGTGTGTGTGTGTGTGTGTGTGTGTGTGTGTGTGTGTGTGTGTGTGTGTGTGTGTGTGTGTGTGTGTGTGTGTGTGTGTGTGTTGACAGACTAAGCAGAAAAACAGCACGAGATATTGAAGGCGATGATAGGCGGAAATAGATGGTTAGAGGAAGATGTGGGGAGGATGAGTGCAGGTTGACAACACATTCATACATGTCTGTTTCTATATATTTTGTAGAGTTGTGTACTGACATTATCCCAAATGTTTTCAACAATGTTCAAACCCAAGGCAATCATTTTTTTGCCAATGGCGTCATATCCCCTTTGAGCATGCGTCAGCGTTTTGGTTGTCTGCCAGAAGCTGTCATGAATTGACTTTTTATCCAGTTTTTAGCCACATTTTTACGATAGACTTTTTAGATCTTGCTGGTTTTCATCCATATGTCATCGGATGTCTGGATCTTAAGTTATCAGACAAACGAGACTGTATTATTTTCTTATTTTCCTGTTATTGCTTTTTGCAAGAACAAATATAACAGATATAATATAAGGCCCATTGTCTTCGGATGAGAGAGGGTGTCAGACTTTAGTCTTTTAAAAGTCTTTTCAAAGTCTTCTAGTGCATGGTCGACATAAAGGTCCTCCATAACAATCACTTGTGAATCCAATCATATTCAAAATCTTCTATAATAAGAGGAAAATATCACTCTTGTGTCTTGTGATTATGATTTATAATAACATTGCAAAGGCAATATTGAGATATCCAGGTTTAAAGTTTATAACTTTAGCAAGGTTCACGCAGTGGAAGCGTAAATATCTTCACACACATTTGTTTTTATTTTTGCTTTTAATAATACTTATTTTCTGATTTGAATGCAGCTTTATCATGTGGTCTGTTTTGTTTATTTTATCTCTTTATTGTCTTCCTTTGCCAAGCCCTGAGTTACAAAAAGCTGCATGAATGCTCTCAACACAGTTGATACAAATGGTTCCAACGTTTGATGAGGTGAGAAGAGGAGACAGTTCTGCTCATATCTGCCTGTCACTGAGATGATTGTGGTTTATTAGGATGGAAGGATCCGCTAAAGGCCTCGAAATGTAAATGAAGAGCAGAAGTTCTCTCTCCAAAGAAGTAATATATTCATTTTTAATGGAGAAAACTGATTAACTGGAGTTCATTACTCAGCAGCTCTCCAATATGAAGGATGCAGGCTGTGAAAGTGTCATTCTGTCAGCCAAAGGCTATTTGTTACCGGTTCTCTTTTGCTCCATTTTGATGCTAACAATCATTTTTCAAAAGAGGGCGTCACTATTTACAGTTTTTGCTGATTGCTGAAACACTGAAATCAAAAGTATTACACAGTTATCAAAACCTTAAACTCAAGGAGCAAAACATTGGCCCAGATGTGCAGTCAGTCAGCCAGTCAGTCAGCACAAAAACCATGTACATACCAACCAACGCAGAGTTGCACATACAGTGTTCTACATACAAAACAACAGAAGAATTTACTGTATACAGTTACAGTAAAAATAAAAAAACTATGCTGCATCCTCTGTTCTGTTTCGGTAAGGCAACAGCACCTCATCCACATCACAAGCATTGTTTTCCCTGGCCAAGCATCAGAGGAAATATAGCCTAGCATGGCGAATCCAGCCATGAAAAGCATCAACTGCTATATCTCCACATGCGTCTTCCATAGCTTGGAGAAGGGGTATACGCATTTGTGGATTTCAGTCACACACTTTCCATCTCCAGGCAGAAAAAAAATCCTCAATAGGACTGAGAAATGGAGAGTATGGAGGGAGATAAACAACTAAAAAGCGTGGGTGGGCAGTGAACCCGTTACGAACCAGAGCAGCCCGGTGGAAACTTGCGTTGTCCCAAATGACAACGTACCTGAGCTGCTCTGGGCCGTCTGTCTGATCTGGTGGAATGAGTGTGTTGCGTAGGGTGTCCAGGAATGTGATCACATGGGCAGTGTTGTAGGGGCCAAGGGTAGCATGGGGATGGATGACGCCGTGGTGGGTAATCGCTGCACCCATTGTGATGTCCCTCTGCACTGGCCGGGGACTTCAACAATGGCACGCTGGCCGATGATATTCCTTCCCCTCCTTCGTCTTTTTGTGAGGTTGAATCCAACCTCATCAGTGAAGATGAACTGGTGCTCCACTGCAGCCACCTCTAGCTCGAGGACTCTCTGAAACACACACGACAATATCAGAAATAGACATGGAGGGGCCACTATTGTGAAGCACAATCATTGTGATTACAATACTAATACTAAATATGTATAATTTATACAGTGTTGAGAATATGCATCAATTGTGGGATTGTATAGGACTCACTTGCACATAGTTATATCGCAATTCTTTGACTCTTTCTGAATTGCGTTCAAATGGCACCCTGTAGACCTGCATCATCCTCAGATTATTTCTGCGCAAGACACGGTCCAGTGTTGATAAGCTTACCCTATCAATATTTTGAAATATCTCATTGTTTCCTATTATTTTTCTTTGTATTTGCCGTAATGTTATGGCGTTATTTTCTAGGACCATGTTCATGATTTCATGATTTCAGAGACAGAAGATGTTCCCGACCACCTTGTGTTGGTAATCTTTCAGTTCTGCCAAACAAATAGTAAAATACTGTAAATTCTGTGTAGGAATACAAAGTAGGAATACATTTCCCAAATACTTGAAACATACTTTATTTTTACAGTCCTACAGAACAGACCACAGGCAATACGGTACTACTGTACTCATTGAGTACTGTATTGATATGCAGTACTGCAATTTTCTAGTGAGAGTAGATTTCTATCCTCATTTTGGAAAGTCCGGATGATAGATGCTACAGTGTACCTGCTCAAATGTGGCTGTACTCTTTGCCCAGCCTCCCTCATTGTTAGACCATGGTTGACCACATGTTCAACCAAAGTGGCTCGGATCTCATCAGAGGTTATGGTCCTTGGCCTTCCTCGTCCTTGTCCTCCCTGTCCTCCTCCTCTTACTCTCACTCCTCTGCCTCTGGCTCTGTTTCCAATGTTGGCATCCATTGTTCCAAAACAGAATAACTCACCTGTTGCCCTTTTATGCTAAAGCTCTGACTGCTAATTGTAAAACTGTGTGACAGGTGTTTGACCATGTGATGAGGTCAGTGTGAATAGTAGGGCAATCTAACTTTAGAATTTGAATGGCAGCGTATTCCTTGCTAAAACAAGAGATTTTCTTCATGAAAATTGTGCCAAATGCAGAGAATTGTGTGTAGTGTTTTGAAAAAAGCGTGTTTTAGAACTGCAATTTGAGTGTAAAGCAGGAATTGTGCTTGTAGTTTAGCAGAATTGGTTCAGGGGGTTGGTGCATGAGTTACATGTTGTGGTCATTGTGTCTCAAGAACCAGTATTTGTGTGTAAACAATTGAGAAAAACTGTAATTGTAGACACCCCAATCAGGTGTAAGCACTAGAAACATGTAGGAGGTAAGTCCAGTATTTAGTTTTTTCAGATCTTTTTTGTTTGTTTGCTGAGCTAACAGTGTTATGTACACTACTGGAGTAGCATGAAAACTGGAACAGGTTTTGTTGTTGATTCTCCGTGTTGACATGTTGACTGATTTGGGTATATGGAGAGAAATCAATTATATTTTCCTCAGTCTGCAGCATTGGTCTAGTGTAGTGTTTGGTGAACTTATTGTATATTTTCACTTTTTCAGTACTCTAATCACTGAGAAGTAGAACTGCTTAAAGTGTTTTAGGTTAGCAACAGCAGTGTGGAACTGGTTCAAACTGAATAAAGTCATATGAAGTGTAGTGTTCTGTAAAACCGGTCCCTGTTCTCAAAATAGTGCTTAAGGAATTGAAAAAAAAAACTGTAAAGAAAAGAAAAAAGAACTTTAGGATTTTTGGAATAAAGTGTTTATGATACCAGGTTATCTGAGGAATACAGAAACATAATGTGTTTAACGTGGTCTCTTTTTGTGTTTGCAGGAACGCCACGCAGACAGTCTGATACAGAACCAGCATTACCAGGTCTGTACAGCCGTCACTGCTTCCTGTTGGGGTGTGTGTGTGTGTGTGTGTGTGTGTGTGTGTGTGTGTGTGTGTGTGTGTGTGTGTGTGTGTGTGTGTGTGTGCGTGTGGGTGTGTGTGTGTGGGTGTGTGGGTGTGTGTGCGCTTCTCACCAGTCCACTACCTGATCCAATCTGAACGGGCTGCTGTTCCAGCGTAACTTAAAGAAAAAGTACAGGTCGTTATTTCTTTAACCGCAACTTAAAGTTACTACAAGGAGTTTTTAACTGGTTGTCTCAATTTGATGCCTCTATATGACCTACATACGCAAACGAGACCATCAGCGAAAAGATTGGCTATTTCTATCCAGTTATTCTTAATACTTGCCACCGGGTCTGATTCCCCGCAAAATCTGACTAAACTCCTTCAGCTTAGACTCCAACAGAGGCTTAGGCAGCGCCCAGCCTGCCGCGGGCGGACCCAGATCCAGTCTGAGCTTTTGGCGGGGAGGCGGGGAGCTCCGCGGCCAGCAGCAACGGCTGTTTGGAAAGTTGGTCGGCAGGATCTTCCACGTGATCAGGATGTTTTGTGAATGTTTTCAACATCCTATACTATAGCAGGTTTTATTTGATTATTTTTGTGGCATTTTTGTGGCAGGTCTTTATTTGTATAGGACAGCTGAACACATGAAAGGGGAGAGAGAGAGGGGGAACGACATGCAGCAAAGGGCCATAGGTCTGAGTCGAACCCGCAGCCGCTGCGTTGAGGCGTAAACCTCTATATATGGGCGCGCGCTCTACCAGGTGAGCTACCCAGGCGCCCTACTATGATGTTTTTCAACATACTTACTACTTACGTATACGTACCTGGGAATACAGAACTTCAACTGCGTGTGCTGGCAGACGGAGAGAAGCTGCAACGAGAGCAGGGGTCAGTCTGCGGGTGCAGGACCTGGAGCTTAGCGCCCGCTTCCTGGGAGCCAACGCCGACACCACGCTGCTGGAGTCCCAGGCTGTATTGCTGGGCCCGCTGGAGGGAAGGGAGAACCAGAACCTGCACTGAGCGGGGCAGACTCACAGACCCTGTTGCGGTAAAATGAGAGGTTTTCTAAAGGGAGTCTGGCAGCTGCAGATATCTACGACACGAGGCTGAGGAGATCGGTGGAGGCAACTCGAAGGAGGCGCTACCCTCAGCATGGCGCATCGCTCTAATTTGCCGCTGACCTCTCAAGGCGCAGCCACCGAGATAAAGAGGTAGCCAGAAGCGCTGATGACATATCTGCACTGTGCTTTGCCTCTGAAGTGTCTGCACTATGCTTTGCGTCCTACCTGGCTGTGTAGGCGGCTTAACCGCAACCTTCTCTTGCTGACCTCCAGTGGTTCATCTCCTCACCCTGCTGCAGTGATGTAGGAGTGTACTCCAGGTTGTGTCAGTACACCGTGTACTCTAATATAAGTTTCTAAACTATTCAGAAACACAGGATATTGTTTTTGGCAGCTACGACTGGTATTCTGATGTCCAGTTTTTTGGGGAGGATTTTTCTAAGGATTTGTGCAGCGAATCAGCCGAGATGGATCTCTTGTATTTTGACACCTCAGCACTGGCAGCGACTGCAGACGCAGGAGCGCCAGTACTTTGTGTTTGGCAGCGCTGATTGTTGTTTTGAGACCCGTCCATGTTTTTCAGAATTGTTAGCAGGAATCTGCCCTTCGCTTTAACAGAGTGTGTGGTGCGTTTCTGGCAGAGGCGGAGAGTGACAGCATGCCAGACCGTCCCGTTTGGCAGTCACAGGTGTTGACTGTGGGAGGATGTGTGTGTGTGTGTGTGTGTGTGTGTGTGTGTGTGTGTGTGTGTGTGTGTGTGTGTGTGTGTGTGTGTGTGTGTGTGTGTGTGTGTTGAATTAACACCCACTGAGCACCAAATGCTGGGGAAATTTGTATTAGGTCTTTAAATCAATGATGGTCACTCACCTCATTGGCTGATTACTTAATGAGATAATACTATTTAAATTCATCAGTTAGGATGAAATATTCTGAAGCAGCAATTGTGTGTTCGAGCCAATTATCACACAGTAATAGTTTTATACATTACCATTAAAAATACTGACAATAATGAATGGAAATTTTTCCTCGCCTTTTTATTTAAGCCCTAAACATTTGAGAAAAACATATTTAAAAAAATATATAAATGGTTGTTTTTTGGGGGTTTTTTGGGGGGCATTTTAGGCCTTTATTTTGACAGGACAGATGAAGACATGAAAGTGGAGAGAGAGGGGGAATGCCATGCAGCAAAGGGAAGCAGTCCGGAGTCGAACCCGCGACCGCTGCGCCGAGGAGCAAACCTCCATACATGTGCGCCCAGCCAACCCGGCCACAATATATGAATGTTTTTTAATATTATTTAATAGAACCTGCATGGGCTTAAGAAACACTACAAAATCATGCAAGTGTATACAATTTTAAACAAAACCATCAGAAGACCAAACCAATTTGAATAATTTTCAAACAAAATTCATAAATCCCTGATGTAAACATTTACGTTATAATAGTGGAGAAATCAGAGTAAATGCTAGTAGTCGCCTTCTTTTAAAAGGCGACTGAAACAAAGTTTGTGAATCTTTAACGCAGAAAATAAGCAACTATTCAGATTTATGATCTTCTGAATGCCAGAATATTTTGGGTGTTTTGTCGTAAATCTAAGTCTTAAATCATCATAGTATTTACAATACAAAAGAAAATGAGCCCACTTGAATATTTTTGAACCTCAATGAACAGGGGAAGAATACCAGTTTAGTATGTGTTCAACTAAAGAAACAGGCTTCAAGTTAAGCAAGATATACAGCTGATTCAGGGCCATAAACCTATGTTTGTGTATATTATATATATTATTATCATATATAGGACATATATGTCAAATCATGGCTTTAAAAAGACATTTTTAAAATGTTATTTCTTTAAACTTGAATTAAATCTTACTTCTAATGGAGTTAACATTACAACACAAATTATTTCTGCAGATCAGAGGTTTTCAAACGCAGCATAAGATTAACTTAAAATTAAAAGTTTGTGTAAAACAAAGAGAAGAAATCTAAAGGAGCAGAGACTAGCTATTTCTATTTTGGCGCCCATGTTATCCAATCTGTCCGTTCATACCGGGCGTGTAGCGTCCGTGTCGACCCGCGTAGCGTCCGTGTCGACCCGCGTAGCGTCCGCGTAGACCCACGCGCTGCAGCGATAGTTTCAGCGTCTCCTCTATTTTTTGTGCGAGATGCGAGCGAATGTGTCAAGCCACGCAGGTAATCACATACAGCAAGACCACAGTGCAGCTGGAGAGAGAGACCGACGGACGGACAGAGACACACACACACACACACATACACACACATATAGGCTACAATTACCAGAGTTTTCCACACTCATCCTCTCTCTTTCCATCGGAGAGAGAGAGAGAGGAGAGAGAAGGATCGCTTTGTGACCGCCACGTAGAAACACGCGTCCGGTATGAATGGCCAGGCGCACGATCAGCAGTGTTGCCATAGTTACTTTGAAAAAGTAACTTAGTTACCTTATAGATTACTTGATTTTAAAAGTAGTTTAGTTACTTTACATATTACTTGATTTTAAAAGTAGTTTAGTTACTTTACAGATTACTTGATTTTAAAAGTAACAAAGTTAGATTACAAGTTACTTTATTAGTTACATGCAGCAGCTGCCGACAACACCCCCACAGCCTCAACATAAAAATGACAACTGGTTTACTGTGAGGCAGCTCAGCGTTGCCAGTAGTAGGATCTGGTTTATTATGGCACGAAAGAGAGCGAGTCAACCGTGTTTAAGGGCAGCATTTCCTCTACAACATAGGCGTACTGCCTGATCAACTTCTTCAACTCTCCCCCACTTACTGGTTTTGCACCGAAGTCCAGCTTTTGTTGTTTGGGTGGTGGGGGACCTCCTCTCTGCTTCGTAAATTTGACTGCAGTGCTGCGACTCCAAATGGTTCTTCAAATTTGACGTAGTCGCCACCAGCATAGAGTGTACAACGAACCTTAATATTGCCGTCTTTAGCTGACACAAACTCTAAATAGTGACTGTATTTCCAGCTAGAAAACGTGTATCTCTCTCCTCCCTCCATTGTTGTTTACGTTTGTGTCGCTGCGTGGTACACGTCAACTGTCCTCATGCTGAAAACGTGACTTGTCGCGTGCGTGACTTCACTCCCCGAGACGCAAGAAGAAAGCAAAAATACATATTTTTACTAAGGAAAATGACAAATAGTAACGCACAGTAGATAACTTTAATCGGATTACTGGTTTGGAAATAGTAACGCCTTAGATTACTCGTTACTGAAAAAAGTGCTCAGATTAGAGTAACGCGTTACGTGGCATCACTGATGATCAGGCACGTATCCACACTACGAGACACTTACGTGCCTGGTGTGTTCCAGCTGTAAGTCTCCCTGAATTGAATATTATCGTTGTTTGTTGTCATCATATACTTAATTTATATATTTAAAGTGTACAACACTGACATCGTTCTTTCCAGGAAAACATTTAGGACATTATTAGCAAAGTACAGACCCATAAAAAAATAAAACTGCACTCAATTTTCTGACAGCAAAAGAAAGAAAAGCCCAAAAATATGAGCGAATAATGAGATACCAAGACAGTAAAGTAACCATGTAAGTAACCATTTAAGTAACCATGTAAGTAACCATGGCGACTGTCTCCAACAGGAAGTGATCCGGAGCCTGGTGAAGAGGTACGTGGCGGCCATGATACGCAGCGCCAAGACGGACGAGGGACTAACGGAGGAGAACTTTAAGGTGGGTCCTTTTTTTTTAAGGTGGAAACCACTGATGACTCGCAACTGCTGTCATGGTGACGGCTTATGCGGATCCAAATAAATAAATAAGAAACAGGTGATAGCAAAAAATAAATGGAGCAACAAAAAGATTGTCTGGCTCAAAACACTGTAGAGTTTAAACAAAGATTTATTGAAAGATGAAAAGATTTATTTATTTTCTCCTCGTCCCATGCCCCAAATCTACAGCTCCGATCGATACCGACAGTCCAGTCGATAATCCTTGAGGAGAGATTCAAATCAAATCTTCTGAGCCGTAAATTATTCCAAACTGTTTTGGCTCCAGAGTCTGTTTCCCATGATGCCTCTGGAGCCCGGCCTGGGCTTTGAAGTGGAAAGTTCCTTTGGGCTTTTCAACGCAAAAACAACATCAGGTGCACATGGAGCTGAATCACTTTGTGTGTGTGTGTGTGTGTGTGTGTGTGTGTGTGTGTGTGTGTGTGTGTGTGTGTGTGTGTGTGTGTGTGTGTGTGTGTGTGTGTGTGTGCGCGTGTGCGCACGTGCGCAGAATTGAGTAGTTATAAATAGGCAGAGAGTGTGTTTAAAACGTGTATCTAACATCAGGTGCATGTCGAAGTAAATCACAGTGTTTTATTCTCTGAGGAATAAAGCCACATGTGCGGCATATGGCAAGTGAAAAAAGAAAAGGTGGCTGTGATGGTATGTGAAAGAATGAAAGGATTCGTTATTTGGCCCGTAGCTCGTTGGTACAGTATGTCGGGGAGAGAAAAAAAGCAGGTGAGTCGCAGTAGAAGTCAACAGAGTGAATGTTTACGTCTGCATTTATGGTAATGATCTGATACTGTAATAAAGCTACAGGCTGAATTCAACTTGTTAGCGAACTCAATTCAATCCAAATGAAAATAGTTTCAACACTGTGACACTGAACATGCTGCACTTTTATTTTAAAGGGGAACTACGCTGAGTTATTTTAGCTTAATTTACTGAACAGTTTCAGAGTCATTGGAAAGGTTATATGACTTTGTTTTTCGGGTTGAATGGTGGTCGTCTCGCTCCCCCCTAGCGCCTGTGAGCGGAGAAACCACCCTCGCAACTTTCGGCCGGCGAGCAGCGTCAGCGTTCATAAATGCCCCCATCCAGAAAGCTAGGAAAGCACTGTCGGAGGAAACGGCAGACTGACCGAGCGAGTTTTTACACAGTGTTGCCAAATATCTATTCCCGAAGCTGTAGGGGAAGAGAAACCTGCGAGCAAAAAGCAAAGAAATTGCCAAAACTGCATAGTGCCCCTTTAAAAAAAAAAAGAAAGATGAAATAATAAACACCACAACAATGACAGACCACGCTGCTGCTGTTAACTGCGTTGAGTCAGAGGCAGAGACAATCATAACGCATCACACAATAATTACTATCCTTAAATCTAAATACAATATTAACTCTCATTGGACAAGAAAGAATACATACATTACCCTTAAATTAAACATCACAACCAAGTGTATATTATTTAATGAAGTGAATTAAGCAGTTTATTTAGTTAAAGGGAAAGTCTTTTCCCTCCTCTCTCTTCAGTCACTACCTCCACTTATCTGCTCACTCTTTCTCTCTTTTGCTTGTCTCTTGACCTCGATCTCTCTCTTCACCTCCATCCTCCTGAGTCCTTACCCTCCTCTTCACCCTCTCCTCCTCTCCAAACAGATGTTTCACCTCACCTCTCTCAGTCAGTCACCAGTCTCATCTCTTCCACTTCCCCTCCTCACCCTTTTCTTCCTCTGTTTTTTCTCGCTCTCTGTTTTCCCCAGAATGTCAGATATTTCAAGCTTTTTGAATAAACTTCCTGAGAGCAGCCTTCCTGATAAAACACGTTGTTTTGCTCCCGTATTGATTTTCTCTTTCTTTCTTGGCCTCTCTCTCTCTCTCTACACACATTTCATCTCTCTTCTCGTATCCTTGTTAAGTTTAAAATACTTTCAAGTAAAGAAGAGAGATTTCACTAAAACAACAGAACTCATTGTAGCTATCAGCGGTATTTACATTAAATGACACCAGTTGTCTCGGTCTCTTTCCAGGAGTTGAAGCAGGACATCTCCAGTTTCCGCTACGAGGTCCTGGATCTCCTCGGCAACCGGCGCCCTCCCCGGCGACAGTACTCTTCCAGCGAAGCAGCGAGAGACGACGGCGCCATGGCGTCAGAGGACGACAGCGAGTCGGGCGACGGCGAAGGCCCGAGGTCAAAGGGCGTGACCTTCATGACCCCGGGGGAGGGCGAAGCGAGGTCGCCGACGCTCGGCGTGTCCGCCCTGGTGCGCTCCATTTCTGGGATGGCCCGGACAGATGGAGGGGGAGAGGGAGAGAGGGAGGAGGAGGAGGAGGAGGAGGAGGAGCTGGAGGAGGGCGTCGGATGGGGGGAAGAGGAGGACGAGGAGGGGAAACCAAAGAGCAACGGGCTGAAGACGAGCGTCATCCCTCTATCCTCCTGCTCCTCCTCCACCCTCCCCTGCCCGTCTTCATCCTTCTCCTCGTCCTTCTCCTCGTCGTTCGCCCGCACCAGGACCCGCCTGCAGCGCCTCTCGGCTCCGGGATCGAAGGCGGACTCTTTCAAGCGCCTCTCCTACCTGTTCTCGCGCTCCAAGCGCAGATCCCCGCCCATGCCCCTCCCGCTCCAGTCCCCGCCCTCCTACACCATCTCCGACGGGTTGCTCCGCCCCCTGGGCAGCTCTCACTCCGACTTCGGACTCAGCGGCGTGACCCGAAGCGAGACCCGCCTGAACGAGGTGGGCCGCTCGGTCGACGTCGGCAACCCCTCGTTCTCCCCGCGGAGAGCCAACGGGCGCGACTCGCTTCTGGCGCTGCCCCTCCCGCCCCCGTGCCCCTGCCAATCCCTGCACTGTGCTTCCAACATGTCCGAGTCCAGCTCGCGCCTCCTGGACTCCAGCGAGGACATTTTCCAGGGCGGAGGCGCGGGAGGAGTGGGCGAGGGCGGCGTGGACGGAGGAGGGGCGAGAAGAGGAGGAGGGCTGATGATGATCGGCGGGTATATGGGACCCTGCGACGATGTCACAGAGGACAGCTGTGAGGTCATAGAGGACTCTGTCACCACGCAGCTATAGGAGAGAGGGACTTTGTTTGTTTTGCAAAATGGCTGAACACGTTCAGAGCGAGAGAGACAGAGAGAGAGAGAGGGGGGTGGAGGGGCGATAAGTCACGGAGCGGCAGTGATCAGTGATGGTTCTGGTGACGCGTGCGAGCGAGGACAGAAGGAATCCTGACATGGCAGATGTTCATAAAGACAGTTTGACATCATCTGGTTGGAGTATGGCGCGGACACGTCATTGTCCACTTTCAGTTTGAAAAGAATGCCCTGCACAAGCTATACGGAGTAGGTTAGCTAGCTAGAGAGCGAGAGAGCTAGCAAAGTAACCCGCCAGTCAGTGAGCTAACTAGCTAGCAAGGTAACTTCAGAGTGATTTTCAAGCCACTCAGATGATCTCACTCAGTGAGATTCATGACATTCATTTTACTGTAAAAACTGGATTGAGAACGATTTAAAATGAGCTGCCATGTTGCGTGGCCCACCGAATACTGCCTCTTCCCCTGAGCCTTTCCTGCTTTAGGCGATACCATAACACACACAGATAGTCTCTGGGAATGTTTTACGCTCAGTAAAAAACCCTGTAGTTCAACATTTCTTAACACTAAGAGTAACAATTGACTTTTACATGTCTCCTTTGTAAATCACAAACTCGCGGCAAACTGTCTTTATCAGCGTCTGCCATTTTCCACGCATGCCACAGGAGAACAAAGGAGGAGATTTAAAAGGGTACAAATGTGTCTTCTTTTCTTTGGGAGATTCAAACAGGCATGAATATTATGGAATTACAAGGAGACCAAAGTGACTGTTCAGAGGGGAAATATCCTTAAAAGTCCCTGTTTTGGTTTTCTGAACACATGATTTCTTCTTTCCCTTTAACCAAACTTCAAATCTGCAACGGAATAACAATGGAATTAAATCCCCTTAAACCACTGGGATTTAAACGGAGCTACCTTGGAACTCAGTTCACTTCACCTTCAGCCAAATGGAATGAGTCCCACTGGAATAACGTCCCCTTTAACTGTGGAATTTGATGGATTTAACCAAATCGCTGGGATGAAAGGGAACGACATGGAACCCTTGCTCTGCTGGTGATCACCTGCACCCTCTCTCTCTGCATCAACAAGGGCCAAGGAACTTTATTTTATCCTAATATCAGTTATACTAGTAATAATAATAACGATAATAATAATAATAAGAGACTTCTAATAATGAGGACTATTCTGGTTTCTAAAGACTGTCTTTGCTTCTATTTGAGTTGCCTACGATATCCTGGCTTCTCGTTCAGCTCTTCCTTAATACGTACACTTTAACCTGATGAATACAAATATACAGTGATATTTATTGTGAGGAGGAGGGATGATGGATGTGTGAATGCGTGGAAAGGACAAAAAAGCAGGACAAAGGAACGAGGCGAGGAGGACTAACGGGAGGTAAGGACCAAAGGGAAGGAAGAGGAATGAAGGACAGATTGAGTGAATGAGGAGCAGACGGAGAGAGCAGAGACGCGTTTGCCTTTGTATCTGGGAAATCTATTTAAAAAAGGGAAATTTCACCAGAATTTCATCATAATTTTTTTTTCTCTCTCTCTCTCTCTCTCTTGAAGTTGCTCGGTGCCGCGACTTCAAAAAGTTGGCATGAGCAGAGGCTTTGAATTTTACTCGATTATTGTGTCAGAGGCAAAAATAGAGAAGTTATGCATGTTTGATCAACAAAAACACCGTTACCTGCAACACACACACACACATATATACACACACTCACACACACACATATACAAACACACACTTGAGATATCAGCTTGTGTGATGAGTAGCTCCTGGCCAAATGTCTTGCCCTTTATGAGATTTCTCCAGAGTCTCCCTCTTCTTATGTTACATCCTTTCTTTCTCCATACCTTTCTTTCTTTTCCTTCACCAGACAATCCACACACACACACACACACACACACACACACACACACACACACACACACACACAGACTCGGGCCTCCGGCAGACGCTGTGACCTCACCACCAGCTGTCTTGGCAGTGGCGGTGGCAGCAGAAAGCCTCAACCCTTTCCAATGAATCAACATCCCAAAAATGTCAAGGTGTAACCATGGAGACCCGATTACCCCGCTCAACATCCTGTAATTATAATGTCACGTCCAGAGCCAGAAAGCTCCGGCGCTGCTGGGCATCCTGGCGCTGGCAGCGGGGGTGCAGCTAAGTGGTTGGTGATGACGCCTGTCTCTTTTTTAAAATTTTAATTTAACAACAATCCATTTCATATCCTTCTACAGCCCACCATCAACACGGAGAGACATACATCTGACTTTAACCCTTACTTTAACCACCAGACATTCCTCACCAGAAAAACGACAGAACCTGTCCTGTTTTCAAAAGCGTAAAATGACCTACCTACCCCATTTCCCTGAGGAACTCCAAAAATTAATAACTTTCATTTCTTACCCACAGTTTCTTGACTATCATTTTTTTCCGACTTTAACCAACGTTTTTGTGCCTCAACAAACCTTAAAGTCCCCCTCCAGACACGTTTGAAAGTTTGTAAAAATATTCTACCATGATTAATATTTAGTTTAACATGGTTTTCCCACATAAAAAGTAAAGAAAAAAAAAAACTCTGAGAAGGGGCTGGAAGTAGATACGTCTCCCTCATTGGGAAATTCTGTGGTGGCAAACTCAAATCTGTATCTTTTAGCTCCATGTTTTTTGTTTTTTTTGACCTGCATGCTCCGTCCTTATCAACCCTGTTTGTGTTCATCGTAAAATCTCTAATAAACTCACTGTACAAAGCTGCCCAGCACCAAACAGCAGACAGATGAAGTTGAGAGTGACTATTTGTTGAAACATGACTCAAAATCTATTCAATAGCTGCTCTGTGTGTAAATACACAACTGTTTACTTAATTTCCCCCCAAAACAATATTTTAAAGTGATCACATGATGTAATCATTAACAAATTGTAAGTGAGGGAATTCATTCAAGCTCAACAGCTTTTAGATCACGATTAAATAGGTAACGTTCAGGACAGAGAAGGTCTGCACGCGGCTGTTTCAGGAGATAGATTGGGTCTGACGGAGAAGGGGAATAACACAATAACACAGTGAAGTAAACAGTAAAGGTGACCCGTCCTGCTGCAGCCACCCCGCTTCACAAAATGCATTAAATATAACTTTGTTGCAACTTGTGACCAGTCTTACCAGTCTAGTCATTACTTGAAAGCAATACTTGAGTAACAGTACAAGTATCTTAGCAGAAAATGACTCTGGTAGAATTTAAAGTCACCTTTTAGAATATTACTTGAGTAAAAGTCTTAAAGTATCTGACATTTACTGCACTTAATGATGATGATGTACTTTATTGTGGCTCCTAAGTGAAGGGGACCAAACGCAGCATTTTTTTTCATATTTATTCAAGGTTTTTTTTTTTTATTATTTTTTATATGCAGTCAGGACAATCATTTTAAACATTGTACAATAGTAATACAACATATACGAGAATCAAATAAAGATTAATTTTCCCAAGCCCATACCATTCCCAATCCCATAGGAGGAATCTTTACCCTAATCTTAACCCTAACCCTAACATATGAAAAACATTTCTTGCAAATAGGTGTTTAACGCTATCTTTATTCACCAAACCTCCTTTTTCGCAAATTTCTTCTGATTTTATTTTGTAGTAACGAAGATGCTTATGAGAAATGTGGTGCAGTAAAAGTATACATTTTATTTAGGAAATGTAGTGGAGTAAAAGTCTCTAGAAATATAAATAACAAAGTACAGATGCGCGAAAAGTCTACTTGAGTACAGTAACAAAGTAGTTGTACTTTGTTACATAACAACCCTGCTTGAGAATGATAAAATAAAAAAAATTTAGTTGTTGCTTTTCTTAATAGAAAGTGGAGCAAAAAATCAAGTTAAAACCCTCATAACTTCACTAGTGTATTTATTCCAGAGCACCTCTCTTGGTTGCAAAAACTACTAAACTAAACTGTGGTCCTTTTAAAACTAAATAAACGTCACATTTTTCAAACTGGAAACAATGCTGCTGTTGACGAGATTGTTAACTTGCAACGATTTCCCCCTTGGTTTGGTTTGGTTTCACACCTGGAAAAATTCAAGCCTACCAAAATGTGTCATTACAAATCACGCAAGAACCTTCACTCCTCTTATTGGTCAGATGTGTCTGGGGGGGCGGGAGCAAGAAAGTAAATGCAGGAAGAAGGTACCGCGTTCTGGGCAAGTGAATAATTTTTTGCATCTCCATTGTCAAACCAGCTCATTTCATTTAAATAATCAAACGTTGTTTCACGAGTTTTCACCGAGACTTAACTCTGCTCTGCCGGTGTCTGTCTCCAACTTCAGCGGCGGCTGGTTTGACCACGGAGATGCGTGTACACGGCGAGCTTGACTGCTGTCTGTTTCTGTGAGAGAAACATTGAAGCTGCAACAGTTTGCTGCTCTGCCGCATCACAGATTTCTAAGCACACCTGACTACAGGAGCCATAAGCTCAGACTTGCAGAGTATATATAGTTTATTCGAGGTCGGATCACTTTCTCGCCACAAACAAACCGCTCCAGGTTGGATTGAAAGCGCACCATGACCACCTCATCAAGCAGGTCTCGGTACTCTTGTTTGGTACACTTCTGGTGCGCACCCGAGTGCAATTGCTGCGTTCTCACCTGACCAAACGAACCGCACCAAGGGGTCAAACAAACTCTAGTGCATTTCAACCGAACTAAACGGGTCAGGTGTGAAAGCGCCCTTAGTCGATGAGTCAACTAATCGGTCTCTTTGCTCTCTATCCCCTAAGGTTGCTTTCACACCTGAGCCGTTTCATTGCATGATGCAGTTTGTTTTAGGGGTGGTGTGTAAGCTCATTCAAACTCTGGACCAAACAACCAAACTCTGTTCCGCTTGAAAACGGGGGTCTCGGTTCGCTTTCAAGTGCACTAACAGTTCACCGCCACAGGACCAAGCTCCTCTCAGACCACCTGAGGGCCCCACCAACCACTGACTCTTTCAAGAATTGCATAAAAACCTTTCTTTTTAGGCAAGCAAATCTTTATTTGTGTTATTGTTGATCTTTATTTATTTGCTTTGTTCTGTTTTTACCCTGATTTTAATCTCCTGTAGCACTTTGGGATTGATTTTAACATTTATCATTATTATTATTATTATTATTATTATTAGAGTTCGGTTCACTTTAGGTGAGAACGCGATCCGGATCAAATACTAGTGAACCAAAAACAATGCATCAACTAGCCTTGCACACAATTTGATGACTTTCGTATGCGTGACCGACCATGAGAATGCATCACTGGTGTGACCTCATCATCTCTCTCTCTTCACTCGCAGTCAGCTCCTCAGATTGTTGTCCTCCTTCTAAAATATTAGAAACACAAAAGCTACAAAAGGGAAACCCAAGACGATATACATTTGATGTTGCTCCTCCTTCTCTGAGATTTCTGAGACCAGAAGCGTTTCACTCGGATATTCTGTCCAAAAGCGACCGTTTCGACCGTGTGACATTTGTTTACAACGTTTAACCCTCGTATTATGTTAAGGGTCAATTTGACCCATTTGCGTTTTTGTGTTGACCAAAATACTGGTTAACCTATCTTTTTCTTCATGAAATTGTATGACATTTCCTCATTTAGGGTCATGAACTTGTTCATAAAATCTGGACACACTGATGTGTAGTGGAATGTCTGTTCAGAGTTTGTATACAAAGATGATGTTGCGGGTCATTTTGACCCGGAGACTTTCAACACCCATTTAGGGGTGTGTGTGTGTGTGGGGGGGGTGTTTGTGTGTGTTTGTTTGTTTATTTGTGTGTGTGTGTGTGTGTGTGTGTGTGTGTGTGTGTGTGTGTGTGTGTGTGTGTGTGTGTGTGTGTGTGTGTGCGATGCTATTGACGATCCGGATTGTGAATTTTCCTATGATGAAGAGGATTCAGGGGACCAGTCTGGTGTAGTATACATTAGCTGAAAACAATGGGCAGCAATCATCCTCAACATGGACAGCTAAAGATGCTAACATAAAATGGTCAATATCACCACACTGACGCCAAGGCAGACTGTCATCAAGATGACTCCAAGCCCCACAAGATTTTCTGCCACACTAGTTGATGATATTCAATCACCATTTCATCTCTTCATATCCCAACCAATAGACAGGATCATAGTGGACATGACAAACTTGCAGGGGAGGTGTGTATTTCAAAAGAAATGGAAGACACTGGATCAGATTGACTTGCATGCATACATTGAAATCCTAGTCCTGCTGCGTCCGCAGCATCCACCCATGCTCTGCAGCGCCACGTTACATCCCGCAACACCCTGCTGTGATGTTCATACGCACAGAGTAGTCAGGATCCGGTATTGGAGACTGCACTACTCAGTATGACACGATGTGCCCTGCTATGACAGGAACTTCCATGACTACCTCGAGGTCACTGTTCCATTATCTTTATTATGACTATTATTTGCCACTGTTCATCACAACCCCAACCGGCCCCGTCAGACACCGCCTACCAAGAGTCTGGGTCTGCCGAGGTTTCTTCCTAAAAGGGAGTTTTTCCTCGCCACTGTTGCAACAGCCACTGATAATGCTTGCTCTTGGGGGAATTATTGTAAATGTTGGGGTTTTGGAATCTATAGAGTGTGGTCTAGACCTACTCTATCTGTAAAGTGTCTCAAGATAACTCTTGTTATGATTTGATACTATAAATAAAATAAAATTGAATAGTGTTAGCTAGAGTGTACAAGTCAAAGGGAGAAGCAATTGTCAGTCTGTGGAATGATGAGAGTGGAAGGCCAATATTTCTAGCAACAATGTCTTTGGAGTCAATTCATACTAAAGTTTGGGTGTTCCGCAACACCAGAGCTGGTCGAGTGAAAGAGACAAACTAGCTGAGATCAGAGATGTATGGGATGAATGGGTCAAAATTGTACCTGTATTGTACAATCCTGGTCCCCATGTCACTGTAGATGAACACCTTGTTCCATTCAGGGGGCGCTGTCCCTTCTGACCGTACATGCCCAACAAGCCTGCCAAGTATGGCATCAAAATATGGGCATCCTAGGATTCCAAATCTAGCTACTATGCATGGAATATGCAAGTGTATACTGGAAATATTTTCACTAAATAATTGGTAAAAACAGTTTTGGGGGAAAAAAAGTTAGTTTTGAGTGTATTTACACTGTACGGGTCATTTTGACCCGTAACATCATCAATGTCATTTTTTTTCAACATAATACGAGGGTTAATGCATTTGACAAAGTGCAGTGTGAAAGCTAACCGAACCCACAACCCTAATTGCTACAAGGTGCGAAATCGAAAAAATATTTCTTTAGTCATTGGTCATTTTATTTTATGCTTTTTTCATGCAGCATTTCCAAAAAAACGTATGAGCACATCTCTGGTAAACAGATTTAAAGTGGTGCTTTTGCATGATTCTTTGTGGAGAAACTCCGCTTTACATATGGTAAATGAACTGCGTTTATTTAGTCTACTACTTAGTCTATATTCTTTGTGTTCCACTTCCGGGATTGCAGAAAATTTCACCGGATGCATCTATTTTCTGTTTCCTTCCGCTTTCTTTGTGTTGGAATTTTAAATTTGGTGGGTTAATGAGGACTATGGTTAACTGCTCCTCAGATCTCTGCAGGGTAAATCCAGACAGCTAGCTAGACTATCTGGTTTAAAGAAATGCCATTAAACCAGAGCACGTTTTCCGACCCTCCCCGAATGCTGTGTGGAGTAGCCAGACCCTCCTTCGGCGCGCTTTGGAGGAGGGTCTGGCAAAGCAAGACTATTCTAGTCTTAACAACCACTCAAAGCGCACAGCTCTGTCGATTAAATCAACTAATCGATTAGTCGACAAAAATCAAACGAGTGTTAGTCGACTAAGAATTTCTTTAGTCGAGGACAGCCCTACTAATATCCACTTCGACTCAACAACACACATGAAGACTGCAACTGCAGATAAACGAGAGAGCAGGAAACGGTGGAAAAGATAGAGAGAGAGCCTGAATTCTTTTGGTTACCACGGCAACCAGCCTGCATGTCACCACCCCATAATCAGGGGCGTGCAATGGCACGCATGAACCGAGCCAGAGCGTTTGGTTTTCAATCTCACCTCATCATTTGCCGAGGCAACCGCAGGGCTGAGATTACAAGGGGCGCTTCAGGCAAAAAAATTTAAATGACAGTGGGTTTTTTTTTATTGTTGTGCTGGAGAGGAGAGATTTATTTTGAAACAGAGAAAATGAACTCAGGGATGACCGATTAAAAGGATAGCTGTCTCCAAGGCTAACACACACACACACATCTATCACACAGATGGGACTGATAATCAAGCACTCTGATAGATCAATATCGATAACGCCAGTGTGATCCCCCTGGGAGTCTTTTTAACCTGCTGCAGCATGTGTGTGTCACACATGCTGAGATTATTGATCCAGCCAGAAGCTATGACTCAATTCTGTAATGTATTTATTACAATAAAAGCGTAGAAAGAGGAACTATGCAATAAAGAACCAAATTGAGTGTTGTTGAAGATGATGTTTCTTCTAAAGATGGACAGATGGAACAGCATACACACACACACACGCACACACACACACAGAGTTAACACATTGATAGCAGTAGGCATGAGAAAGGGAAAGGTTCATCTTATGCATTTTTTTACACACACACACACACACACACACACATACACACACACACACACACACACACACACACACACAGACATGTAACCACTACTGACCAGCTGCAGGTTTGACTGTAAATGGCTTGAGGCAGCCTCCAGTCCACTTTAATAACCCTGTGTGATCTGTGTAATGGGAATCACACACGCAGAGCCCTAACAGTCCTGTGTGGCTTCACGCTGCCTCCAAGGCAACTGAGGACAACAGTGGTGTGGACCTTTATAGATCTCAGATGTGTGACGATGAATACATCAGAACAGACCACCTGCAGGGTTACACACACACACACACACACACACAGACACAAAAACATGCACAACACAAATGTTCTGTACATTAATTTGCTGCTAGAACACATGAACGATACTGAAGGATTTCATTTGTAAAACAGAAACAATGTCGCAAAAGGACACTAAATGGGTTTTTATTTAATTTTTTTTGGGGGGGGGAGGGTAAGCCGTGACGTTAATCAAAATTAGACACCATCTAATAGATTCTGTGAGGTCAAGAAATCATGTTAAAATCAGTTGTTTAACTGTATCACAGCGGCATTAACCCCCAAAATCAGCGACGAAAGGAAAATACGGAATATTTGAAGACGATGAAAGCTTTTGCTTCAAGGCCAACACTGGTACTTATGTTATTTTATTGGTTGGCTTGTTTTTCTTCTGTATCAGAAACTCGCCGAAAATCAAACCAGCTGTGGAAGGGGGAAAAAAACACTGTGAATCACCAAACAGCCCTGATAACATTAAAGGTTCCCAAACTGATCATGCAGCCTCTAAAATCTAAATCCCAAAGCAAAATGGAAACTCACAAGAAGTCAGAACAGCTACTGGAGTAATGTTTCAGTTATTTGTATCGATTAATAACCAAATCCCAGCACATATGTTGTGGTCATTTTGTTGCTGAAGACAAAAAATCGGACTTACTGTACCTTTAAGAAAAAGGCCAAAATATTGTGGGGCAGCTACTCATCACACCCACTGACAAACACATACTTATACAGTACATATATACGCCATCATTCAGGTTCCCCTCTCACCTATTCTAAAGGGATTTTGAGCTTTAAAAATAAAAACCTGTCCTTGTTTTCTTGTTTGTTTTTTTTCGGATTTCCACATGGATGAATTTATGACTGTGTTATTTTTCTAGAACCGGACGGCTAGCGCACGTTGTTGACTCTTTAATAAAGGCATCCTTAGAAAACTGAGCTGTGGTCCGACTCTTTATTTGATTCCCAACCTTCCATGTCTCCTCTGATCTGTGACTTCAAGTCTGCTGGGTCGTCTTTTTGTCAGGTTTCACGTTTTTCAGGTCAAATTGAGTTTTTTGACAACCGCTGGCTGCAGGCATTTAGAGGTTGGTAGCAGCTGTGAACAGCTCCTTTCATCTCTACACTCTCTAATGTTGGAACAAACCTCAGAAATGTAAGATTCTCCAAACTGAAAATTGATTCCTTATTAAATAGTGAAATTGCCTCCATGGCGTTGAGGCTGATGAAAGAGTTTTGTGTGAAGTCGTGGTGAGTTCAGGTTGTTACATCGACCCTGTTCTATTACGATACAGACACTATGAATATAAGTAATATGAAGTCGTATTCGAGCTAATGAGAGATATGTTGACGTATGTTTTTAAAATGAACCCTTGTTGCTCCCATAATTTAAGATAATCCTTCCCCAAAAAAACACCTGCTACAAGTCTATAAAGAGAAGCTATTCATTTAAATTGCTGTCGCCAAAGGAACACTTGCTTTGTCTGCTCCAGCTCTGCAGCTCGGGTTATTTTTAGTCCCATTTTGAGACGAGGACTCACTCTACCTGACTGTCTCCTCTGACAGAGCGAGTGCAGCGAGTTGTAAGAAACCTGAGAGGATGTGTTTGGTAATGCCACATGTAGTCTGGATCCTTGTTAATCAGGTCAAGTGCAGTGGATTTCCTTACGTAAGCCGTAGGAGATGATAGTGGACGTGTACACGTACTGTGATGTGGAATACATTTTTATTTATTTATATGATTTTTTTTTTTTATCTTCATTAATGTTAAGCCGCATACACATGATAAGCGAAAACCGCTTTGCGCTGGTCATTTCCTACGGGGGGAGGGCAATGAGTCGCTGTGCTACTCCTGGCGTTGCTCACCGCTCGGATTTGCCGCTTTGCACTGCGCTCAAAGTTCAAATTATTTCGTCTTTGACCTAGTTGCCGCTGACCTTTCAAAAGCGTTACCAATGAGATGACAGTTGTAGTCACCTAGCAACGGGAAATAGCTTTCTTGCCGCCCTCGATGACGAATACCTGCGCTGCGCTTTGCTCTGCGCCCTACCTAGCGTTGCAGAGAGTGAATCGCTTATCATGTGTAGGCGGCTTTACGCTATATGGCAGAGGTGTCAAACTCAGTTTCCCAGAGGGCCAGACTGGAAAATGAGAATCACATCAAGGGCCAGACATGTAGAGTTTATTGACATGCTTTTATTTAAGAGAAAAAGTCAAATATTTTGACTGTATTATTGCATATACTCATATACTGTAGTCTTCTCACTTACATTTTGGGCCTCATAAAGCCCCAAAAAAGTTTGGCAAAAAAGTTCCTCAGTCAGCGACAAGGACGTTGAAAAAAGTTGGAAAAAGGCCCCAAAAAAGTGTCTGAAAAAGTGCCAAAAACATCGTAAAAGCACCAAAAACTACCGGAAAAGTGGAAAAACATTGAATAAAGCATCAAAAACGTTAAAACAAAGTGCCTAAGACATTGACAAAAAATGCATAAACTGCAGGAAAAGGCATCAAAAAAAAAAGCACCAAAAACTTTTTAAAAAGCGACAAAAACTAGGTGGGCCTAAATTTATCGTGAACCTAAATTGAAATGCGGGCCGGATCAAAACCTGTGAGGGGCCGGATTTGGCCTTGAGTTTGACACGTGCTATATGGCCAAATGTGGACAGCCATATTTGGGGCTGGGTTTTTATTGTCCCGGCCACCCTAGTTCCAATTAATGGCAGTCTTAAAGCTACAGCACACACATATGTTTTAGTACAAAAGCTTGCGTGGAGCCACCATGTGCAGACTTTAGACTCCTTTTACAAGATTAGCATTTCAAAACGAGTCAGCTGGACATTATAAATTCGGAACATATCGACAATCGTTTTTCATTCACCAAAAACTATAGTTAATATAACTAATAATAAAAAGCCTGCTTTGTTTACTTCTGTGTGAGATTGAGCATGGATGTATTATAAGAATATGGATGCCGGACCCAAAGATAGCACCTATTCTGTCCAATCAGAATTGATCACAGTTTCTAGCTTCCGAGTTAACTTCACAGACAAGTTTTTAAATCACTTTTTCTCAGCTCAAGGAAAGTTAACAATTAAAAATTCATAATAGAAAGAGTTATTAATTGACTGACAAACAGTTTTACAGACTAGAGTGCAGATCAGGCCGCATTTTTCTGTCCGAGTCCGGCCCACATCCGACAGAGCAGTAATCGAACCTGACCTCAGCCCGACAGGCATTCAGATATTTATGTCCGAGCCCGACACAGTTAAAATCTAATTTTTTTCTCATACTAATGACACATGTACATTTGTTCGCTGGTCTGCTGAGCTGTGTGAGCTGCGAGGGGAGGACAAGGAGAGAGATGGCCACTCCTGCCTCACGGTCTCTCACAAAAGGCTGACAGTTACGTCAGGAAGTGAAGCGACGTGGTTAAAAACACATATCGCTCCGATGTGACCGAGCCCGACCTGAACATCATTTCTAAATATCTGTCCGAACCCGGCCCGGTACCATCGGGTTCCGTCGGGCTCGGGTCGGGTATCCATCCACTATTACACACGTCTCTTTTACAATGGTGGCCTACGCGGAAAACCACTGGAAGAAATTGGCTACCAGGCTGAGCTGCAGCGCCTTATCCAAGTCTTACATTTCATTATTCATTGTATGTTATATGACGTCATGTGACAAATAATAAATTGATTGATATTATAAATCCACGGATGGAAGACCCATTGTTGAATTTTGAGGTATATCTGCCACTGTTATCTGTAAGTGTGTTCCAGTCCAACTGTTGCTCATTATTAATTTGCGCATTAAAAGAAACCTGGCTGGAAAAGCCAGAAATTTGAAAAAGAAACCATTCAAAATGTTTAAAAATGTTTTTCTGGGGCGCCCTGGTAGTCACCTGGTTGAGCCAAATGAAATACTACGGCTCAGTCCTTGCCGGAGAGGCCTGGGTTCGAGTCCCACCTGTGACCCTTTGCTGCATGTCGTCCCGCCTTTTTCTCTCGCCTTTCCTGTCTTCAGCTATCCTATCCTATCAATAAAGACCAAAAAATCCCAAAAATTGATGAACAGAACAGATTTAGCAAATTAGTCTTAAAAGAAGCATAGTTTTCTCTTTTAATTCTGTCATCTTGTTGCGCCCTCTTGTTGTGTAGTACTTTAATGTCGCTGGACTAAAGAATTAATTCCACCAACTGTTTATCTTCATGCACCAAATATTGACATCACAGCGATGGATGGACACGCACATTAATTAGCATTTTTCTTTTGGCATTTTCTTGGAATTTTATTAAAATATGCGGCACATTTGAACGGAAACTTGGCTATTTTAAAATGCCTGCACGCATTGCTAGACTGAAAATGTCAACAGGGGTAGCAACAGTAACTAAGTACTAACTACGTTTATTCTATGTTGATATAAGAAAATGTTTAATACATTATGTTGCAGACTTTTTTTTGAGGCGTGAATCACTCAACTTTGATCAGAGAAGAGGAACGTTCAGATTTTCAATGCATGTTTTAATGAAAACATGTTGTTGTTTAAATACAAAGGCTCTAATCACAGTTCCCTCTACTCTCTCTGTGGTGTGGGATGCTTTTAGTGATCAGGTTGGTGTCACTGTTTCCGTTTGTGTACATGCCTATTGGTTTAAACTGTTAAAAGCTGCCTCGTTTCATACCGTATGTGTGGCGAGAGAGAGCTTTTCAACAACCTGCTATATAATCTGAATGCATTATTATTTTATTCAAGGAACAGCTGAATAGGAGAGCAAGGGAGAGAGAGATGAGAGTTTTTTAACAAAGCCCTTGCTTGCCCGTTGTGTGGGCTGCACTGCTGAATAAAAAACAGCTTTCATCTCTCTTTCTCGCTCTACATCAACCTCCCCTCCACCAACTCAGTGTCAAGTTCTGCTATGAGACCCACAGCGATCTGTGTGTGTGTGTATATGTATGTGCGTGCGTGCGTGCGTGCGTGCGTGCGTGTGTGTGTGTGTGTGTGTGTGTGTGTGTGTGGAATGATAAGCTGGCTGTCCTTTTGGCAGGCAGCAGTAAACTGAAGCACCTCTCAGCAAAACTGGACTATTATTGAACTAGTGAGAAACACTCTTATCTTACTGTGGAACACATCGCTTTATTCTCTTACACGCACACATAAATGCAGTCAAACACATAGGATGCATTATAGGATGCATGCACACACATACACACACAAACATCCCCCCTCTACAGGTTAATCATTTTTGCATATTGCACATTTATACCATGTTAATTTGCACATTATTTAGTCAATATTTTGCACATTCCATCCTTTTCATTACACTGCTCTTCACATTTTTAAACATATATTTTTTGTTATTGTCTTGACATTTGCAGTAGGCCTACTTGCTTTTCTCTTACTGTGTTTATAGTACAAGAACAATAGACACCAAAATACTGAGCCAAATTCTTCAAATGTGAACTTGAAAAAACCTGTTTTCTGATTTTGGTTCTAAACATGTAAAAGTCCTGCTGCAGAGTTGAGGAGTGAGGAGAGGTGAGAGTTTATGAACTTTGTGTGAAGGAGTTCCTTAGGGAACATACATGGGGCCCTCCGTTGTCAAGAAACTGCAAAAAACGAAACTTTTACATAATACTTTGTAGTGATGTGTTGGATTATTTAAGCAGTGATTTAGTGGAGTGTAAATACACCTAAAGCAAAATCAATCAGGAAAGACACCACCAGCGATACAAGACTGCAGGTGCTTAATTTGATAAAGAAGATTTTATAAAATAGGTAAAAATGATTAAGCAGCGGCCAATCAGAGATCCCGCCTAAGGAGCAAAAACGACTCTTAGTGAATCGTTAGATGAAGACAGAGTGAGATAAATTTAGTGAAACGTACCACTTAACACACGGTTAACACACAATGTTGGTATTAGTTAGTAGAAGTGTCAAGAAGCCTTAGTTATCGTGAACTGCCGTTTACACTTTTTTTTCTCCTTTGGATAAGTTAATAAATATTGGAATCTCCGGGGTACAACAGGAGGGAAACTACTTTCTAGCATGCCACCTTAGTTTGATTAAAACCAGAGGGATAAGCTATTCTAATAATTCTGTAATATGTGCATTTTTTACTTTGCTATTCCTGTTATGTCCTTTGACAATAAAAAAAAAAAAAAAAAAAAAACAGTCTGAGATGATATGTTTATCTTTGCTAATCTACCGTTTGGTAATTTTTTTGTTGCATACATGTGCGTTGTTAATGATGAGATGGCATAACTTGAATTCATGTATGTTTATTCAGCTATGAGGTTACTCTAACGGGCTACTGTTTTGAGGCTTAGACCCAGCATAAAGGATGTTTGCAACGTCTTTTGCCGTTCTATTCGTGGCTATATGATCTTAATGAGTTCAACTTTCTAGATTAGACATGCTGAACCTGTAAAATGTAGCACTTTGCACTTTTCAAATGTATTTTTACTGACTGTGTCTTAAGTCATATTTGAGGTGGTATGTTACACGGTGCATTATGCTCATGTTTAAACTGAGTGATTTAGAATTGGAGTTACAGTGATTTTGAATGTGTTAGTGATAAAGCATGTTCAGCTACTAATTAGATATTTTGCATTGCTGTATGCAGATTGTTTTTATTTTTTGTGTGTGCATATTCTGCAACTGTTGAGAGAGAGCGAGAGAGAGAGATTACTCTGGAGTGTGAGTGTAACTGGTGGACTGAACGCTTTTGGATACATCATACAGATAAGATGATGAGATCTCCAACGTTCTCACACACTGCCTGGGTAGTGATTTGAAACAAGGCCTTTTATTCAACAAATCACACAGGAACTGAACTGAAACTCAGCTGAGTTGAACATTGAACTAATTGACTGGACTGATTTTTCTTTTGAACTGACTGACTATTTTGGGGGGATTTCTGATTGTTGTTGTGTTTTCTACGTATGATTCACAATCCTTGTGGAATGTTAAAATAAATGTTTTGATAATGCTTTTGCTATTCAAACTGTGGTCGTAGCCAATTCACTTCAAGAGCTGAACCTAATTCTGATTTTTAATGCTTAAATATCATTAATACAGGTTATTGTTATATTCTCACTGATGCTTTAAGGTACGTTAGTTAGAAACAGGAAAAATCCATCCTCGAGTAATGATCATTGGCTGATGGGCAAATCAGCCAATAGATCCCAGAGACATCATTGGATAATACCTGAGAGGTAAAGCCCCAGTCTGATTACGAAGCATTGTAATCGTTTTTTGGGCTGTGTCAAATCTTTTAATGAGAGATCATTCAGGATCGGGTTCTAGATAAAGACAATTAATTGTGTGTATAAACCAAAACCAAAAATACAGAAAATAACCAGCTATTTAAAAAAAAAAAGTATTTTAGGTATCAACATGACTGAATTAACTGTCAAAGTAGCATTGTTGCTATGGCTACTTGCAGTCTAAATAGGCTAGACTGCAACAAGTACCACTCTAAAAAGTGTTGACTTTTTTATTATTATTATTGCTATTTATGTAATGTTTGTGATGCTATTTTTTATGGATGGAATGGTGGGATAGTGTCATTGCTGTGTCCAGTGTGCACTGTAGGTGTCTCATTATTAACTAATGATTAATGTCATTGTTGAATGTAACAATTCTTGTATTATTTTTTCCCACTATCTGTTTTTTTGCACACTAACACACACACACACCTATTTGCATGTGGCAAGCAGATGGTTGAAGGCTAATAGCTAATCATGTCCAGTGACCACAAACCAATCAAATGCAATGACGTGTCACCGTTGGCAACAACCCCAGCGTTGACATATTAGAACTCTGATAATTGTAATGCTGACAGAGCAGCACACACACAAGCACACACACGCACACACACACACACACACACGCATACACAGGGTTTGTTTTGTATTTAATATTGCATACCAATGATAACTTACTGTGCTTTAGGTATGTGCATGGCCCCCTCTGTTGGATGAAATTGAAAACTGCAAAACAACTAGTAGCACGGAAGCCAAAGATAGTGTATAAACAGGAGGAGCCACTCATTAGAAATGAGCTTAGCACCTTCTGGTCTACTGTCCGGCTGTGGAGGTCTGGCAATGGGAGACTAACTGTCTGGGACTTCAGATGAAAATCACGCTTTTGGCTAAATCTAATGATGTTAATTCATGTGTGCTGCCCCTGATGTATGAATAAATACCTGTTCTTTTGCAAACAGGAAAAAAGAGAAAAAAAAACTGAATCGTTTCATTAGGCTAATATAAAAAAGTCCCTCTGTTACTGGATTAATATTCCTGCTGCATTAATGTGTCATTTTACTGCTGTAGATGTTTAAGGTTGTGCTCATTTTAAAAATGTATTTATACTGTTGGCTAGTTTAATCTACAGCAATGCATCATATTCTATTTGATAATCACATGTTTGTCACAGGCGCTGTCCTGTGAGAACCACGTATCTAAATTGTTCACGGTGTCAGAAAAACAGCCCTGTTTTCAGCTTTGTGACGATGCATTTCCCAGCTGATCCAAGAGGCTTCTTAAAGACTTTATTTAAATTAAGAAGGAGGAGAATCTTCTCAAAGCATAAAGGAACACTTCATCCTTCAGTTTATCACAAACATTCAACATCAACACATCTGGAGATACATGGTTTTCACTGGACAGGGAGGGGACGAAACACTGTCACTTGAAAAGTCATTAAAGCTGACAGACAAATGTAGTGGAGTAAAAAGTACAATACTTACCTCCGAGATGTACAAGTATAAAGTAGCATAAAAGGGAAATACTCAAGTAGGCTACAGCTTCACCTGTATCATAAAATAGGCGCAGAGTGATACCTCTTTACTGTATCCTTCTCTCTGGCCCTCCTCTGCTTCTCATTGGTCCAGCTGCTGCCACTTCTACCTCTCTGATTGGCCCGAAGGTGAGCGTCGTGTCGCGCCCAAAGCGGAAGGGATCACTTCTTGATTTTGTTGCAGCTGCTGCGAGCTGCTGTGATGGGACAGAATATGGTGTAGTAACTGAAATATAACGTTCTTTTCAAGCTTCTTTTTAAGCACAAACCCACTTTTATGATTAGATAAAGTGTCCGACGGAGCCGACGAGATGATTTTGGCGGCGTACTTGTTTTTCTCGGTGTTTTTGTCGGCCGGAGCAGCTAAGACTGGAGGGGATGACGACTGGGTTCATCTTGCTAACAAATGTGAAGGTAACGGACTGTTAGCTTCGTTTGGTTCTCAAAACAGGGTCCGAGGACATCCAGGGCGTCCACAGCAGAGTGAGGATGGATAAATGCCACTGTAGTTTAACTGTCTGCTGGCTCACATTGAGACAAATATCACTGTAATGAATCATTCATCTCCAGAATAATATAGATCCAGATCCGGATTAATATTTTGCACACACGGCATTACTGTGCTCTGATGTTTCTTCCATTTTCGTATGTTGTTTATTATTGTATGAACATAACACACCAAGGCAAATTTCATGCAAGTGAAAACTTACTCTGGCAATAAATCTCATTCCTGTAAATAGCTTCTTAAGACCGAATGTTAAAATGCAACATGTCATGATTTTGAGTAAGAAAAGAATCTTAAGACATCTTTTAAAGTGCTCATATTATGCTAATTTTCAGGTTCATAATTGTATTTAGAGGTTGTACCAGAATAGGTTTACGTGGTTTAATTTTCAAAAAACACATTTTTGTTGTACTGCACATTGCTGCAGCTCCAATTTTCACCCTGTGTGTTGAGCTCTCTGTTTTAGCTAGAGTGAGACATCTCACTAATGTTCCATCTTTGTTGGGAGTCGCACATGCGCAGCAGCTAGAAAAGGACTACTAGCCCGTCAGAAGCAGAGTATTAGGGCGTGCCCTGACAGTACCTAGGTAAGGACTACTAGCCAGTCAGAAGCAGAGTATGAGAGCGTGCCCTGACAGTACCTAGGTAAGGACTACTAGCCAGTCAGGAGCAGAGTAAGAGGGTGTGCCCTGACAGTACCTAGGTAAGGACTACTAACCAGTCAGAAGCAGAGTATAAGGGCGTGCCACGCTAGCAGCTAGGCGAGCATTATAACGTGTGTTACAAAGTGACGCACTTTCGTCACGGAAGTAAAGGCTGGACTACAATAGAGCTGTTTGGAGCAGTTTGTGAACAGTGTTTTCTGTTGGAGATGGTAAGTCCCTTTGGGGTGGACTTTGGGCTTTTTCACTTTGTAAACCTATAACGTGCACAAAAAGATATACAACACAATAAAGGAAAGTGGAAAAGCCAAAAAGCGTAATATGAGCACTTTAAGTATTTCTTCAATTAGATTGATAGCTGTGAGAAGGAAAATGTCAAAATTGAATGATTATATAATGTATACAATTTTTTAACTTTCCTTCTCTTTTTTTGTTTTTCATCTTCATTGTCAAACATAGTTTACAAACCGCAAGGCAGGTTGAACACAGTTTCAAAATCTGTAACAAATACGAAATCAAATTAACTCCATCAATTGTAAATAATAAAAAATAAATAAGAATGGTCTTCAATTTAAATGAAAGATTAGTACATTCAAACTCCATTAATTTGTACAGTCTCACACCATCAGGTATTCCAGTTATTTTGGTCAATATATTAGATCACGATTGTTTAACGTGATTACTCATTGACTTTGGAAACCTCATGCATGTTTTAACCTAACAAAAACGGTTTAAAAAAATAATAAATAATATATAAATATATATTTTTTAAATAGATAACATACAAATAATGAAAAATAAGATTGAATTATATTGTAACATAAGTGCACTTCCACAACCTACTGAAAAATTCCAAGCATATATTCAACATTTATGGTAAACTATAGTCAAGATATTCTAGTCAGTAAACGGGCGCAAGCTGTTGAATAAAGGGGGTGCACTGGATTTATTTATTACAACAAGAGACAAAATGAGAGCATTGTTGTGAAACCGAATGCGGCACAATAATAATTTGATCTCGTTTTCATAATCGTAAGCCAAAATCATAATTGAAATTAAAATTAAATTAATTGGCCAGCCCTAAAACACTCTCTCTCTCCGTCTCCTTCTCCAGTCTGTAAGTTTGTCAGCATCGAGATGAAGTCGGCGTTCGATGAGACGGGGAAGACCAAGGAAGTCATCGACACAAACTACCGCTTCATAGACGGCAAGGGGGCGCCGCCAGTCAAATATGTCAAGTCGTAAGTGTGTGTGGTGTTTAATGTTGTGACTCTACGTGAAGTGTTGCAGTCGACAAAGCAGAACAAAGTGTAGCTTTGTTTCGCAGTGGAAAACCTCCACACACTCACACTGGGGCAGCAGGGGACAGGAACTTGGTCAGGTTCAGTTCCTTTGGTGGAACTTATTATAGAAGGAGGAAGCAGTGGGGCTGGTGGTGGGTGTGTGATAACAGAGCCGTGTTGTCTTTGCATCGAAAAAGGCTTGAACTCAAATTCAGGACTTTTAAAAATAGTGAAAATGTCTCAGTTACTAGCAGACACATTTGTTTTATTGTTGTTGTTAGGCCTGTAACAATCATTACATAATTGTCCAATTGTCAAGTTTTTTTTACCGCAGTTAATTGCTAACATTAGCTAAGGTCTTACAGTGTATGACTGGTAGTTGTTGATTTTGTTTAGACATAAGTGATTAATGGTCAGACTAAATATTTTTATTAATGTTTCAACTGCCAGTTGCTGGCACCCTAAACGCGTTCCTAGCAACAAAAATGACAAAAGGCAAGGCAAGGAAAGGCAGCTTTATTTGTATAGCACATTCCAGCAACAAGGCAATTCAAAGTGCTTTACATGAAACATTAAAAACAGTTAGAAAACAATTAAAAACAATTTCAAAGCATTAAAACAATTAACAACAATTTAAGATCATTAAAAGACAAGAATAAAATGTACAGTGCAGTATAAGAATTTTAAAGAAAGAGCAGTTAAAAATAGGTTATTTAAAGAAAGGCAACATTAAAAAGATATGTCTTCATCCTGGATTTAAAAGAACTGAGAGTTGCAGCGGACCTGCAGTTTTCTGGGAGTTTGTTCCAGATATGTGGAGCATAAAAACTGAACGCTGCTTCCCCCTGTTTAGTTCTGACTCTGGGAACAACAAGTAGACCTGTCCCAGACGACCTGAGAGGTCTGGGTGGGTCATACTGTAGTAGCAGATCAGAAATGTATTTTGGCCCTAAACCATTTAGTGATTTGTAAACCAGAAAAAGTATTTTGAAATCAATTCTTTGAGGCACTGGAAGCCAGTGTAAAGACTTCAGTACTGGAGTGATGTGATCTACTTTCTTGGTTTTAGTGAGGACTCGAGCAGCAGCGTTCTGAATCAGCTGCAGTTGTGTGATTGATTTTTTTAGGGAGATTTGTAAAGACACCGTTACAGTAGTCAAGTCTACTGAAGATAGAAGCATGGACAAGTTTTTCCAAATCCTGCTGAGACATAAGTCCTTTAACCCTTGATATATTTTTAAGGTGATAATAGGCTGATTTTGTAATTGTCTTAATGTGACTTTTTAAAATTCAGGTCTGAGTCCATGACTACACCAAGATTTCTGGCTTTGTCTGTTGTTTTTAACATTGTCGTTTGAAGCTGAGTGCTGACCTTTAATCGTTCCTCTTTTGCTCCAAAAACAACCACCTCAGTTTTTTCTTCATTTCATTTAAGAAAGTTATGGCACATCCAGTCGTTAATTTGTTCAATGCACATATTCAGTTGTTGTATTGGGCTATAATTCCCTGGCGATAAGGTTATGTAAATTTGTGTGTCATCCGCATAACTATGGTAACTTATTTTGTTGTTTTCCATAATCTGAGCCAGTGGAAGCATGTAGATGTTGAACAGAAGAGGCCCCAGAACTGAGCCTTGGGGAACTCCGCATTTCATATTTGTATGCTCAGATGTATAATTACCTATAGGGTAAAAGGGGATACAGTTAGACAAAAGTGTTTTATGATAATAAAATTGTTTACTTCATAGGCGGTGTACCTGTGTTATTACATACATACTCTCTCTCTCTCTCTCTCTCTCTCTCTCTCTCTCTCTCTCTCTCTCCCTCCCCACAGAGACCTCAGATTCATCGAGGTTGTAGAAAATGTGTGTCAGAGGCTGTTAGAGTACAATCTACACAAGGAGAGAAGTGGAAGTAACCGCTTTGCCAAGGTCAGAAGAGAGTGTGTGTGTGTGTGTGTGTGAGATGTCTTGGGCAAAGCTGCATTTTAATTAGGGTTATTTTAATAGCTGTAACTTGATGACTTGAGAGGGAACCCTTAATTTCTAACACAATCCCCAAATGTTAAAGCTGTTATTACCATATTTGTACAGTATTAACATTGTCTCAGACCTGTAATGTGATACAAGGGTTGTTTGAAGCGGTGAACCCACAGATAATTATGAAGCATTGTCACGTGTCTTTCAGCCCATTGTTTTGGTTGTCCGCCAAGAAACTTCACCGTTTTGGTTCACCCCCCAGCTTCATCTGCTCAGTTTTTTCCAACTTTATTTGGCTTTTAATGTTTCAGACTGGTAAACTGACATAAAAAAAAACCACCCACATTTATATTCAGAAGTTGATCGCGAGTAAACATGACCCCTGCAAAACCATCATGTCCAATAGTACAGTACGGCTGTATTTAGCATATGTAGCACTTTGAGTTTTTGTCCATTTCTGTAAGCCGTTTAAAGAATTCAGATACATTTTCACAATGTTGCAGCATTTGTGATGCAGACCTGTCTGTGTGATCTCCACAAATTGGCCACCAAACTAACTTTGTATCTTTTATGCAAGTTAGTTTGGCGGCTTCTTTGTTTGTCACATGCCTGTATGTAAAGTAAAAGCCCCCCCCTCCGTGCTGCCAGTAAATGGAGTGCCTCGTGGTAGAAGCTTTTGTAACATTTGTGTCCTGTTTGACAGCACTCTCCTGTCTGTCTGTCTCTCCGTCTACCTGCGAACAGGCTCCTCTAAAACAGGCAGACAGGATAGCTGATGACCCGTCCCATGTTCTACATCTGAGTATGAGCTACTGCCCTCTAGGAGGTTTCCCTTGATGTAGATGTAGCAGATAAATGAATGTCTACAGTAGGCCAAAAGTTTGGACACACCTTCTCATTCAATGTGTTTCTTTATTTTCATGATTATTTACATTGTAGATTCTCACTGAAGGCATCAAAACTATGAATGAACACATATGGAATTATGTACTTAACAAAAAAGTGTGAAATAAGTGAAAACATGTCTTATATTTTAGATTCCTCAAAGTAGCCACCCTTTGCTTTTTTTGATAACTCTGCAAACCCTTGGTGTTCTCTCAATAAGCTTCATGATGTAGTCACCTGAAATGGTTTTCACTTCACAGGTGTGCTTTGTCAGGGTTAATTAGTGGAATTTTTTCCCTTATTAATAAAAAAGCAAAGGGTGGCTACTTTGAAGAATGTAAAATATAAGACATGTTTTCAGTTATTTCACACTTTTTTGTTAAGTACATAATTCCATATGTGTTCATTCATAGTTTTGATACCTTCAGTGAGAATCTACAATGTAAATAGTCATGAAAATAAAAAGGAAACGCATTAAATGAGAAGGTGTGTCCAAACTTTTGGCCTGTACTGTACGTGTTTCCGGAACCTTGTTGTGTTTGTTCAATAACATCTATGTATGTTGTTGTGTGTCTGGCAGCAGCATGGGGGTTGGCCCAAGGAAAAAATATTGCCACTGTGGAACAATCAAGTTGATCTCATCTTATCTTATCTTATCTGTCTGCAGGGCATGTCCGAGACCTTTTCCACGCTTCACGGTTTGGTGAATAAAGGTGTGAACGTGGTGATGGATATTCCCTTCGAGCTGTGGAACGAGACTTCGGCGGAAGTGGCCGACCTTAAAAAACAGGTGCTTTCACATTCACTTGAATTCAGTGAAGTGACTGAAAATCTTCTCATGTTTAGTTTTTGAAAATCAAGTTTTTTTGTGTGTTCTTTAGAAAACAATTACAAAGAAAAACTGGGCAAAACAAATGTATCTAAACAAGTTTTCAACTGTTGAACCTAAAACACAATCTTTTATATGGTGTTTTTTTGTACATCTGTTTTAGTTCTGCACAGAATCACAGGAAATTGACAAAACCTTGGAAACTGTGCTTATACATAATATTAATTTGACAACTTGTACGAACTTGTGTGTGTCAGTGCGACGTGATGATAGAGGAGTATGAGGACGTGATTGAGGACTGGTACAGAGGAAGCCAGGAGGAAGACCTGACCAAGCATTTGTGTGAGAAACACGTTCTGAAAGGACAAGACGCAGGTAACACACACACACAAATACACAGGTCTTTCTTTCTTTTCCTCTCTTTGCCCTTTTACCTTTTATCTCTTTTGTTATTTTTTTTTTAATCTGTATCTATTTCTTTCACCATTTATTTTTCCCTCTTCTCCTCTCCTCTCCTCACATTTCCCTGTCCAGCCTGTCTGAACGAGAACTGGACCCCAAAGAAGAAGGGAGACCAGGCAGCCATTGCGGAGGACAAGAAGAAGAAGAAAAAGAAGAAGGGAGGGAAGAAAGGAGAGGGAGGAGACGGCGG